>CM070876.1:97284037-97664037 GCA_036365515.1 Torymus aiolomorphi | reverse complement strand
GAGATAGGGAGTCATCATAACTGCACTTTAAATAATATCCAATACTAAATGCTTCATGTTCTTGATCAGCATTTCCAATTTGCACAGCTTTTAGAAGGCACTCGAAATCTGCGTATATGGCGAATGGAACTTTTTCTTTATAATTAAAATTTTTAAACTGTAAAATTTTGTCTCTTGGTGTAGGCAAAGTTACTTTGTACTTGTTGAGTTGCATACAATCTTGTTCATGTAAGTTCAATTTAGAATCATTTCTGAAATAATGTAGACATCGATCACAAAAATATTTTCTACCATTACGTTTTGAAAGTTGTGTACATACTAAACGCGATAAATCTTTGATCCAAACATAGTGGAATATCGATAAATCATCTTCAAAGTTTTCCTCCTGTTTACTTTCCTCATCATCTACGTAATAGTTTTGTAGAAGAAGAAGGTTGATATGTGTTTCCTTCTTACATGATGTTATGTGAAGCGGCAAAATTTTAAAATTTCCACTAGACTTTTTTAAAATATAAACGTTAACCGAGATGTTATTTTGTTTTTCAAATTTCGGAATTTGTTTAGGACTCATAGGAAATTGTATTCCATTAAAATTCAATTCATTCTCATAGACTTTATATGATGATACTCGGTCAGAGTTATGTGTAGGGTGCAAAGCTGACAGTATTGCCCACTTGAAACATGCATCATCGAAATTCCGTACATTGATACATGCATGTTTCTTTTGTATTTGCGGAGGTAGACTGATGTATGAGCCTCCGCGCATCGGATTATATTTATTAATGTGAACAGATAAATTAAGAATCTGTCGAAGTGTCCAGCCAGTTCAGCATGCTATAGTCGAAATATACTTACTGAGTTAGAGTGACGCCATACATGCAGGCCACCTCGAAAACTCTCTCTCTCTCTCTCTCTCTCTCTATCTCTCTCTCTCTCTCTCTCTCTCTCTCTCTCTTACTAGCTCTCTCTCGCTCTCTCACTCTCTCTCTCGCTCTCTCACTCTCTCTCGCTCTCTCACTCTCTCTCGCTCTCTTACTCTCTCTCGCTCTCTCTCTCTCTCTCTCTCTTTCTCAGTAGCTTGCTTGAAAACAGTGGGGCCATTGTAAATATCTTACCAGCGACGATAGACTAATACCCGAAAAATACTCGTACCGGGATGCACGTTTCAACCTGCACAGCATGCGATGACGTCGCCCGTGTAGGGGTTGCCGGCTTCGAAACATTATTGAGATTCAAAATACACATCTTATAAAAAAGTGTGAGCATCGAAAAGACTAGCGGCACTATACACGCACTCCAGATGTGAAAAAGGAACAACGCTTCGTCAAACGTGCACACGCACACACGTGCAAGGGTCAGTGTCGTAAAAAATACGACTTTATTGACGCATGAAGCACACTCGAGATAAAACTATACATCCTGTTGTGTGTCGGGCCAGCTGAAAGATACTTACTGAGTTAGAGTCACATCATAGATGCAGGCCATCCACCTCGAAAACTCTCTCTCTCCATCTCTCTCGCCCTCTCTCTCGCGCTCTCTCTCTTTCTCAGTAGCTTTTTTGAAAACAATGATGCCATTGTAAATATCTTACCAGCGACGATAGACTAATGCCCGGAAAATACTCGCACGAGAAGGCACGTTTCAACCTGCACAGCATGCGATAACGTCGCCCGTGTCGGGGTTACTGGCAAGAGTGAAATACTCTTCGGCTTGCCTCCTTTGTATGAGTCACTTCAATAATTATTATATCTAGGGTTTCCATCGACGCCGCCACTCTTATCGTTTGTATATTCAGTTAACCAAAACAGTATTTTGATTTAGCGGGTAAAATTACATGAAATACTATTAAGTTTTGTGAGTCGTTGTCAGGAAACGATTGCCATGAGAACACAATTGAAATACTCTGGAGTTCTTAGAATTAATAGCGATAAGGCAACTACGAATATCGGAACAACGAAGAGATGCGATAGCATGCTATAGCCGAAATACATTTACTGATTTAGAGCCACATCAAACCTGCAGGTCACGTCGAAAAAAATAAACGCGCGGTAAATATCTTACCAGCGACGGTAGGCTAATGCCCGCGAAAGTCCGCTCATCAACGCGGTAAATATACTTACACGCGGGTCGGTATATGCTAATGACCGCGGAAATCAGCTGACCACCGCGATGATACGCTCATCTCCGCGCGAATCAGCTCATCCCCGCGGTCGTCCAGCTTGTCAACGCGGTAAGATGCTAGTCCCCGCGCGCGCGCGCCCGCCGCCCGGGTCGCTCGTAAATAAACATTTGACCGTCATGCAAAAATGTGACAATAAAATACGGATAAATTTTATTCGATGACGTCATTACATATGGAAGCTTCTCGAAAGTTGGCGGAGCCTCACCTCCCCCTTTCAACCTATCAGAGCGCTGCACAGGGCGGCCGGTGGCCGAGTGGTGGGGGAGGCAGAACTCTCCTAGCTTACCTATTTACATCGTATCACATATTTGTACACTTTTTCAAATAGTTCATAATTATACTTTTATAATAATTTATAATTGTACTTTTATTTAAATAAATCTATAAATAAAATATTTTCAAAGATGTAAAGAAAGAATACTAAAACGTAGTAAAATGTAAATTATTATGTATTAGAAATATAATTAATATATGTTACAAAATGTAAGTTACTGTATAAAAGTTTAAATTTTTACAAATTCTTACAGATTTTTCTAACAAATTAATTCTTACAGATTTTTCTAACAAATTAATTCTTACAGATTTTTCTAACAAATACTTCCTTATAATTTCATAAAAATAAGCTACACAAGGAAATATTTAGAAAACGTGAGGAATTGAAAGAAAATGTAAGAAACTTTAACAACTTGTTAAATATGCCCGAAATCCAGTATCGTATGATTTCTTACATTTTTCGACAATTTATTCCATTTTATAAGTATTTTCTTATTTTCTTTCATATTTTATAATTTCAGCTAGGAGAGATTTTCATGCTTGTTGAAATTATGATAGGCTTTAATAAGAAAAGTTTATTTATTATTTATTAATATAAATTGATATGAACAAAATTTTTAATATAATGATAATTATAGCAATTCATAGTTATTGCGCAATATACAAGATTACGTACACTTGCATTGATTTATTCATCCTCTTTTATTCATAAATAAGTGAAACATCGGTCAGTCGAAAACAAATATACGTTACTGAACGTTTTTCTACGCTCGTGTTAAATTAATATTCAATGTCAACATTATTTTATGGGTATTAATTGAAAATATAAGTGTCTGGGGTACTTGCATCATATTTTTTAATGGCAAGTAAACATTTTACGAGTACGAAATCCTATTTGAATTGAACGATAACAACAATAATAATAGTCGTAAGTAACCATATAATTGAAATTTCTTTCTTCTACATAATTATTCAAAATATTTCTAATAGAAGGATATAATAGATATAATATTGAAAAGTTAAATAAAATGCAGCATTTTTAAATATAAAACTCGTCAAAATATACAATAAATTTTGAACAAGTGGCCGAAGTTAAGAAAGTCAAATTCAGTAAAAATCTATTATAGAATCTTTATTGTACCAATTGTAAATATTTTGATAGTGAAACTTTACTCTTAATACATGCATTGAATTATTTTATGATAGTAAAAATTATGTTTTGATTTTAATTTTTAGAATTACTGTTACATTACTGTTATTCTATTATATAAAATATGACATACTGACGATTTAATCAGTTAAGTTAAGTGTAAAAAAATATTCATACGAGTGAATAGATGTAGTACTTTATTTATAATAATAACGTTTAGCAACTATTTAATGCTAATAAAATAGTGTATCTTGTAGACAAAATATTGACAAACAATAACGAATTCCCATGCACTTACAAAGGAATTTAGTAAAATGTTTTCCTCAGAAGTTTTGGATGTCTGAATACTTTTTACACTTACTGTACATTCATACTATTGTACATTCCTATACTGTTATGGCTATAAAAAGGCTATAATAACTAAAACTTTTACAGGTTTACACTGCGACTCAACGTATTGAAAAGA
Organism: Torymus aiolomorphi; assembly: GCA_036365515.1. Classification (NCBI taxonomy): domain Eukaryota; kingdom Metazoa; phylum Arthropoda; class Insecta; order Hymenoptera; family Torymidae; genus Torymus; species Torymus aiolomorphi. The sequence continues at coordinate 97,659,966 of CM070876.1, read as the reverse complement.
AGAAAGAAAATATTTTCCATAAATATGAATTTGGTAAATGCGATGAATGTTTTTTTTATTTTAAACAGTATGTTTCAAGATCAAGAAAAGAAATTACCTGTTAATGACGCTGAAAGAAATGTTGCTAATATAGTGTATAATATTATAATATCAAGTATAAATGATCGTAGTATTTACGAAGAAACGGAAGAATTTCTATATTATGATGATACCTACGAACCTTACGATGACATACCTGCAGATGATTACATGAAGATATCGATGTAGAAGATATGATAACACCCGAAACTGAAAATCAATGTAGGACCGAATCAGAGAGTATTAATTTTGACTACAAAAAGCAAGCTGTGGAGTATTGGTTAAGTAGTAAAAACAAGTTAAAATTTGAAACAGTTCAAAATCGATTCAAAAAATTAAAAACAGCACGTCAGCTGTATAGATGGAGAGATCAAGTGGCAATAGGAGGAAGTAGGATCGATAAATTGAAAAAAATGAGGAATATTGTTTACAAAAATTTAACGTAGCCAGATCGAATAGAATACCCATTCATGACATTGATGTAAGACGTATGGCAAAACTCTAACTCAGTAAGTATATTTCGACTATAGCATGCTGATCTGGCTGGACACTTCGACAGATTCTTAATTTATCTGTTCACATTAATAAATATAATCCGATGCGCGGAGGCTCATACATCAGTCTACCTCCGCAAATACAAAAGAAACATGCATGTATCAATGTACGGAATTTCGATGATGCATGTTTCAAGTGGGCAATACTGTCAGCTTTGCACCCTACACATAACTCTGACCGAGTATCATCATATAAAGTCTATGAGAATGAATTGAATTTTAATGGAATACAATTTCCTATGAGTCTAAACAAATTCCGAAATTTGAAAAACAAAATAACATCTCGGTTAACGTTTATATTTTAAAAAAAGTCTAGTGGAAATCTTAAAATTTTGCCGCTTCACATAACATCATGTAAGAAGGAAACACATATCAACCTTCTTCTTCTACAAAACTATTACGTAGATGATGAGGAAAGTAAACAGGAGGAAAACTTTGAAGATGATTTATCGATATTCCACTATGTTTGGATCAAAGATTTATCGCGTTTAGTATGTACACAACTTTCAAAACGTAATGGTAGAAAATATTTTTGTGATCGATGTCTACATTATTTGAGAAATGATTCTAAATTGAACTTACATGAACAAGATTGTATGCAACTCAACAAGTACAAAGTAACTTTGCCTACACCAAGAGACAAAATTTTACAGTTTAAAAATTTTAATTATAAAGAAAAAGTTCCATTCGCCATATACGCAGATTTCGAGTGCCTTCTAAAAGCTGTGCAAATTGGAAATGCTTATCAAGAACATGAAGCATTTAGTATTGGATATTATTTAAAGTGCAGTTATGATGACTCCCTATCTCACTACAGTAGCTACAGAGGAAAAGATCCTGCTAAATGGTTTGCAGAGCAGCTGCAAAGTCTGGTAGAAAAAAAAATTTGAGACTATCTTCAAGTTCATAGTACCAATGGAAACATTAAATTTAAAACAAGAACAAGCATTTCGAAATACAACATTATGCCACATTTGCGATAAACCTTTAGCAGAGAAGCGTGTACGAGATCATTGTCATCTGACTGGAAGGTAAAGTTAAAAGAAAATTAAATATGCTTCAAGCAGAAATTTTACATATTTTTCTTATGTTTTTTTTTTTTCTTATGTTTTAGATATCGAGTGCTGCTCACGAAGATTGCAATTTCAATTATAAAGATTCACATAGTATTCCAGTGGTATTTCATAATTTAACCGGCTATGACTCACATATATATATATATATATATATATATATATATATATATATATATATATATATATATATATAAATATATATATATATATATATACTGCGTATGACGGCAGTGAAATGCGGCGTCTGCGAACGCATGTAAATGTACGTGTGTGTGTGTGTGTGTGTCTGTGTGTGTGTGTATAAACCTTTAGTTTGTATCGTGTATGAGTTTAATTTTCCTGGATCAAAAAAAATCTTTAAAATTTATGTATTCTTAGTTTGTAAGTTTTTGCGTTTTCATACTTGTATTTTTACTATGTAAGTTTGTTTTTTTTTCTTAATAATAATCTGATCGATTGATTAAAATTTGTTACCAAAATAACTGTTATCATTTATTGACCTCACACTCTTCCAGTAAATTATCCAATCCTCTGTTTCCTTGATAAAATAATAGTAGAGTTTCATTTTTGTTCACATACACACACACACACACACACACACACACACACACACACACACACACACACACACACACACACACACACACACACACACACACACACACACACACACACACACACACACATATATACTATATATATATACTATATATATACTATATATACTATATATACTATATATACTATATATATACTATATATACTATATATATATACTATATATACTATATATATACTATATATATATGCTATATATACTATATATACTATATATACTATATATACTATATATACACACACTGCTATGACGGCAGTGAAATGCGGCGTCTGCGAACGCATGTAAATGTACGTGTGTGTGTGTGTGTGTCTGTGTGTGTGTAACCTTTAGTTTGTATCGTGTATGAGTTTAATTTTCCTGGAACAAAAAAAAATTCTTTAAAATTTATGTATTCATAGTTTGCAAGTTTTTGCGTATTCATACTTGTATTTTTACTATGTAAGTTTGTTTTTTTCTTAATAATAATCTGATCGATTGATTAAAATTTTTTACCAAAATAACTGTTATCATTTATTGACCTCACACTCTTCCAGTAAATCATCCAATCCTCTGTTTCCTTGAAAAAATAATAGTAGTTTCATTTTTGTTCACATGCGTGTTATATATATATATATATATATATATATATATATATATATATATATATATATATATATATATATAAATATATGAAACGCTAGTTATGCAGACACTTTCCGAAATTTAAATAGACTTATGCAGACAGAGACCGACTTATGCAGACGTCAGCATAAGTAGAGGGATTATTTCTTTAGTCACGCTAGACTTGTGCAGACACTCGTATAAACGGTACTACACTTATGCAGACAGGTCACGTGGTCTTATACATTGGTGTCAGCATAAGTCGATGTTCATATGATTATATATATATATATATATACTATATATATACTGTATATATACTATATATATATACTATATAATACTATATATACTATATATACTATATATATATATACTATATATACTATATATACTATATATATATATATATATATATATATATACTATATATATATATATATATATATATATATATATATATATATATATATATATAATGGAAGTTGATTATATACATACATACAATCAATCTTCATCTATTTTATATATTTTATAATGCCCCCACGGTAGAGTATCTGTTTCATTTGGTATGAGATATCTCTTATTGTCATGTGGACTTAGAGCTAATTTTGTTTCACAGTACGCACTACATGAGCTTTAGACTGTATGATACACTGATGTCTGTATTGTGTAGTTGAATTTAGTAAACACTGATGATAGTCGTCGAAATTGATGGTTTTGCTGACAACTCCACTTTTCACACCTTTAGCTTTTTTCATATGGTCTTGGCCATTGACGCGTGCACTATACATTTTACTACGTAGTCCAACGAATTCTGTCATAATGCAGCCATTGCACTCATCCTTCATTAATCCTACAACCTTCTTATTGGCTTGTGGAATTCCAAATACATTATTAGATGTATAGTCCGAGGTATCAAAATTTGCAATATCCCTCTTAATCACTTCATAAATATCATCATTTCTTATTTCATATATTAAGCTGTCAGTGTCAGTATATAGTAGTTTACAACGGTCCTCAAATTTCGTTTTCATATATTTGTAGTGAAAATCGTATACTAAAGTCTTTGATAAATCAAGTACACAAAGTCCTACGCGTATGTTAACAAAAATGAAACTCTACTATTGTTTTTTCAAGGAAACAGAGGATTGGATAATTTACTGGAAGAGTGTGAGGTCAATAAATGATAACAGTTATTTTGGTAAAAAATTTTAATCAATCGATCAGATTATTATTAAGAAAAAAAAACAAACTTACATAGTAAAAATACAAGTATGAATACGCAAAAACTTACAAACTATGAATACATAAATTTTAAAGAATTTTTTGTTCCAGGAAAATTAAACTCATACACGATACAAACTAAAGGTTTATACACACACACACAGACACACACACACACACACACACGTACATTTTCATGCGTTCGCAGACGCCGCATTTCACTGCCGTCATACGCAGTATATATATATATATATAGTATATATAGTATATATATATAGTATATATATATATATATATATATATATATATATAATCATATAAACATGGACTTATGCTGACACCAATGTATAAGACCACGTGACCTGTCTGCATAAGTGTAGTACCGTTTATACAAGTGTCTGCACAAGTCTAGCGTGACTAAAGAAATAATCCCTCTACTTATGCTGACGTCTGCATAAGTCGGTCTCTGTCTGCATAAGTCTATTTAAATTTCGGAAAGTGTCTGCATAACTAGCGTTTCATATATTTATATATATATATATATATATATATATATATATATATATATATATATATATATATATATATATATATATATATATATATATATATATATATATATGAGTCATAGCCGGTTAAATTATGAAATACCACTGGAATACTATGTGAATCTTTATAATTGAAATTGCAATCTTCGTGAGCAGTACCTCGATATCTAAAACATAAGAAAAAAAAAAAACATAAGAAAAATATGTAAAATTTCTGCTTGAAGCATATTTAATTTTCTTTTAACTTTACCTTCCAGTCAGATGACAATGATCTCGTACACGCTTCTCTGCTAAAGGTTTATCGCAAATGTGGCATAATGTTGTATTTCGAAATGCTTGTTCTTGTTTTAAATTTAATGTTTCCATTGGTACTATGAACTTGAAGATAGTCTCAAATTTTTTTTTTTCTACCAGACTTTGCAGCTGCTCTGCAAACCATTTAGCAGGATCTTTTCCTCTGTAGCTACTGTAGTGAGATAGGGAGTCATCATAACTGCACTTTAAATAATATCCAATACTAAATGCTTCATGTTCTTGATCAGCATTTCCAATTTGCACAGCTTTTAGAAGGCACTCGAAATCTGCGTATATGGCGAATGGAACTTTTTCTTTATAATTAAAATTTTTAAACTGTAAAATTTTGTCTCTTGGTGTAGGCAAAGTTACTTTGTACTTGTTGAGTTGCATACAATCTTGTTCATGTAAGTTCAATTTAGAATCATTTCTGAAATAATGTAGACATCGATCACAAAAATATTTTCTACCATTACGTTTTGAAAGTTGTGTACATACTAAACGCGATAAATCTTTGATCCAAACATAGTGGAATATCGATAAATCATCTTCAAAGTTTTCCTCCTGTTTACTTTCCTCATCATCTACGTAATAGTTTTGTAGAAGAAGAAGGTTGATATGTGTTTCCTTCTTACATGATGTTATGTGAAGCGGCAAAATTTTAAAATTTCCACTAGACTTTTTTAAAATATAAACGTTAACCGAGATGTTATTTTGTTTTTCAAATTTCGGAATTTGTTTAGGACTCATAGGAAATTGTATTCCATTAAAATTCAATTCATTCTCATAGACTTTATATGATGATACTCGGTCAGAGTTATGTGTAGGGTGCAAAGCTGACAGTATTGCCCACTTGAAACATGCATCATCGAAATTCCGTACATTGATACATGCATGTTTCTTTTGTATTTGCGGAGGTAGACTGATGTATGAGCCTCCGCGCATCGGATTATATTTATTAATGTGAACAGATAAATTAAGAATCTGTCGAAGTGTCCAGCCAGTTCAGCATGCTATAGTCGAAATATACTTACTGAGTTAGAGTGACGCCATACATGCAGGCCACCTCGAAAACTCTCTCTCTCTCTCTCCTCTCTCTCTCTCTCTCTCTCTCTCTCTCTCTCTCTCTCTTACTAGCTCTCTCTCGCTCTCTCACTCTCTCTCTCGCTCTCTCACTCTCTCTCGCTCTCTCACTCTCTCTCGCTCTCTTACTCTCTCTCGCTCTCTCTCTCTCTCTCTCTTTTTCTCAGTAGCTTGCTTGAAAACAGTGGGGCCATTGTAAATATCTTACCAGCGACGATAGACTAATACCCGAAAAATACTCGTACCGGGATGCACGTTTCAACCTGCACAGCATGCGATGACGTCGCCCGTGTAGGGGTTGCCGGCTTCGAAACATTATTGAGATTCAAAATACACATCTTATAAAAAAGTGTGAGCATCGAAAAGACTAGCGGCACTATACACGCACTCCAGATGTGAAAAAGGAACAACGCTTCGTCAAACGTGCACACGCACACACGTGCAAGGGTCAGTGTCGTAAAAAATACGACTTTATTGACGCATGAAGCACACTCGAGATAAAACTATACATCCTGTTGTGTGTCGGGCCAGCTGAAATATACTTACTTTGTTAGAGTCACATCATAGATGCAGGCCATCCACCTCGAAAACTCTCTCTCTCCATCTCTCTCGCCCTCTCTCTCGCGCTCTCTCTCTCTTTCTCAGTAGCTTTTTTGAAAACAATGATGCCATTGTAAATATCTTACCAGCGACGATAGACTAATGCCCGGAAAATACTCGCACGAGAAGGCACGTTTCAACCTGCACAGCATGCGATAACGTCGCCCGTGTCGGGGTTACTGGCAAGAGTGAAATACTCTTCGGCTTGCCTCCTTTGTATGAGTCACTTCAATAATTATTATATCTAGGGTTTCCATCGACGCCGCCACTCTTATCGTTTGTATATTCAGTTAACCAAAACAGTATTTTGATTTAGCGGGTAAAATTACATGAAATACTATTAAGTTTTGTGAGTCGTTGTCAGGAAACGATTGCCATGAGAACACAATTGAAATACTCTGGAGTTCTTAGAATTAATAGCGATAAGGCAACTACGAATATCGGAACAACGAAGAGATGCGATAGCATGCTATAGCCGAAATACATTTACTGATTTAGAGCCACATCAAACCTGCAGGTCACGTCGAAAAAATAAACGCGCGGTAAATATCTTCCCAGCGACGGTAGGCTAATGCCCGCGAAAGTCCGCTCATCAACGCGGTAAATATACTTACACGCGGGTCGGTATATGCTAATGACCGCGGAAATCAGCTGACCACCGCGATGATACGCTCATCTCCGCGCGAATCAGCTCATCCCCGCGGTCGTCCAGCTTGTCAACGCGGTAAGATGCTGTCCCCGCGCGCGCGCCGCCCGCCGCCCGGGTCGCTCGTAAATAAACATTTGACCGTCATGCAAAAATGTGACAATAAAATACGGATAAATTTTATTCGATGACGTCATTACATATGGAAGCTTCTCGAAAGTTGGCGGAGCCTCACCTCCACCCTTTCACCCTATCAGAGCGCTGCACAGGGCGGCCGGTGGCCGAGTGGTGGGGGGAGGCAGAACTCTCTAGCTTACCTATTTACATCGTATCACATATTTGTACACTTTTTCAAATAGTTCATAATTATACTTTTATAATAATTTATAATTGTACTTTTATTTAAATAAATCTATAAATAAAATATTTTCAAAGATGTAAAGAAAAGAATACTAAAACGTAGTAAAATGTAAATTATTATGTATTAGAAATATAATTAATATATGTTACAAAATGTAAGTTACTGTATAAAAGTTTAAATTTTTACAAATTCTTACAGATTTTTCTAACAAATTAATTCTTACAGATTTTTCTAACAAATTAATTCTTACAGATTTTTCTAACAAATACTTCCTTATAATTTCATAAAAATAAGCTACACAAGGAAATATTTAGAAAACGTGAGGAATTGAAAGAAAATGTAAGAAACTTTAACAACTTGTTAAATATGCCCGAAATCCAGTATCGTATGATTTCTTACATTTTTCGACAATTTATTCCATTTTATAAGTATTTTCTTATTTTCTTTCATATTTTATAATTTCAGCTAGGAGAGATTTTCATGCTTGTTGAAATTATGATAGGCTTTAATAAGAAAAGTTTATTTATTATTTATTAATATAAATTGATATGAACAAAATTTTTAATATAATGATAATTATAGCAATTCATAGTTATTGCGCAATATACAAGATTACGTACACTTGCATTGATTTATTCATCCTCTTTTATTCATAAATAAGTGAAACATCGGTCAGTCGAAAACAAATATACGTTACTGAACGTTTTTCTACGCTCGTGTTAAATTAATATTCAATGTCAACATTATTTTATGGGTATTAATTGAAAATATAAGTGTCTGGGGGTACTTGCATCATATTTTTTAATGGCAAGTAAACATTTTACGAGTACGAAATCCTATTTGAATTGAACGATAACAACAATAATAATAGTCGTAAGTAACCATATAATTGAAATTTCTTTCTTCTACATAATTATTCAAAATATTTCTAATAGAAGGATATAATAGATATAATATTGAAAAGTTAAATAAAATGCAGCATTTTTAAATATAAAACTCGTCAAAATATACAATAAATTTTGAACAAGTGGCCGAAGTTAAGAAAGTCAAATTCAGTAAAAATCTATTATAGAATCTTTATTGTACCAATTGTAAATATTTTGATAGTGAAACTTTACTCTTAATACATGCATTGAATTATTTTATGATAGTAAAAATTATGTTTTGATTTTAATTTTTAGAATTACTGTTACATTACTGTTATTCTATTATATAAAATATGACATACTGACGATTTAATCAGTTAAGTTAAGTGTAAAAAATATTCATACGAGTGAATAGATGTAGTACTTTATTTATAATAATAACGTTTAGCAACTATTTAATGCTAATAAAATAGTGTATCTTGTAGACAAAATATTGACAAACAATAACGAATTCCCATGCACTTACAAAGGAATTTAGTAAAATGTTTTCCTCAGAAGTTTTGGATGTCTGAATACTTTTTACACTTACTGTACATTCATACTATTGTACATTCCTATACTGTTATGGCTATAAAAAGGCTATAATAACTAAAACTTTTACAGGTTTACACTGCGACTCAACGTATTGAAAAGAAGAAAGAAAATATTTTCCATAAATATGAATTTGGTAAATGCGATGAATGTTTTTTTTATTTTAAACAGTATGTTTCAAGATCAAGAAAAGAAATTACCTGTTAATGACGCTGAAAGAAATGTTGCTAATATAGTGTATAATATTATAATATCAAGTATAAATGATCGTAGTATTTACGAAGAAACGGAAGAATTTCTATATTATGATGATACCTACGAACCTTACGATGACATACCTGCAGATGATTACATGAAGATATCGATGTAGAAGATATGATAACACCCGAAACTGAAAATCAATGTAGGACCGAATCAGAGAGTATTAATTTTGACTACAAAAAGCAAGCTGTGGAGTATTGGTTAAGTAGTAAAAACAAGTTAAAATTTGAAACAGTTCAAAATCGATTCAAAAAATTAAAAACAGCACGTCAGCTGTATAGATGGAGAGATCAAGTGGCAATAGGAGGAAGTAGGATCGATAAATTGAAAAAAATGAGGAATATTGTTTACAAAAATTTAACGTAGCCAGATCGAATAGAATACCCATTCATGACATTGATGTAAGACGTATGGCAAAACTCTAACTCAGTAAGTATATTTCGACTATAGCATGCTGATCTGGCTGGACACTTCGACAGATTCTTAATTTATCTGTTCACATTAATAAATATAATCCGATGCGCGGAGGCTCATACATCAGTCTACCTCCGCAAATACAAAAGAAACATGCATGTATCAATGTACGGAATTTCGATGATGCATGTTTCAAGTGGGCAATACTGTCAGCTTTGCACCCTACACATAACTCTGACCGAGTATCATCATATAAAGTCTATGAGAATGAATTGAATTTTAATGGAATACAATTTCCTATGAGTCCTAAACAAATTCCGAAATTTGAAAAACAAAATAACATCTCGGTTAACGTTTATATTTTAAAAAAGTCTAGTGGAAATCTTAAAATTTTGCCGCTTCACATAACATCATGTAAGAAGGAAACACATATCAACCTTCTTCTTCTACAAAACTATTACGTAGATGATGAGGAAAGTAAACAGGAGGAAAACTTTGAAGATGATTTATCGATATTCCACTATGTTTGGATCAAAGATTTATCGCGTTTAGTATGTACACAACTTTCAAAACGTAATGGTAGAAAATATTTTTGTGATCGATGTCTACATTATTTGAGAAATGATTCTAAATTGAACTTACATGAACAAGATTGTATGCAACTCAACAAGTACAAAGTAACTTTGCCTACACCAAGAGACAAAATTTTACAGTTTAAAAATTTTAATTATAAAGAAAAAGTTCCATTCGCCATATACGCAGATTTCGAGTGCCTTCTAAAAGCTGTGCAAATTGGAAATGCTTATCAAGAACATGAAGCATTTAGTATTGGATATTATTTAAAGTGCAGTTATGATGACTCCCTATCTCACTACAGTAGCTACAGAGGAAAAGATCCTGCTAAATGGTTTGCAGAGCAGCTGCAAAGTCTGGTAGAAAAAAATTTGAGACTATCTTCAAGTTCATAGTACCAATGGAAACATTAAATTTAAAACAAGAACAAGCATTTCGAAATACAACATTATGCCACATTTGCGATAAACCTTTAGCAGAGAAGCGTGTACGAGATCATTGTCATCTGACTGGAAGGTAAAGTTAAAAGAAAATTAAATATGCTTCAAGCAGAAATTTTACATATTTTTCTTATGTTTTTTTTTTTTTTTTCTTATGTTTTAGATATCGAGGTGCTGCTCACGAAGATTGCAATTTCAATTATAAAGATTCACATAGTATTCCAGTGGTATTTCATAATTTAACCGGCTATGACTCACATATATATATATATATATATATATATATATATATATATATATATATATATATATATATATATATATATATATATATATATATATATATACTGCGTATGACGGCAGTGAAATGCGGCGTCTGCGAACGCATGTAAATGTACGTGTGTGTGTGTGTGTGTGTCTGTGTGTGTGTGTATAAACATTTAGTTTGTATCGTGTATGAGTTTAATTTTCCTGGAACAAAAAAATTCTTTAAAATTTATGTATTCATAGTTTGTAAGTTTTTGCGTATTCATACTTGTATTTTTACTATGTAAGTTTGTTTTTTTTTAATAATAATCTGATCGATTGATTAAAATTTGTTACCAAAATAACTGTTATCATTTATTGACCTCACACTCTTCCAGTAAATTATCCAATCCTCTGTTTCCTTGATAAAATAATAGTAGAGTTTCATTTTTTCACATCACATACACACACACACACACACACACACACACACACACACACACACACACACACACACACACCACACACACACACACACACACACACACACACACACACACACACACACACACACACACTATATATACTATATATATATACTATATATATACTATATATACTATATATACTATATATACTATATATATACTATATATACTATATATATATACTATATATACTATATATATACTATATATATATGCTATATATACTATATATACTATATATACTATATATACTATATATACACACACTGCTATGACGGCAGTGAAATGCGGCGTCTGCGAACGCATGTAAATGTACGTGTGTGTGTGTGTGTCTGTGTGTGTGTAACCTTTAGTTTGTATCGTGTATGAGTTTAATTTTCCTGGAACAAAAAAAATTCTTTAAAATTTATGTATTCATAGTTTGTAAGTTTTTGCGTATTCATACTTGTATTTTTACTATGTAAGTTTGTTTTTTTTTTTCTTAATAATAATCTGATCGATTGATTAAAATTTTTTACCAAAATAACTGTTATCATTTATTGACCTCACACTCTTCCAGTAAATCATCCAATCCTCTGTTTCCTTGAAAAAATAATAGTAGTTTCATTTTTGTTCACATGCGTGTTATATATATATATATATATATATATATATATATATATATATATATATATATATATATATATAAATATATGAAACGCTAGTTATGCAGACACTTTCCGAAATTTAAATAGACTTATGCAGACAGAGACCGACTTATGCAGACGTCAGCATAAGTAGAGGGATTATTTCTTTAGTCACGCTAGACTTGTGCAGACACTCGTATAAACGGTACTACACTTATGCAGACAGGTCACGTGGTCTTATACATTGGTGTCAGCATAAGTCGATGTTCATATGATTATATATATATATATATATACTATATATATACTGTATATATACTATATATATATACTATATAATACTATATATACTATATATACTATATATATATACTATATATACTATATATACTATATATATATATATATATATATACTATATATACTATATATATATATATATATATATATATATATATATATATATATATATATATAATGAAAGTTGATTATATACATACATACAATCAATCTTCATCTATTTTATATATTTTATAATGCCCCCACGGTAGAGTATCTGTTTCATTTGGTATGAGATATCTCTTATTGTCATGTGGACTTAGAGCTAATTTTGTTTCACAGTACGCACTACATGAGCTTTAGACTGTATGATACACTGATGTCTGTATTGTGTAGTTGAATTTAGTAAACACTGATGATAGTCGTCGAAATTGATGGTTTTGCTGACAACTCCACTTTTCACACCTTTAGCTTTTTTCATATGGTCTTGGCCATTGACGCGTGCACTATACATTTTACTACGTAGTCCAACGAATTCTGTCATAATGCAGCCATTGCACTCATCCTTCATTAATCCTACAACCTTCTTATTGGCTTGTGGAATTCCAAATACATTATTAGATGTATAGTCCGAGGTATCAAAATTTGCAATATCCCTCTTAATCACTTCATAAATATCATCATTTCTTATTTCATATATTAAGCTGTCAGTGTCAGTATATAGTAGTTTACAACGGTCCTCAAATTTCGTTTTCATATATTTGTAGTGAAAATCGTATACTAAAGTCTTTGATAAATCAAGTACACAAAGTCCTACGCGTATGTTAACAAAAATGAAACTCTACTATTGTTTTTCAAGGAAACAGAGGATTGGATAATTTACTGGAAGAGTGTGAGGTCAATAAATGATAACAGTTATTTTGGTAAAAAATTTTAATCAATCGATCAGATTATTATTAAGAAAAAAAAATAAACTTACATAGTAAAAATACAAGTATGAATACGCAAAAACTTACAAACTATGAATACATAAATTTTAAAGAATTTTTTTGTTCCAGGAAAATTAAACTCATACACGATACAAACTAAAGGTTTATACACACACACACAGACACACACACACACACACACACGTACATTTTCATGCGTTCGCAGACGCCGCATTTCACTGCCGTCATACGCAGTATATATATATATATATATAGTATATATAGTATATATATATAGTATATATATATATATATATATATATATATATATATAATCATATAAACATGGACTTATGCTGACACCAATGTATAAGACCACGTGACCTGTCTGCATAAGTGTAGTACCGTTTATACAAGTGTCTGCACAAGTCTAGCGTGACTAAAGAAATAATCCCTCTACTTATGCTGACGTCTGCATAAGTCGGTCTCTGTCTGCATAAGTCTATTTAAATTTCGGAAAGTGTCTGCATAACTAGCGTTTCATATATTTATATATATATATATATATATATATATATATATATATATATATATATATATATATATATATATATATATATATATATATATATATATATATATATGAGTCATAGCCGCTTAAATTATGAAATACCACTGCAATACTATGTGAAGCTTTATAATTGAAATTGCAATCTTCGTGAGCAGCACCTCCATATCTAAAACATAAGAAAAAAAAAAAAACATAAGAAAAATATGTAAAATTTCTGCTTGAAGCATATTTAATTTTCTTTTAACTTTACCTTCCAGTCAGATGACAATGATCTCGTACACGCTTCTCTGCTAAAGGTTTATCGCAAATGTGGCATAATGTTGTATTTCGAAATGCTTGTTCTTGTTTTAAATTTAATGTTTCCATTGGTACTATGAACTTGAAGATAGTCTCAAATTTTTTTTTCTACCAGACTTTGCAGCTGCTCTGCAAACCATTTAGCAGGATCTTTTCCTCTGTAGCTACTGTAGTGAGATAGGGAGTCATCATAACTGCACTTTAAATAATATCCAATACTAAATGCTTCATGTTCTTGATCAGCATTTCCAATTTGCACAGCTTTTAGAAGGCACTCGAAATCTGCGTATATGGCGAATGGAACTTTTTCTTTATAATTAAAATTTTTAAACTGTAAAATTTTGTCTCTTGGTGTAGGCAAAGTTACTTTGTACTTGTTGAGTTGCATACAATCTTGTTCATGTAAGTTCAATTTAGAATCATTTCTGAAATAATGTAGACATCGATCACAAAAATATTTTCTACCATTACGTTTTGAAAGTTGTGTACATACTAAACGCGATAAATCTTTGATCCAAACATAGTGGAATATCGATAAATCATCTTCAAAGTTTTCCTCCTGTTTACTTTCCTCATCATCTACGTAATAGTTTTGTAGAAGAAGAAGATTGATATGTGTTTCCTTCTTACATGATGTTATGTGAAGCGGCAAAATTTTAAAATTTCCACTAGACTTTTTTAAAATATAAACGTTAACCGAGATGTTATTTTGTTTTTCAAATTTCGGAATTTGTTTAGGACTCATAGGAAATTGTATTCCATTAAAATTCAATTCATTCTCATAGACTTTATATGATGATACTCGGTCAGAGTTATGTGTAGGGTGCAAAGCTGACAGTATTGCCCACTTGAAACATGCATCATCGAAATTCCGTACATTGATACATGCATGTTTCTTTTGTATTTGCGGAGGTAGACTGATGTATGAGCCTCCGCGCATCGGATTATATTTATTAATGTGAACAGATAAATTAAGAATCTGTCGAAGTGTCCAGCCAGTTCAGCATGCTATAGTCGAAATATACTTACTGAGTTAGAGTGACGCCATACATGCAGGCCACCTCGAAAACTCTCTCTCTCTCTCTCTCTCTCTCTCTCTCTCTCTCTCTCTCTCTCTCTCTCTCTCTCTTACTAGCTCTCTCTCGCTCTCTCACTCTCTCTCTCGCTCTCTCACTCTCTCTCGCTCTCTCACTCTCTCTCGCTCTCTTACTCTCTCTCGCTCTCTCTCTCTCTCTCTCTCTCTTTCTCAGTAGCTTGCTTGAAAACAGTGGGGCCATTGTAAATATCTTACCAGCGACGATAGACTAATACCCGAAAAATACTCGTACCGGGATGCACGTTTCAACCTGCACAGCATGCGATGACGTCGCCCGTGTAGGGGTTGCCGGCTTCGAAACATTATTGAGATTCAAAATACACATCTTATAAAAAAGTGTGAGCATCGAAAAGACTAGCGGCACTATACACGCACTCCAGATGTGAAAAAGGAACAACGCTTCGTCAAACGTGCACACGCACACACGTGCAAGGGTCAGTGTCGTAAAAAATACGACTTTATTGACGCATGAAGCACACTCGAGATAAAACTATACATCCTGTTGTGTGTCGGGCCAGCTGAAATATACTTACTTTGTTAGAGTCACATCATAGATGCAGGCCATCCACCTCGAAAACTCTCTCTCCATCTCTCTCGCCCTCTCTCTCGCGCTCTCTCTCTCTTTCTCAGTAGCTTTTTTGAAAACAATGATGCCATTGTAAATATCTTACCAGCGACGATAGACTAATGCCCGGAAAATACTCGCACGAGAAGGCACGTTTCAACCTGCACAGCATGCGATAACGTCGCCCGTGTCGGGGTTACTGGCAAGAGTGAAATACTCTTCGGCTTGCCTCCTTTGTATGAGTCACTTCAATAATTATTATATCTAGGGTTTCCATCGACGCCGCCACTCTTATCGTTTGTATATTCAGTTAACCAAAACAGTATTTTGATTTAGCGGGTAAAATTACATGAAATACTATTAAGTTTTGTGAGTCGTTGTCAGGAAACGATTGCCATGAGAACACAATTGAAATACTCTGGAGTTCTTAGAATTAATAGCGATAAGGCAACTACGAATATCGGAACAACGAAGAGATGCGATAGCATGCTATAGCCGAAATACATTTACTGATTTAGAGCCACATCAAACCTGCAGGTCACGTCGAAAAAAATAAACGCGCGGTAAATATCTTACCAGCGACGGTAGGCTAATGCCCGCGAAAGTCCGCTCATCAACGCGGTAAATATACTTACACGCGGGTCGGTATATGCTAATGACCGCGGAAATCAGCTGACCACCGCGATGATACGCTCATCTCCGCGCGAATCAGCTCATCCCCGCGGTCGTCCAGCTTGTCAACGCGGTAAGATGCTAGTCCCCGCGCGCGCGCCGCCCGCCGCCCGGGTCGCTCGTAAATAAACATTTGACCGTCATGCAAAAATGTGACAATAAAATACGGATAAATTTTATTCGATGACGTCATTACATATGGAAGCTTCTCGAAAGTTGGCGGAGCCTCACCTCCCCCCTTTCAACCTATCAGAGCGCTGCACAGGGCGGCCGGTGGCCGAGTGGTGGGGGGAGGCAGAACTCTCCTAGCTTACCTATTTACATCGTATCACATATTTGTACACTTTTTTCAAATAGTTCATAATTATACTTTTATAATAATTTATAATTGTACTTTTATTTAAATAAATCTATAAATAAAATATTTTCAAAGATGTAAAGAAAGAATACTAAAACGTAGTAAAATGTAAATTATTATGTATTAGAAATATAATTAATATATGTTACAAAATGTAAGTTACTGTATAAAAGTTTAAATTTTTACAAATTCTTACAGATTTTTCTAACAAATTAATTCTTACAGATTTTTCTAACAAATTAATTCTTACAGATTTTTCTAACAAATACTTCCTTATAATTTCATAAAAATAAGCTACACAAGGAAATATTTAGAAAACGTGAGGAATTGAAAGAAAATGTAAGAAACTTTAACAACTTGTTAAATATGCCCGAAATCCAGTATCGTATGATTTCTTACATTTTTCGACAATTTATTCCATTTTATAAGTATTTTCTTATTTTCTTTCATATTTTATAATTTCAGCTAGGAGAGATTTTCATGCTTGTTGAAATTATGATAGGCTTTAATAAGAAAAGTTTATTTATTATTTATTAATATAAATTGATATGAACAAAATTTTTAATATAATGATAATTATAGCAATTCATAGTTATTGCGCAATATACAAGATTACGTACACTTGCATTGATTTATTCATCCTCTTTTATTCATAAATAAGTGAAACATCGGTCAGTCGAAAACAAATATACGTTACTGAACGTTTTTCTACGCTCGTGTTAAATTAATATTCAATGTCAACATTATTTTATGGGTATTAATTGAAAATATAAGTGTCTGGGGGTACTTGCATCATATTTTTTAATGGCAAGTAAACATTTTACGAGTACGAAATCCTATTTGAATTGAACGATAACAACAATAATAATAGTCGTAAGTAACCATATAATTGAAATTTCTTTCTTCTACATAATTATTCAAAATATTTCTAATAGAAGGATATAATAGATATAATATTGAAAAGTTAAATAAAATGCAGCATTTTTAAATATAAAACTCGTCAAAATATACAATAAATTTTGAACAAGTGGCCGAAGTTAAGAAAGTCAAATTCAGTAAAAATCTATTATAGAATCTTTATTGTACCAATTGTAAATATTTTGATAGTGAAACTTTACTCTTAATACATGCATTGAATTATTTTATGATAGTAAAAATTATGTTTTGATTTTAATTTTTAGAATTACTGTTACATTACTGTTATTCTATTATATAAAATATGACATACTGACGATTTAATCAGTTAAGTTAAGTGTAAAAAATATTCATACGAGTGAATAGATGTAGTACTTTATTTATAATAATAACGTTTAGCAACTATTTAATGCTAATAAAATAGTGTATCTTGTAGACAAAATATTGACAAACAATAACGAATTCCCATGCACTTACAAAGGAATTTAGTAAAATGTTTTCCTCAGAAGTTTTGGATGTCTGAATACTTTTACACTTACTGTACATTCATACTATTGTACATTCCTATACTGTTATGGCTATAAAAAGGCTATAATAACTAAAACTTTTACAGGTTTACACTGCGACTCAACGTATTGAAAAGAAGAAAGAAAATATTTTCCATAAATATGAATTTGGTAAATGCGATGAATGTTTTTTTTATTTTAAACAGTATGTTTCAAGATCAAGAAAAGAAATTACCTGTTAATGACGCTGAAAGAAATGTTGCTAATATAGTGTATAATATTATAATATCAAGTATAAATGATCGTAGTATTTACGAAGAAACGGAAGAATTTCTATATTATGATGATACCTACGAACCTTACGATGACATACCTGCAGATGATTACATGAAGATATCGATGTAGAAGATATGATAACACCCGAAACTGAAAATCAATGTAGGACCGAATCAGAGAGTATTAATTTTGACTACAAAAAGCAAGCTGTGGAGTATTGGTTAAGTAGTAAAAACAAGTTAAAATTTGAAACAGTTCAAAATCGATTCAAAAAATTAAAAACAGCACGTCAGCTGTATAGATGGAGAGATCAAGTGGCAATAGGAGGAAGTAGGATCGATAAATTGAAAAAAATGAGGAATATTGTTTACAAAAATTTAACGTAGCCAGATCGAATAGAATACCCATTCATGACATTGATGTAAGACGTATGGCAAAACTCTAACTCAGTAAGTATATTTCGACTATAGCATGCTGATCTGGCTGGACACTTCGACAGATTCTTAATTTATCTGTTCACATTAATAAATATAATCCGATGCGCGGAGGCTCATACATCAGTCTACCTCCGCAAATACAAAAGAAACATGCATGTATCAATGTACGGAATTTCGATGATGCATGTTTCAAGTGGGCAATACTGTCAGCTTTGCACCCTACACATAACTCTGACCGAGTATCATCATATAAAGTCTATGAGAATGAATTGAATTTTAATGGAATACAATTTCCTATGAGTCCTAAACAAATTCCGAAATTTGAAAAACAAAATAACATCTCGGTTAACGTTTATATTTTAAAAAAGTCTAGTGGAAATCTTAAAATTTTGCCGCTTCACATAACATCATGTAAGAAGGAAACACATATCAACCTTCTTCTTCTACAAAACTATTACGTAGATGATGAGGAAAGTAAACAGGAGGAAAACTTTGAAGATGATTTATCGATATTCCACTATGTTTGGATCAAAGATTTATCGCGTTTAGTATGTACACAACTTTCAAAACGTAATGGTAGAAAATATTTTTGTGATCGATGTCTACATTATTTGAGAAATGATTCTAAATTGAACTTACATGAACAAGATTGTATGCAACTCAACAAGTACAAAGTAACTTTGCCTACACCAAGAGACAAAATTTTACAGTTTAAAAATTTTAATTATAAAGAAAAAGTTCCATTCGCCATATACGCAGATTTCGAGTGCCTTCTAAAAGCTGTGCAAATTGGAAATGCTTATCAAGAACATGAAGCATTTAGTATTGGATATTATTTAAAGTGCAGTTATGATGACTCCCTATCTCACTACAGTAGCTACAGAGGAAAAGATCCTGCTAAATGGTTTGCAGAGCAGCTGCAAAGTCTGGTAGAAAAAAAATTTGAGACTATCTTCAAGTTCATAGTACCAATGGAAACATTAAATTTAAAACAAGAACAAGCATTTCGAAATACAACATTATGCCACATTTGCGATAAACCTTTAGCAGAGAAGCGTGTACGAGATCATTGTCATCTGACTGGAAGGTAAAGTTAAAAGAAAATTAAATATGCTTCAAGCAGAAATTTTACATATTTTTCTTATGTTTTTTTTTTTTTTTTCTTATGTTTTAGATATCGAGGTGCTGCTCACGAAGATTGCAATTTCAATTATAAAGATTCACATAGTATTCCAGTGGTATTTCATAATTTAACCGGCTATGACTCACATATATATATATATATATATATATATATATATATATATATATATATATATATATATATATATATATAATATATATATATATATAGATATACTGCGTATGACGGCAGTGAAATGCGGCGTCTGCGAACGCATGTAAATGTACGTGTGTGTGTGTGTGTGTGTCTGTGTGTGTGTGTATAAACCTTTAGTTTGTATCGTGTATGAGTTTAATTTTCCTGGAACAAAAAAATTCTTTAAAATTTATGTATTCATAGTTTGTAAGTTTTTGCGTATTCATACTTTTATTTTTACTATGTAAGTTTGTTTTTTTTTTCTTAATAATAATCTGATCGATTGATTAAAATTTGTTACCAAAATAACTGTTATCATTTATTGACCTCACACTCTTCCAGTAAATTATCCAATCCTCTGTTTCCTTGATAAAATAATAGTAGAGTTTCATTTTTGCTCACATACACACACACACACACACACACACACACACACACACACACACACACACACACACACACACACACACACACACACACACACACACACACACACACACACACACACACACACACACACACTATATATACTATATATATATACTATATATATACTATATATACTATATATACTATATATACTATATATATACTATATATACTATATATATATACTATATATACTATATATATACTATATATATATGCTATATATACTATATATACTATATATACTATATATACTATATATACACACACTGCTATGACGGCAGTGAAATGCGGCGTCTGCGAACGCATGTAAATGTACGTGTGTGTGTGTGTGTCTGTGTGTGTGTAACCTTTAGTTTGTATCGTGTATGAGTTTAATTTTCCTGGAACAAAAAAATTCTTTAAAATTTATGTATTCATAGTTTGTAAGTTTTTGCGTATTCATACTTGTATTTTTACTATGTAAGTTTGTTTTTTTTTTTAATAATAATCTGATCGATTGATTAAAATTTTTTACCAAAATAACTGTTATCATTTATTGACCTCACACTCTTCCAGTAAATCATCCAATCCTCTGTTTCCTTGAAAAAATAATAGTAGTTTCATTTTTGTTCACATGCGTGTTATATATATATATATATATATATATATATATATATATATATATATATATATATATATATAAATATATGAAACGCTAGTTATGCAGACACTTTCCGAAATTTAAATAGACTTATGCAGACAGAGACCGACTTATGCAGACGTCAGCATAAGTAGAGGGATTATTTCTTTAGTCACGCTAGACTTGTGCAGACACTCGTATAAACGGTACTACACTTATGCAGACAGGTCACGTGGTCTTATACATTGGTGTCAGCATAAGTCGATGTTCATATGATTATATAGATATATATATATACTATATATATACTGTATATATACTATATATATATACTATATAATACTATATATACTATATATACTATATATATATACTATATATACTATATATACTATATATATATGCTATATATACTATATATACTATATATATATATATATATATATATATATATATATATATATATATATATAATGAAAGTTGATTATATACATACATACAATCAATCTTCATCTATTTTATATATTTTATAATGCCCCCACGGTAGAGTATCTGTTTCATTTGGTATGAGATATCTCTTATTGTCATGTGGACTTAGAGCTAATTTTGTTTCACAGTACGCACTACATGAGCTTTAGACTGTATGATACACTGATGTCTGTATTGTGTAGTTGAATTTAGTAAACACTGATGATAGTCGTCGAAATTGATGGTTTTGCTGACAACTCCACTTTTCACACCTTTAGCTTTTTTCATATGGTCTTGGCCATTGACGCGTGCACTATACATTTTACTACGTAGTCCAACGAATTCTGTCATAATGCAGCCATTGCACTCATCCTTCATTAATCCTACAACCTTCTTATTGGCTTGTGGAATTCCAAATACATTATTAGATGTATAGTCCGAGGTATCAAAATTTGCAATATCCCTCTTAATCACTTCATAAATATCATCATTTCTTATTTCATATATTAAGCTGTCAGTGTCAGTATATAGTAGTTTACAACGGTCCTCAAATTTCGTTTTCATATATTTGTAGTGAAAATCGTATACTAAAGTCTTTGATAAATCAAGTACACAAAGTCCTACGCGTATGTTAACAAAAATGAAACTCTACTATTGTTTTTTCAAGGAAACAGAGGATTGGATAATTTACTGGAAGAGTGTGAGGTCAATAAATGATAACAGTTATTTTGGTAAAAAATTTTAATCAATCGATCAGATTATTATTAAGAAAAAAAAAACAAACTTACATAGTAAAAATACAAGTATGAATACGCAAAAACTTACAAACTATGAATACATAAATTTTAAAGAATTTTTTTGTTCCAGGAAAATTAAACTCATACACGATACAAACTAAAGGTTTATACACACACACACAGACACACACACACACACACACACGTACATTTTCATGCGTTCGCAGACGCCGCATTTCACTGCCGTCATACGCAGTATATATATATATATATAGTATATATAGTATATATATATAGTATATATATATATATATATATATATATATATATAATCATATAAACATGGACTTATGCTGACACCAATGTATAAGACCACGTGACCTGTCTGCATAAGTGTAGTACCGTTTATACAAGTGTCTGCACAAGTCTAGCGTGACTAAAGAAATAATCCCTCTACTTATGCTGACGTCTGCATAAGTCGGTCTCTGTCTGCATAAGTCTATTTAAATTTCGGAAAGTGTCTGCATAACTAGCGTTTCATATATTTATATATTTATATATATATATATATATATATATATATATATATATATATATATATATATATATATATATATATATATATATATATATATATATATATATATATATGAGTCATAGCCGGTTAAATTATGAAATACCACTGGAATACTATGTGAATCTTTATAATTGAAATTGCAATCTTCGTGAGCAGCACCTCCATATCTAAAACATAAGAAAAAAAAAAAAACATAAGAAAAATATGTAAAATTTCTGCTTGAAGCATATTTAATTTTCTTTTAACTTTACCTTCCAGTCAGATGACAATGATCTCGTACACGCTTCTCTGCTAAAGGTTTATCGCAAATGTGGCATAATGTTGTATTTCGAAATGCTTGTTCTTGTTTTAAATTTAATGTTTCCATTGGTACTATGAACTTGAAGATAGTCTCAAATTTTTTTTTTCTACCAGACTTTGCAGCTGCTCTGCAAACCATTTAGCAGGATCTTTTCCTCTGTAGCTACTGTAGTGAGATAGGGAGTCATCATAACTGCACTTTAAATAATATCCAATACTAAATGCTTCATGTTCTTGATCAGCATTTCCAATTTGCACAGCTTTTAGAAGGCACTCGAAATCTGCGTATATGGCGAATGGAACTTTTTCTTTATAATTAAAATTTTTAAACTGTAAAATTTTGTCTCTTGGTGTAGGCAAAGTTACTTTGTACTTGTTGAGTTGCATACAATCTTGTTCATGTAAGTTCAATTTAGAATCATTTCTGAAATAATGTAGACATCGATCACAAAAATATTTTCTACCATTACGTTTTGAAAGTTGTGTACATACTAAACGCGATAAATCTTTGATCCAAACATAGTGGAATATCGATAAATCATCTTCAAAGTTTTCCTCCTGTTTACTTTCCTCATCATCTACGTAATAGTTTTGTAGAAGAAGAAGATTGATATGTGTTTCCTTCTTACATGATGTTATGTGAAGCGGCAAAATTTTAAAATTTCCACTAGACTTTTTTAAAATATAAACGTTAACCGAGATGTTATTTTGTTTTTCAAATTTCGGAATTTGTTTAGGACTCATAGGAAATTGTATTCCATTAAAATTCAATTCATTCTCATAGACTTTATATGATGATACTCGGTCAGAGTTATGTGTAGGGTGCAAAGCTGACAGTATTGCCCACTTGAAACATGCATCATCGAAATTCCGTACATTGATACATGCATGTTTCTTTTGTATTTGCGGAGGTAGACTGATGTATGAGCCTCCGCGCATCGGATTATATTTATTAATGTGAACAGATAAATTAAGAATCTGTCGAAGTGTCCAGCCAGTTCAGCATGCTATAGTCGAAATATACTTACTGAGTTAGAGTGACGCCATACATGCAGGCCACCTCGAAAACTCTCTCTCTCTCTCTCTCTCTCTCTCTCTCTCTCTCTCTCTCTCTCTCTCTCTCTCTTACTAGCTCTCTCTCGCTCTCTCACTCTCTCTCTCGCTCTCTCACTCTCTCTCGCTCTCTCACTCTCTCTCGCTCTCTTACTCTCTCTCGCTCTCTCTCTCTCTCTCTCTCTTTCTCAGTAGCTTGCTTGAAAACAGTGGGGCCATTGTAAATATCTTACCAGCGACGATAGACTAATACCCGAAAAATACTCGTACCGGGATGCACGTTTCAACCTGCACAGCATGCGATGACGTCGCCCGTGTAGGGGTTGCCGGCTTCGAAACATTATTGAGATTCAAAATACACATCTTATAAAAAAGTGTGAGCATCGAAAAGACTAGCGGCACTATACACGCACTCCAGATGTGAAAAAGGAACAACGCTTCGTCAAACGTGCACACGCACACACGTGCAAGGGTCAGTGTCGTAAAAAATACGACTTTATTGACGCATGAAGCACACTCGAGATAAAACTATACATCCTGTTGTGTGTCGGGCCAGCTGAAATATACTTACTTTGTTAGAGTCACATCATAGATGCAGGCCATCCACCTCGAAAACTCTCTCTCTCCATCTCTCTCGCCCTCTCTCTCGCGCTCTCTCTCTTTCTCAGTAGCTTTTTTGAAAACAATGATGCCATTGTAAATATCTTACCAGCGACGATAGACTAATGCCCGGAAAATACTCGCACGAGAAGGCACGTTTCAACCTGCACAGCATGCGATAACGTCGCCCGTGTCGGGGTTACTGGCAAGAGTGAAATACTCTTCGGCTTGCCTCCTTTGTATGAGTCACTTCAATAATTATTATATCTAGGGTTTCCATCGACGCCGCCACTCTTATCGTTTGTATATTCAGTTAACCAAAACAGTATTTTGATTTAGCGGGTAAAATTACATGAAATACTATTAAGTTTTGTGAGTCGTTGTCAGGAAACGATTGCCATGAGAACACAATTGAAATACTCTGGAGTTCTTAGAATTAATAGCGATAAGGCAACTACGAATATCGGAACAACGAAGAGATGCGATAGCATGCTATAGCCGAAATACATTTACTGATTTAGAGCCACATCAAACCTGCAGGTCACGTCGAAAAAATAAACGCGCGGTAAATATCTTACCAGCGACGGTAGGCTAATGCCCGCGAAAGTCCGCTCATCAACGCGGTAAATATACTTACACGCGGGTCGGTATATGCTAATGACCGCGGAAATCAGCTGACCACCGCGATGATACGCTCATCTCCGCGCGAATCAGCTCATCCCCGCGGTCGTCCAGCTTGTCAACGCGGTAAGATGCTAGTCCCCGCGCGCGCGCCGCCCGCCGCCCGGGTCGCTCGTAAATAAACATTTGACCGTCATGCAAAAATGTGACAATAAAATACGGATAAATTTTATTCGATGACGTCATTACATATGGAAGCTTCTCGAAAGTTGGCGGAGCCTCACCTCCCCTTTCAACCTATCAGAGCGCTGCACAGGGCGGCCGGTGGCCGAGTGGTGGGGGGAGGCAGAACTCTCCTAGCTTACCTATTTACATCGTATCACATATTTGTACACTTTTTTCAAATAGTTCATAATTATACTTTTATAATAATTTATAATTGTACTTTTATTTAAATAAATCTATAAATAAAATATTTTCAAAGATGTAAAGAAAGAATACTAAAACGTAGTAAAATGTAAATTATTATGTATTAGAAATATAATTAATATATGTTACAAAATGTAAGTTACTGTATAAAAGTTTAAATTTTTACAAATTCTTACAGATTTTTCTAACAAATTAATTCTTACAGATTTTTCTAACAAATTAATTCTTACAGATTTTTCTAACAAATACTTCCTTATAATTTCATAAAAATAAGCTACACAAGGAAATATTTAGAAAACGTGAGGAATTGAAAGAAAATGTAAGAAACTTTAACAACTTGTTAAATATGCCCGAAATCCAGTATCGTATGATTTCTTACATTTTTCGACAATTTATTCCATTTTATAAGTATTTTCTTATTTTCTTTCATATTTTATAATTTCAGCTAGGAGAGATTTTCATGCTTGTTGAAATTATGATAGGCTTTAATAAGAAAAGTTTATTTATTATTTATTAATATAAATTGATATGAACAAAATTTTTAATATAATGATAATTATAGCAATTCATAGTTATTGCGCAATATACAAGATTACGTACACTTGCATTGATTTATTCATCCTCTTTTATTCATAAATAAGTGAAACATCGGTCAGTCGAAAACAAATATACGTTACTGAACGTTTTTCTACGCTCGTGTTAAATTAATATTCAATGTCAACATTATTTTATGGGTATTAATTGAAAATATAAGTGTCTGGGGGTACTTGCATCATATTTTTTAATGGCAAGTAAACATTTTACGAGTACGAAATCCTATTTGAATTGAACGATAACAACAATAATAATAGTCGTAAGTAACCATATAATTGAAATTTCTTTCTTCTACATAATTATTCAAAATATTTCTAATAGAAGGATATAATAGATATAATATTGAAAAGTTAAATAAAATGCAGCATTTTTAAATATAAAACTCGTCAAAATATACAATAAATTTTGAACAAGTGGCCGAAGTTAAGAAAGTCAAATTCAGTAAAAATCTATTATAGAATCTTTATTGTACCAATTGTAAATATTTTGATAGTGAAACTTTACTCTTAATACATGCATTGAATTATTTTATGATAGTAAAAATTATGTTTTGATTTTAATTTTTAGAATTACTGTTACATTACTGTTATTCTATTATATAAAATATGACATACTGACGATTTAATCAGTTAAGTTAAGTGTAAAAAATATTCATACGAGTGAATAGATGTAGTACTTTATTTATAATAATAACGTTTAGCAACTATTTAATGCTAATAAAATAGTGTATCTTGTAGACAAAATATTGACAAACAATAACGAATTCCCATGCACTTACAAAGGAATTTAGTAAAATGTTTTCCTCAGAAGTTTTGGATGTCTGAATACTTTTTACACTTACTGTACATTCATACTATTGTACATTCCTATACTGTTATGGCTATAAAAAGGCTATAATAACTAAAACTTTTACAGGTTTACACTGCGACTCAACGTATTGAAAAGAAGAAAGAAAATATTTTCCATAAATATGAATTTGGTAAATGCGATGAATGTTTTTTTATTTTAAACAGTATGTTTCAAGATCAAGAAAAGAAATTACCTGTTAATGACGCTGAAAGAAATGTTGCTAATATAGTGTATAATATTATAATATCAAGTATAAATGATCGTAGTATTTACGAAGAAACGGAAGAATTTCTATATTATGATGATACCTACGAACCTTACGATGACATACCTGCAGATGATTACATGAAGATATCGATGTAGAAGATATGATAACACCCGAAACTGAAAATCAATGTAGGACCGAATCAGAGAGTATTAATTTTGACTACAAAAAGCAAGCTGTGGAGTATTGGTTAAGTAGTAAAAACAAGTTAAAATTTGAAACAGTTCAAAATCGATTCAAAAAATTAAAAACAGCACGTCAGCTGTATAGATGGAGAGATCAAGTGGCAATAGGAGGAAGTAGGATCGATAAATTGAAAAAAATGAGGAATATTGTTTACAAAAATTTAACGTAGCCAGATCGAATAGAATACCCATTCATGACATTGATGTAAGACGTATGGCAAAAGAAAAAGCATTAGAGTTAAACTTCAATGAATTTAAAGCTTCTAGACACTGGTTAAATGAATTTAAACGGCGATTTAATATCGTTTCTCGAAAAATAACAAAAATTATTACTAAAAAATCTATAGATGATTCAGAAGAATGGTCAGCACAAAAACAGGAATTTCGCAATAGAGTAAAAAATGCCATCATAAAATATGATGCAAAACGTGTTTATAACTCCGACCAAAGTGGTTTTAATTACGAAATACACAGTGGTCGAACCCTCAATCTTAGAGGAGATAAAAGTGTAGAGAGTATCAGTGTATTCGACAACTCATTCTTATACTATCCAACCTACTGTATCTGCTGAAGGAAAACTTCTATCACCCTTCTTTTTAGTCATGCAAGAATCAAAGGGAGAGTTTGGAACTGTCGTCAGAAAAACTTTATTTGCAGCAGAAAATGTTTATGTAATGGCATCGAAATCAGGTAAATTGACTAATGAACATGTTGAAACTTGGGCGCAAGATGTATATTTTCCATCAACTACCATAACAAGTACACTATTGCTTGATTCATGGAGAGGTCACTGCCTAGATATAATTTATAAAGTAAAACCGGAACATAAAACCTTAACGATTCTATAAATTCCACAAAGAACAACAAGTGAACTTCAACCGCTTGATGTTTATGGTTTTCGAATGTGGAAGAACTTCGTTCGAACGTTTTCGGATATGACATTTCTAACAAATGAGGATCTCAACTTACACGATAGAAATAATATAATCAAAATGAATTCATTAGTACATAATCAATTATCAAGTCCGAAGTTTCAAAATTTATTTAAATATGCTTGGTACGCCGCCGGTTACATTGATGAAAGGCCAGAAAAAATTGAAAACCCAAAAAAATTTTGCTTCAATTCTAATTTTATTACATGCGATATTTGTGGTAAATGAGCGATTATAACATGTTCATGGTGCAAAAAATCGCTATGTTTACAACATTTTTTTCATGAATATCATTATTGTAAAACATATAATCCATGATCGTCAGAATATTTAGCTAGCTTGCCGTCTGCTGTTGGCTGATCCGTAGGATTTAAAATTGGTCGTTGTGCTGCTTAGAAATTGGTAGAATTGTATAAGAATTTGTATTAAAAGATAATAAATTGTAAAAATCTGTAAGAATTTGTAAAAATTTAAACTTTTATACAGTAACTTACATTTTGTAACATATATTAATTATATTTCTAATACATAATAATTTACATTTTATTACGTTTTAGTATTTTTTCTTTACATCTTTGAAAATATTTTATTTATAGCTTTATTTAAATAAAAGTACAATTATAAATTATTATAAAAGTATAATTATGAACTATTTGAAAAAAGTGTACAAATATGTGATACGATGTAAAATGTGTATCAAAATTTGTATATAAACGTAAGAAGATGTAATTAAAAGTACAAATATATAATAAAATGTAAAAAGATGTACGAAAGTGTAAGAATGCCTATAAAATTTGAATTAATAGTACAAATTAAAAAGTAATAAAACGTAGACAAATGTAAGGAAAAGTAAGAAATTATTAAAAAATGGTATAAACTGTGGTAAAATGTAAAAGCGTCCGAAATCCAGTAGAAAAGTACAATTTGTTACGTTTTCTTACACTTTTTTACAAACAACTACATTATCATACACTTGTTTATCGTACGATAAACAAGTGTATGATAAAAAAAATAATAAATAATAGAATAACATAACAAAACATTGTTACATTATTATACACTTATATACATAATATAATTTCCGCCAGGGGGTCTACATACTATTTTTCGTGGAATTTAAAATATTTCTAAAAAATTTTCGCCATATTGAATTCACTATTTTCAAATTTTTATTGTGGATCTAACTGTGGATTCCGATTAACGTCTTCAAGAACCCATTTTAAGGAAAAAAATATTTGCTAAAAAATATACCTAATTCATTTGTGTTAGGGGTGGTTTACCACCTCTTAAGGGGTTGTTTCGCGAAGAATGCCCAAAAACACCAACTGTTATTTATTGTAGTTGGTAAAAATAATGTTTTGACCTATTTTTAATTATTTTATGAATTCTCACAATAAAAATTATTCTTAAAAAAACACAATTTCACCCTCTAAAAAATAAGGGATGCAACCCTTAATGTTCATA
The DNA here is from genome assembly GCA_036365515.1 of Torymus aiolomorphi. NCBI lineage: Eukaryota > Metazoa > Arthropoda > Insecta > Hymenoptera > Torymidae > Torymus > Torymus aiolomorphi. Next base: position 97,629,431 of record CM070876.1, on the reverse strand, counting down.
CCACCACGGATTTCTTGGCTTTTAATAAGAAACTCTTTTCATTTTGTTTCGTTAAAAAAAGTTAAGTAGAAGCCGAGATATATCAAAAGAACGTTTCTTGGGGGTAAACTTTAGGGGTGATTTTAACCCTTATAAAGGGCTTCTCAGCCGATAAAAAAAATGGTTTCGTGAATCTCGCATGGAGGTCTACCTTTTAATATGGGTTTGGAATTTTTTTGAATTTGACAGTTCGGGTACTTTCCTTGTAAGATAATTAAGGAATTGTCTCAGTTGTTAGGAATTCGGAAGACTAGGGTAACACCATTACACCCTCAATCGAATGGTCAGGTAGAAAGACAAAACAGAACCATTCTAGAATACTTGTCCAAATACATAACAGACAACCAAAAAGATTGGGAACGTTGGATTTCCTTGTATCTTTTAGCTTAAAGATCTTCGATACACACAACAACTGGGGCCACACCAGCGGAGATGTACACCGGCACAGACTTGAGGCTTCTTCTTGATTTGATACGCGGATGTTCTCATGACGGAGAAGATTGTCCTACTATGGCAGTTACGTCCAGAAACTAAAAACCACCATCAACAAAATTCATCAATCAGCACGAAAGAATATTTTCCTTTCCTCAAAACATATGAAAACAACCTATGGCAGAACATCCAGACATGTCAACTTTCAAGAACAACAGAAAGTATGGTTATATAATCCTCGCCGAGTCAAAGGAAGGACTCCGAAGCTCCAAAGTGATTGGGAAGGACCTTATAAGATTGTCAAAAAGATCAATGACGTCGTTTTCTGCATCCAGAAGACACCAAAACACAAAAAGAAGATCATTCATATTGATCGATTGGCGACCTACCACGATACGTAATTTCTTCTGCTCTACTCACGGTTATTTTGAGCCGTGGTTTTTCCCGTGTGAGACAAGGCAAATGCCAGAGCAGGGGCAGAAGTGAGGTACAACGGCGTGTCAACTCCCCACTTGTGTCCAAGAATTACCGACAAGACTTTACCCACCGATGATGACATGATGATACCCAAAAATGACGATTCTACATTTTAAGAGGCGGGTCCTCTGACCGGATGAGTCAAGGATCAACCCGCTTGAAAAGTAAATGATTCCAAAAAGATTTCAAGATGATTTCAAGATGGACCAATTCAAGAGACGGGCCCTTTAGCCGGGTGAGCCAAGGATCAGCTCGCTTGAAGATGATGCCATTTTGATTCGGTTTTGGATGAGGAGGAATATTTTTCAAGAGACGGGCCCTTTTGGTTGAGTGAGCCAAGGATCACCCCGCTTGAAGAAGACGTCTTCTCTTTCATTTTTATCTTATTGTCGGGATGACAATCTGAAAAGAGGGGGAATAATGGTATGTATTAGTCTATTGTCATCGAACATGAAAAGAACGAAAACGTTGCTAAGCGAATAGTTTTTTGTTCTCGATTCAATTTAGTTTTTCAGTTAGTTGATTCGAGACTTTGTTGATAACACATTTAACCTTTTCTGTTGATGATATTGAATAAATTACATCCTTGTTTTTATAAGTGATTGTTATTGTTTATTGTGTGTCTGTGTGATTGTACTATATATATATATATATATATATATATATATATATATATATATATATATATATATATATATTTATGTTTTATGTTAGTTTCCAGGACATTCCAGATCTTTCACGTTGGTTTCGGGGACATTTGTTAGTTTTGGGGACAGTCCCTGAATCTACATATGTTTAACGTCAGTTTTGAGGACATCGGCCCCCATAAGAGACATTATTTCTTTAGTCACGTATAGGTATACAGTAACATGGGGTCCTGGGAACTAACGTTATACAAGTTTATATATATATATATATATATATATATATATGTTTGTAAATTGGTACTTTTGAGGAGATGTGAACCTTTCACTCAGAGTTCGGACAATGTGACTAAAGAAATAATGACCCTCAGGTTACCGACTCTTGGAAAAGGGGGTATAGATTTCTCCTCAAAAGTCGCGATTCTTGCGTTGAGAAATTTGAGGAGTCTCTTCAAAATGCTGACATCTCTTCAAAAGTACCGATCTATACGTTGATATCTCTTCAAATATAACAATTCCCATAGTTATATATATATATATAATTATCCCCCCATCCGTTTATGGAGCCCATCCCTGTATATTAGTACCTACAGCCCAGAGATCCCTATGGCAAGTGACTAAAGAAATAATGGACCCTGGGGTTATAGACTCTAGATCGGGCTCCATAAACGCCCGAGAAAAATATTTTATGGGACCCGGGCTCCATAAAAGAAAACGGGCTCCATAAATATGCTCATGTGTATAAAAGGGCTTCATAAATCTGTTAAAACAAATGTATTTATATATATATAGGTATATGTGTTGGTACTTTTGGGGTATATATACACCATAGATTGCTACTTTTGGGGACTTTTGTCCTTTTTGGGGACCGGCTTCAAAAATACGATGCATCTATCGCTACTTTTGAGGTCCATAAGGCTTCGTCTACAATACATCTTAGGTACTTTTCCGGGCTTTTGTTCCGGAATTTCGGTACTAAAAGCGGGCGCCGCAGGCCCCCTGCGAATCAGGGTACCCTTAGGGTCATTATTTCTTTAGTCAAGTGTATTTGTTCCGGTATTCCAATGTAAACTCTCAGAGTAAGAAACTCTAGGACCCCAATAGTACCGATATATATATATATATATATATATATATATATATATATATATATATATATATATATATATATATATATATATATATATATATATATATATATATATATATATATATATATATATATATATATATATATATATATATATATATATATATATATATATATATATATATATATATATATATATATATATATATATATATATATATATATATATATATATATATATATATATATATATATATATATATATATATATATATATATATTCATTTATTTATTCTATAGACGTTTAATAGAGCTGTGCACCTAACAGATCCGAATATTTCTCTGATATTAATAGAAAATAGAATTAAGCAATACAAAAATATTGAAGTTGCAGAATCATTAAAACAATTTATTGACGAAAGGTAAACATATTTAAATAGTTTATAACAAATATTTTATTTACTGAATAAAATAATCTATATCTTTCACAGTGATATTGGTGAAGAAAGTGATTCTGATGACAGTAATTTATCTAGTGATTGTAGTGTTAATGAAGTAATAGAAACTTAGTGATAGTCAATCAAAGTGTAAATATGTACAATATTGTCGACCTTTAGTAGGTATTAATAAATTAAAAGTTTTACAGAATTCAGTTCAAACAATTTGACGTATGTTTTTCCTTGCCTGTCTAAGAGAAAATATCGTATGTTATCGAATACTTTAGATGTACTACAATAATGGACCTATCCAGAAAACAAAGGGGGTGTCCTTGCGCGCGCGCGCATGTGTGTGTGTGTGTGTTGCAGCACCAGCAGCAGGGAGGAAAAACAATGGCAACACTGCGAATAGTTTCTCTGTGTATTTGGTTGGTAAAGGCGCCTATGGTAGGATGTGAATCGTATGTATGTCTTGAATCCGATAGCCAATTGTTTACCAGGAAAGGTTTAAATAAATGAGCACCATTTATTCTTAACCGACGTTTCGGACACTTATGTCGTGTTCCTCTTCAGGTACTATATATTTAACACAAATCATTTACATAATACATATATAAAGTATGTTGAACGTAAGATTTACATTTAAAAAAAAAAAACTGTAGTTTTTACAATCAATTCTAATAAAAAATAATTTATATTACATATTTATTAAAACTAATCACTTAATTATTTATCACAATTCGCAAACTCTAAACAAGTTATGTATAACAAGGTACACTTACATTACGTCAGGATGTAATGATAACGGGATACTGTCCGTTCCGTCAATGCTTTTTCTTTGTGGCAAACGGTCTATATATACTAATATACGGTAATTGTGTGTGTATACGAGTATATAAAACGATGTGAGACAGGTAGGGATAGCGCTGAACGATTCAGAGCCGAGGCGAGGTATCAGGAGAGCACGTCATAGCGGAAGTCATCCTAATGACACGATTCTCAAAACATACACGAATATTGTGATGGATATTATATGCTCACCCAACGTGCTCTCCTAATATACCAGTTCGACTTTACAAAGTTTATATACATAGTAAGAGTTATATTAAGCTAAAATTTCGCAGTTATTAATTAATATATTATATTCTTTCGCTAGTTTATTGATTTCAAATTGTTTATTTATATAATTTTTTTGTTGATGAATGAAGAATGCTTCTGAAAAAAGTCTTTTTCCGTTATTTATTTCTGTATCTAAGATTTTAATATTATCAAAATCTATTGTATGATTTCTATTTTCAATGTGCGCAAATAAGGAAGATTTATCATCTTTGTCAAGATATTTTTTTCTATGCTCTTTTATTCGTACATTTAATCGTCTACCTGTCTGTCCCACATACGTTGCTTCGCAATTTTTACAATTGATTTTATACACCACATTGTTTTTATTACATTTTTCTTCTTTACCTTTTCCTAATACTATTACATTACTTAGTTTATTTATGGTACTAAACACAACATTAATGTTAAGATTTTTAACAAAATTTTTCGTAAAAAATTCTAACTCATTAACAAACGGTAAACATATAATCCCATCGTAGGTTTCTTGTTGTTTGGGGCTATTATCTGAAATTTATAGCATTTTTAAGAGTTTCTTTATGTGGTGATCAACTAAATTATGTGGATAATTATTGTTTTTTAAAACATATTTGATAAAATCTGTATTTTCTTTGTGAAATCTGTTGTGCGATAATTTTATTGCTCTATCGACGAGACAGTATATAATAGCTATTTTGTTGCATGTCGGGTGATGCGAATTGAAATTGAGATATCTTCTTGAAAAGGTAGGTTTCCGATACCAATTAGTTATTATATTGCTTTCATCATTTATTATAATTTTTATGTCAAAAAAACTAATGTTGTTATTTTTGGAATGTTCAACAGTGAATTGTAAGTTTGTGTCATAAGAGTTGAAAATTTGTAATGTATCGCGTATATTATTTTTCGGTATACAAAGAACAATATCATCCACATAACGGTAATAAAATAGCGGTTTTTCTTGAAGTTTATTGATACATGAGTTTTCTAAATCTTCCATAACTATGTTAGATAGTATAGGGCTTAACGGATTTCCCATAGCGGATCCGAATGTCTGTCTATAAAAATTGCCATTAAATTGAAAATAATTATTGTTTAGGATGAATTTAATTACTTTAAATTCGGTACAGGTCATATTTATTCTATTATATATTTGATGCCATCTTCTTTCTATCGCTTCATATACTAGGTATTCAGGGACATTTGTAAAAAGACTTACGACATCGAAACTCACTATTTCATAATTATGTGGTATTTTGATATTTTCAAGTTTTTCTTTTAGTTTTAACTATTATCTACATGTGATGACGGGATTTTTAAATTATTTTGTAGGAATTGAGCAAAAAACTTTGAAACGCAGTAAGTAGGAGAGTTCACTGTGGATATTATGGGTCTGACTGAAAAACCTGCTTTATGTATTTTAATAAGACCATACGCTTTTGATATACTGAATTTTTAAAGAACCGGGAGTAGTTGTTTCTTAGTACCACTAAAATCCATTTTATTGAGCCATTTCACTATATCATTTGTATTCCTTTCTAGGCTTGATAAAGGGTTTGATTTTATTTTTTCATAATATTTTTGATCGTTAAATAGTGTATCGGTTTTTTCTACGTAACATGATTTTTTAATTATCACTGTAGCATTCCCTTTATCAGCTCTAGTTATTAGAATATCTGAGTTCTGTTTTAGAAATTTTCTTGTTTTTTTAAGGTCTATTTTTAATTTTCTGTTTTCGTATGAATTATTTGCTAATTCTCTATTGTATGAATTTTTTATGGTGTTGAGGAAAGAGCTTCTTATTTTAGGAATATCAGCTTTATTATTGCGTTTTTTAATAAAAGTTTCAAAATTCTTAATATATTGCAGTAGTAATTTGTTGTTGAATGTTTCATTAAAATTGAATTTCTCTCCAAGTTTTAATATATCAGTAACGTACGTTGGAAGTTCAATGCCCGAAACATTCACACACCAACTATCGCCAGTTTTCGCTGGTTCGATAACCTGTGTGTTATTGTCTCGGACATTAACCTCCGACACATCTTCCTTATATCTATCTTTTTCAATTTCTTTCTTATATTTTCTGAAATACATGGTTTCGTGTTTACGTTGTAATTTTTCTTTTAATTTAACAATAATAAAGTTCAGTTTAGTATCATAAAAGTCAGCAAACAATTTAATAGTGTTGTTTTCTACACTCGTCTCTAATGATTTTTTACTTTTTATAATTTCTCTGTTTAACCATGCAATTTTTGTGTGTAAATCTGTAATTTCTATGTTTAGAACTCGATTCATGATTTTTTCCGTCAACTTGTTTTGTTTAGTTACGCATATTTTTGAGAACATGTAGTTATTTTTTAGATTCTTTGTAATGCATTGTAAATGTTTCGGACCAATATTAAAAAATCTACATTTAATTAAAAATTTACATTGTTCTCTCGATTGTTTTTCCTTGTATAACATTTTAGTTAAATACTGGAATTGTTGTTTCACTTTGAAACCGAAGATTTTGAATATCAAATGTAGAGTTAAATTGACATTAATATCTTTACGGTATTTTAACAAATTTTTTAATAGTTCCTTGTGTGTCATGTGTTCGTTTAACATACGTAAGCGAATCTCCATTCGTTATTCCGGATTCAGTGAAAACTCCATGGTGGTCGATGGTGCTTCTTTAACAACGTGTAATTTCGGCCAAACGTTGTGTAGAATTTGGTTGGTAAAGGCGCTTATGGTTGAAAATATCAAAATACCACATAATTATGAAATAGTGAGTTTCGATGTCGTAAGTCTTTTTACAAATGTCCCTGAATACCTAGTATATGAAGCGATAGAAAGAAGGTGGCATCAAATATATAATAGAATAAATATGACCTGTACCGAATTTCTTAAAGTAATTAAATTCATCCTAAACAATAATTATTTTCAATTTAATGGCAATTTTTATAGACAGACATTCGGATCCGCTATGGGAAATCCGTTAAGCCCTATACTATCTAACATAGTTATGGAAGATTTAGAAAACTCATGTATCAATAAACTTCAAGAAAAACCGCTATTTTATTACCGTTATGTGGATGATATTGTTCTTTGTATACCGAAAAATAATATACATTTCAAATTTTCAACTCTTATGACACAAACTTACAATTCACTGTTGAACATTCCGAAAATAATAGCATTAGTTTTTTGGACATAAAAATTATAATAAACGATGAAAGCAATATAATAACTAATTGGTATCGAAAATCTACCTTTTCAGAAAGATATCTAAATTTCAATTCGCATCATCCGACAAGCAACAAAATAGCTATTATATACTGTCTTCTCGATAGAGCAATAAAATTATCGCACAATAGATTTCACAAAGAAAATACAGATTTTATCAAATATGTTTTAAAAAACAATAATTATCCACATAATTTAGTTGATCACCACATAAAGAAACTCTTAAAAATGCTATAAATTTCAGATAATAGCCCCAAACAACAAAAAACCTACGATGGGATTATATTTTTACCGTTTCTTAATGAGTTAGAATGTTTTACGAAAAATTTTGTTAAAAATCTTAACATTAATGTTGTGTTTAGTACCATAAATAAACTAAGTAATGTAATAGTATTAGGAAAAGGTAAAGAAGAAAAATGTAATAAAAACAATGTGGTGTATAAAATCAATTGTAAAAATTGCGAAGCAACGTATGTGGGACAGACAGGTAGACGATTAAATGTACGAATAAAAGAGCATAGAAAAAAATATCTTGACAAAGATGATAAATCTTCCTTATTTGCGCACATTGAAAATAGAAATCATACAATAGATTTTGATAATATTAAAATCTTAGATACAGAAATAAATAACGGAAAAAGACTTTTTTCAGAAGCATTCTTCATTCATCAACAAAAAAATTATATCAATAAACAATTTGAAATCAATAAACTAGCGAAAGAAAATAATATATTAATTAATAACTGCGAAATTTTAGCTTAATATAACTCTTACTATGTATATAAACTTTGTAAAGTCGAACGGGTATATTAGGAGAGCACGTTGGGTGAGCATCCATCCATCACAATATTCGCGTATGTTTTGAGAACCGTGTCATTAGGATGACTTCCACTATGACGTGCTCTGCTGATACCTCGCCTCGGCTCCGAATCGTTCAGCGCTATCCCTACCTGTCTCACATCGTTTTAAATACTCGTATACACACACAATATACACACCCAATTACAGTATATTAGTATATATAGACCGTTTGCCGCAAAGAAAAAGCATTGACGAAACGGACAGTATCCTGTTATCATTACATCCTGACGTAATGTAAGTGTACCTTGTTATACATAACCTGTTTAGAGTTTGTGAATTGTGATAAATAATTAAATGATTAGTTTTAATAAATATGTAATATAAATTATTTTTTATTGGAATTGATTATAAAAACTACGGTTTGTTTTTGAAAAAATGTAAATCTTACGTTCAACATACTGTATATATTTATTATGTAAATGATTTGTGTTAAATATACCGGGTGTCCCATTTTAAAACCACCAGGCAAATATCTCGAAAACTAAGGGAGATGGAAAAAAACTTTTAATACAAAAGTTGTAGGGTTTAGAGGGGCCCAACTGATCGTGACCTTGGTTATGACCTTGATGTCAATGATCAAGTTCATTTGAAGGTCAAATCGATTCTCTCAAATGGGAACCCCCACTTTTGACCTCGTAAATGGAAAGAGCGGAAAATTTTACGTTCAGATATGTCCTTGAGTCAAGGTCATGGTCATGGTCATGTTTAAAATCAAAATCAATAAACCCATCAAAACATTCCCATAATTAGGTATACGAGACAAATTGTTAAATACAAAAGTTGTAGGGTTCAGAGGGGCCCAACTGATCGTAACCTTGGTTATGATCTTGAGGTCAATGGTCAAGGTCATTTGAAGGTCAAATCGATTTTTTCAAATGGGAACGCCCACTTTTAACCTCGTAAATGGAAAGAGCTGAAAATTTTACGTTTAGATATGTCCTTGAGTCAAGGCCATGGTCATGGTCATGGTCATGTTTAAAATCAAAATCAATCAACGCATCCAAACATTCCCATAATTACGCATACGAGTGTTAAATACAGAAGTTGTAGTGTTTGGAGGGGCCCAACTGATCGTGACCTTGACCATGAACTTGAGGTCAAGGATGATGTCGTTTGAAGGTTAAATCAATTTTGTTTAACGGCAACCCTCACTTTTCACCTCGTAAATAGAAAAACCGAAAAATTCTGATATGACCTTGGGTCAAGGTCATGGTCAAAGTTATGGTCAGTTTCCGTGCAGTTCAGAGCAAAGTCGGAGATGATCCGGTCACCTTAGGCAAGGTCGGAGATGACCCGGCCAGTTAAGGCAAGGTCGGAGATGACCCGGTCAGTTAAGGCAAGGTCGGAGATGACCCGGCCAGTTAAGGCAAGGTCGCGGATGATCAGGCCAGCTAAAAATTCATTGGAAAATTCCACGTTCATGTGTATTTAGTCATAGGATCCAAGTGTTTCGGTCACCATTTACTGAAGAAGATGCTCAAAAGTTGCACCATTTACTTGTTGACAACTTTCTATTCTCCTTTTAAAGTTTCTAACAGTATTTAATAATATTTGACGTGGAATACTTAAGCAGATTTGTGTAATCCTTTGAATCATGTCATCTCTTGTAGTTGGCCTGTTGCGGTAGACTGTATTTTTTAGGAAGCCCCATAAATAAAAATCTGGAGATGTCAGATCTGGAGATCTTGGTGGCCATGCTACGGGACCTCCTCTATCAATCCATTGACCGTTAAACCTTTCATTAAAAAAATCTCTGACAATTCTTGCATAATGTGGAGGAGCACCATCTTGTTGTAGCCACATTCTGGCCCTTGTATGGAGATCAATGTTTTCTAGAAAGAGTGGCAGCTCGTCTCTCAGCAACTGTAAATAAGTATGTTGAGTTACGTGACCTTCAAAAAAATAAGGTTCAATCAGACATCCGTTAATAATACCACACCATACCGTTACATTCCAGCGATGCTGATGATCAACTTCTCGCATCCAATGAGGATTAACAGGAGACCAGTAGTGGCAATTATGGCGATTCAACATACCAGTACTCTGAAATGTAGCCTCGTCGCTAAAAAGAACATTGCTAAAGAAATTTTCATCATCAGTAATTTGTTGTGTTGCCCATTGGCAAAATGTTATTCTCCGTCGATAATCTTCCACAGTTAAAGCTTGATTTAGAGTAATGTGGTAAGGATGGTAACGCGCATATCGTAAATATCTACTGGCCGTAGATCTTGGAATACCCATTGTTAACTCGATTTCGCGTAAACTGACATGAACATTTAAATGTACCATGGCTAGAACAGCAAGAAAGCGAGGATTATTTTTATAATCGTGTTCATTCAGTGTCCTCCTTCGAACGAAGTTTCCTTGTCGACCGCGCAGTTCAATGTCACGTATTACCGTATGATCAGGATGTTGTCGTTGAGGGAACCGAGCACGATACAATCTGCTTGCCTCTCGATAGTTTCGTCGACATTCTCCTAAAATAAGAAGAATGTCAACTATTTCATTAACAGAATAGTCAGGCATTCTTTTTTAGTTGTAAATGCAATTATTTATCAAAACACACCACAAAAGAAATAATATGTTATTATACTATACAATATTTTAAAACGAAAAAGTTTAATTTTCTGTGCCAATTTAAGTGTGCTCAATTTGAAAACAATTTGGTGTAAACAGTAATAATTATTGACTATTACCGATCAATGCTGAATACTACCGGTCACTATTGGATACAGGTGGTCAACACTTATTAACTTTTGTTATTATTTGATATAAGTGGTTAACCCTGGTAAATATTGATAATAGTAAAAATAGTAAAATTTTCCGCTCTTTCCATTTACGAGGTCAAAAATAGGGGTTCCCATTTGAAAAAATCGATTTGACCTTCAAATGACCTTGATCATTGACCTCAAGGTCATAACCAAGGTCACGATCAGTTGGGCCGCTCCAAACCCTACAACTTCTGTATTTAACACTCGTATGCGTAATTATGGGAATGTTTGGATGCGTTGATTGATTTTGATTTTAAACATGACCTTGACCATGACCATGGCCTTGACTCAAGGACATATCTGAACGTAAAATTTTCCGCTCTTTCCATTTACGAGGTCAAAAATGGGGGTTCCCATTTGAAAAAATCGATTTGACCTTCAAATGACCTTGATCATTGACCACAGGGTCATAACCAAGGTTACGATCAGTTGCGCCCCTCTGAACCCTACAACTTTTGTATTTAACAATTTGTCTCGTATGCCTAATTATGGGAATGTTTTGATGCGTTGATTGATTTTGATTTTAAACATGACCATGACCATGACCTTGACTCAAGGACGTATCTGAACGTAAAATTTTCCGCTCTTTCCATTTACGAGGTCAACAGTGGGGGTTCCCATTTGAAAAAATCGATTTGACCTTCAAATGACCTTGATCATTGACCTCAAGGTCATAACCAAGGTCACGATCAGTTGGGCCCCTCTGAACCCTACAACTTTTGTATTAAAAGTTTTTTTCCATCTCCCTTAGTTTTCGAGATATTTGCCTGGTGGTTTTAAAATGGGACACCCGGTATAGTACCTGAAGAGGGACACGACAAAAGTGTCCGAAACGTCGATTAAGAATAAATGGTGCTCATTTATTTAAACCTTTCCTGGTAGACAATTGGCCATCGGATTCAAGACACACATATTTCTCTGCGTAATGTGGCCACGCATTGTATTTACAGTCATCGTGCCAGCATGCGCGTGCATGCATATGGTACTTGCACCTGCTGTTGCGTGAGAGCCCTGGATATTATTGAGAATCTCCTGCAGACGCACTGTGAATAGTTCAAGAGTATTCTAATTTAAAGAGTGAATCAAGTTACATAGTTGTAATATGATTCGCAAGTGTTGCTTGCATTAATCTTAACTCTTCACACGCGGCAGGCGGAACTTTGGATTTCGAATCCTTTTCAATAAATAAGTTGTAACGTGTAGTATAGAGATGTCAAAATACCACGTAACAAGTCAGATTCTATGTTTGTCTATAAGTTTTCCTAATGATACAATAGTGATTCATAAGTAAAGATTTGTTCTATGCTCATGCGATTTTTTTCGACTGTAAATTTGTTTTTATTGATTATTTTAAGTAATCTGCTCTGCAGTCTAATAAGCAAGGTTTTACTGTTAGAATACGCTCCTCCCTATACTGTTATTCCATATGAAATAATGTTGTGAAAGATGGCATAATCTATCATTCTTAGGGTGTCAGTATTCATGAGTTTAGATAGCTTATAGAATACGAAAATGAGATATTTAGTTTTATTGTATATGTATTCGATGTGCTCGTTCCATCTCATGTAACTATTGAAAATTATGCCTAAATATTTGGTACTTTCCACTCTTTTAATTTTTGTGTCTTGTATGTTTATGTCTAAATTTTTAGATGTGCTGTCTACTTGATTCCCAAATTCAACGTATACTGTTTTGTCCGTGTTTAAAGAAAGCTTGTTAAGCCATGTTGATATTTTGTGCAGTGTTTCGTTCATTTTGGTTTCGACGTCTTTCCATGTTTTGGCTGTGGTTACTACTGCTGTATCACCTGCATATCCGAGTATATTATCTTCAGCGATATCTAGTAGTAGGTCGTTGATATAGTAAGAAGAGTAGAGGTCCCAGAATTGTTCCTTATGGAACACCCATGTTGACGGATTTGAGACTGGTTATGTTATTCAATTTTACTTTTTGCAGTCTATTTCCTAGATAACTTTCTATTAGATTATGTGCACTTTCTTTAATACCGTAATTGTATAAATTGTTGTTTTGCCAAGAACAACTAGTTTTGAGAATTTATTCTTAATTATCTTTGCCAAGAACAACTAGTTTTGAGAATTTATTAACTATATTTGGGATCGTTACAATATTGTGTTTCCGTAACAATTGTTGTAAAATTTTGAATAAAATGGAAGTGATACTTTAATGTTGTGTCGGTTAGTATTTACAGGACTGTTTCTTTTATTTTGAAAACGAATTTTAAATAGTCTAGATCTTATATGTTTGTCAATAAACTCTGGTGGATATGAGTTCTCTTTAAGTATATTTTTAACCCGCAATATATTTCTATTATGAAAACGTTTATCTGATAAAAGGATAGCTCTATCAATCAAGTTAAAAACTATATTCTTTTTTAATGATATCGGGTGGTTGCTGTAGTAGTTTAAAGTTCTATTAGATGACATCGATTTTGAATACCAGTCAGTGATAATATTACCATCCTGTTTAATGAGAGACACGTCCAAAAAGTTAATATTGTTATTAATTTCAATTTCATAAGTAAACTTAAGGTTGGAATCAAAATTGTTAAAACATTGATTCAATACATGAATATCGTCTTTTTTGATACAACAAATCGAATCATCAACATATCGAAAATAGAACAATGGTATTATGTTGAATTCTGTTTTTAGTTTCTTCCAACAAGCAATTTCTAAATCTTCCATGACTAGATCAGCAAAAAACGGAGAGATTGGAGAACCCATAGGTGTCCCAAAAATTTGTTGGTAATATTTGTTATTAAAAGTAAAAAATACATTTTCAAATAAAAATTTAGTACACGAAATAATATCACCGAACGGTATTTTACAATTGTTGAGAATATACTGCGCTCGTTTTTCCAAACTCTGGATAACAAGGTCTACAGAGATATTTGTAAAAAGTGAAACCACATCTAAAGATATCAGTATGTAGTTATCTGGAATTTTTATATTCGTAATTTTATTAATTAGTTAACTTAGGTAATTCGTTTCGCATTTTTTAAAATTTTTTCAACCATCGTAAGTTAAGACTAGCGTGAGCTCGTTCTGTTAATTATATTATTATATATTTTTTTTAATAAAGCCTGAAGAGGTCGACAAACCCGTCGACGAAACGTTGCAACTACTTAGCATCGTAGTCTATTTTCTTTCCTGCTCCCAACGGATCTGGTCAGAATTGACCAAAACAACAATTTTTACATTTGACAATGGGGAGTAAAATTGTGAATACAATTACAAACTCAAGTTACGACTACGGCCTAGGATCAGAGACAAGCCAATCATCATTTTTTAAATTTCTCACAACTACCTATGGATCGAGCGCAACTAGTAAATTAAAGGAATGGCTCATCTTACGTCGCAAGCAGAGAGTAGTTACTCATCAACTGAATTTCCTCAAAAGCTGCAAAGGATTCGACTTAACACCTAGCCACATACACAACAGAATACAGAAATTAAAAAACTTTACATTCCGAAGTAAGTCTTGTAGAACCAAATTATCAATTGACGCTGAAAAGATTGCCAAAAAATTGCTTAAACTAGAAATTAGGGATAGTAGTTTTCAAAAAAATGCATTAGAACTCGCTACTCATCGTGTATTTATTGAGATTAAAAATTTAAACATTGATTTTCACATTTTAAAAAATTTTTTTAATTTAAGCAATATTAATATCAAAACTTTGGATAAAAACCTTAAACACCGTTTCAACACAAAACTTAATTTGATCAAAAAGAGATGTAACTACCAGGATTCCCGCATATATGTAAATATTGAAAAATGTTTCAAAAATGTTTCTAATACACATATTCCGACCGATGTCGCTGAAATCGTTTCTCTGGGTCGCAATTTCGCATTTACACAACACAACATGCAGAAATCGATTGTTTTTAACACCATAAAAAACGTAGAATCAATGTTTATTTCTTCACAACTCAATACCGATGACAAAAATAAAATTAGACAAGATATAGTGAAAGCTATAAAGTTTCAAAATAATTGTAAAAACCAACGAAAAATAGTGACTTATCTTTACTTAAGAAAATCAAAACCGCTCAAAAATTTATTAACGATAACAAAAATATATTCTTTACACAATCTGATAAAGGCAATGTTACCGTGTGCTTAGAGAAATCTGACTATATAGAAAAAATGAATAGTTTATTGAACGATAATAAGGTGTACAGAGAAATAAAAAGAAAACCGTTAAATACATTACAAAATAATGTCTATAGGATTCTGAAAAATCTGAATGATAACAACTTTCTAAAACAAAAATATCATAATATACAACTTACGCAGACAAACACATCTCTTGCTAAATGTTATGGATTACCAAAAATCCATAAACCAAAACTATCCTTTAGACCGATAATTTCAACTGTGAACAGCTCTACACATTTCTTAGCAAAAATAATTTATGAAAACCTCAAAACATGTTTCCCTCTTCCTAAATCACACATAGATAACAGTTTTGATCTAATTAATAAAATTACGAATATAAAAATTCCAGATAACTACATACTGATATCTTTAGATGTGGTTTCACTTTTTACAAATATCTCTGTAGACCTTGTTATCCAGAGTTTGGAAAAACGAGCGCAGTATATTCTCAACAATTGTAAAATACCGTTCGGTGATATTATTTCGTGTACTAAATTTTTATTTGAAAATGTATTTTTTACTTTTAATAACAAATATTACCAACAAATTTTTGGGACACCTATGGGTTCTCCAATCTCTCCGTTTTTTGCTGATCTAGTCATGGAAGATTTAGAAATTGCTTGTTGGAAGAAACTAAAAACAGAATTCAACATAATACCATTGTTCTATTTTCGATATGTTGATGATTCGATTTGTTGTATCAAAAAAGACGATATTCATGTATTGAATCAATGTTTTAACAATTTTGATTCCAACCTTAAGTTTACTTATGAAATTGAAATTAATAACAATATTAACTTTTTGGACGTGTCTCTCATTAAACAGGATGGTAGTATTATCACTGACTGGTATTCAAAATCGATGTCATCTAATAGAACTTTAAACTACTACAGCAACCACCCGATATCATTAAAAAAGAATATAGTTTTTAACTTGATTGATAGAGCTATCCTTTTATCAGATAAACGTTTTCATAATAGAAATATATTGCGGGTTAAAAATATACTTAAAGAGAACTCATATCCACCAGAGTTTATTGACAAACATATAAGATCTAGACTATTTAAAATTCGTTTTCAAAATAAAAGAAACAGTCCTGTAAATACTAACCGACACAACATTAAAGTATCACTTCCATTTTATTCAAAATTTTACAACAATTGTTCAAAATTTTTACGGAAACACAATATTGTAACGATCCCAAATATAGTTAATAAATTCTCAAAACTAGTTGTTCTTGGCAAAGATAAAACCAACAAACTCGAGCAAACGAATGTGGTTTATGAGTTCCCTTGTAAAGATTGCAATGCACGGTACATAGGCGAGACAAAACGTGCCCTAAATAAACGAATTGCCGAACATCGTAAGAATAATAATGATGAGTTGGTTGTCAATATACATAAAAATGAATATAATCATGAATTTGATTTTGAAGCAGTAACAATTAGAGATATTGAAAATAACTATAATAAAAGACTTATTTCTGAAAT
Organism: Torymus aiolomorphi; assembly: GCA_036365515.1. Taxonomy (NCBI): domain Eukaryota; kingdom Metazoa; phylum Arthropoda; class Insecta; order Hymenoptera; family Torymidae; genus Torymus; species Torymus aiolomorphi. Next base: position 97,612,688 of record CM070876.1, on the reverse strand, counting down.
GTTATTTATTAACAGTACACCAAATACAATAAACAAAAAAGAAGATACACAGAATCTCAGTAGAGAATACAAATCTATCTTTAAGCTGTTACATAAAAAGTAAAGTATATTCTCGATCTAATTCAAAATTTGTTATTGTTTACGTTTTGGTAGGAAGCCAATATATATATATATATATATATATATATATATGTATATATATATATATATATATATATATATATATTTATTTATATATATATATATATATATATATATATATATATATATATATATATATATATATATATATATATATATATATATATATATATATATATATATATATATATATATATATATATATATATATATATATATATATATATATATATATATATATATATATATATATATATATATATATATATATATATATATATATATATATATATATATATATATATATATATATATATATATATATATATATATATATATATATATATATATATATATATATATATATATATATATATATATATATATATATATATATATATATATATATATATATATATATATATATATATATATATATAAGTCATGTTGCTATGTACTTTCACATTACTCGACGGATCGCTGTGCGATAACTTAGGTAATTCGTTTCGCATTTTTTAAAATTTTTTCAACCATCGTAAGTTAAGACTAGCGTGAGCTCGTTCTGTTAATTATATTATTATATATTTTTTTTAATAAAGCCTGAAGAGGTCGACAAACCCGTCGACGAAACGTTGCAACTACTTAGCATCGTAGTCTATTTTCTTTCCTGCTCCCAACGGATCTGGTCAGAATTGACCAAAACAACAATTTATACATTAGACAATGGGGAGTAAAATTGTGAATACAATTACAAACTCAAGTTACGTAATTGTATAGTTTGTGTAGTAGTATTTAATGGTTTACAGTATCAAAAGCTTTTGCGAGGTCCATGAAAATTATGGCGATTGGTCTACTCTTATCTAACTTCTCATATATTACATTTGATATTAGTGTTAGTGCATCTTTTGTACTTTTATTTTTCCTGAAGCCATATTGATATTTGGCAAGTATGTCGCATTTGTTGATAAATGTAATTATTCTTTTGTGTATTATTTATTCTAGTACTTTAGTTATATTCGAAATAAGAGATATAGGTCTGTAATTAGTGGCAATTCTTTTGATTCATGTATAGGTATAACTTCAGCTAATTTCAAGACATCTGGCCCGATGACTTTATCTGTACAGAGGTTGTAGATGTGGATTAGAGGGTTTACTAAATGATCTACCAGGGTTTTTAATGTTTAGGCGTTGATATTATCAACTCCCCCATTTTTGTTTTCCATTCTGTTTATGATATTTTCGATTTCGTGATGGTTTGTTGGCTCGAAGAAAATACTTTTGCAGGTCATTGTAGGGAATTTAATTTCCTCATTTATCGGGGGTCTTATTTTGTCACTTAGCTTTTTGCCAATGTTACCATAAAATGTGTTCAAGTGGTCAGCAATTTTTTTAGGATCCGATATTTTCATAAGAAAATATCGGATCCTAAAAAAATCTATTATATAGTTAATGTTACTTTTCTTTTTACAATTATTACTAATTTTTTTATTTATCACATTCCACATACTCTTGATATTATTCATGTTGGATTCTATTAGTTTTTTATCATACGACTCCTTTGCTTTATTTATAATATTTTTCAGGATATTTGTAAATTTCTTATACTCTTCTTTTTTTCTAGTATTACTAGGGTCTTTTTTCCATAATTTATATAGTTTTTCTTTGGTATTACATGATATCATAATTGCCTTTGTTATCCAATCTTTCCTTGGTTTTATGTTTTTAGTTTTGTTAGTTTTTCTGGTATATTCAGCTTTGCTTAGACATATTTTTATTTTATCAATAAGGTTATTTAAAGCAATATTCGGATCATTTATTTGTGTCAATTCACTCCAATTTATTGTGGAAGCATCTGTCCTGAGTTTATTGTAATTTATGCGATTTATAGTATGTATATTTTCAGTTGTTCTTATCTTATTTAATGACATAAGAGTGTAAATGTTTTATAGCCTATTTTATCTAGTTTAATAAAAATATTGTCTATGAAAGTTCCTGAGTTACCAGTTTTATCAGATGGTCTGGTAATATTACAAAAGCCTGGGCAGTAACCATGTTCTAAGAGTATATGTAAAAATTCCTGATTGAGTGTATCTTGATTTGAAATGTCAAAGTTAAAATCTCCCATTATCAGGTTGTTTTTATATTTTTTGTTATGCTTTATTAGTTTTTTTATATTTAAAATGAATTCAGTTTTTTTTATATCATTGGATCTATATAGGACAGATAATATTATCTCTATTTTTTTCTATCGCAATTTTAGTAATATTATTTTGAGGTTGTTTATATCTATAATCTCCGTCATTTCAGTAATATATTCACTTATGTAAACTACCAGGCTATCATTTTGATTGATATTACCGTTATTATAGTACATTTTGTACCCTGTTATGTTAAAGGATTCAGGGTGTAAAAGTTTTTGGTTTTCACTGCAAATAATTATGCATGGCTTTATCATAAGGCTTTCTATGAAAACAAGTAATTTATTAAAATTAGCATTTAGTCCTCTTATATTTACATTCAAAATTACTTCCTTTTCTAAAGCCATTCATTTGTTTAGTTCACCAATATCATCGCAATTACAGTCTCTATTAATTATATTATTTTGCAAATCATCAATCATATTAATACTGTTATCCATTTTGGTTTGATGCTGTCGAGTCATTACCTGCAAATCTCGCTCTCCTTATCGGTGCCTTCCGCTGGTAATTTAGGCTTTCAATCTCACCAAAGAATCTCGGGTAGGTAGGATGTAACGGGTAATCAGTCATTTCAATGTATTGTTTTATTTTAGTCTTTAATATTTCACAAAGTTCACTGTCAATTGCACTGTGGTTAATATTATATTTGGCATTGAACTTTGTATTACTGTAGATACAGTTTGCACATTTATTTGTTGTTCTTGTGCACTTTGAGGTTAAATGGGCTTCTGCACACTTATTACACGTAGCACTATTTTCACACTTTTTGCTGCTATGCCCAAATCTCGAACATTTATTACACGGAGTTGTGTTTAGAATGTCGAAAACTCTACAACTTTGGTGCCCGACAAATAATCTGCTCTTGTTTTCTTTCATATGTTTATAGATGTTAGATGTTACCTCAATAATTGCACATTTTCTATTTGTTCTTCCGTTCGTGTACACGTGTAGTAACTTGCATTTGTCTTCAATATTACTGAAGTTTCTTTGATTAATGTCTAGTTCAATCTCGTTGTCATCACCATTGTCCATGTTAATATCTATTACCTTTAATTTAGGCTTGTTTATTTGCTCTTTTTCTATTTAAAATTTTTTTGATAGTTTTTCTCCTAGAGTATTCACAAGTGAATTGATATTTTCCTCGTTCATGCAATTTAGTATCACTGTGTCTTTGTTCTTGCACGCTACACTTTTTGTTTTGATAGTTTTATCTTGAGTTAAATGTTGTAATACTGTCTTCTCTAAGTCTGTTTTGTCTTTGTTGTCTGTTTTTTTAATTATCAATTTTGGCACTCTTTTGCTTTTTGGTTTTGTGTTATATGTTATTTCGGCGAAAGTCCTGATATTATTGTTTTGTCCTGTTTTTCTTTAGTCAGTAGTTCATTCAGAATTTTTTTCTTGTCTTGTAGGTCGTTGTTTAGTTGTTTTAAAAGTTGGTTTTCGATTTTGAGTGTTCTGATTTCCCCATAATCTTCGTATATTGTATCGTTGAGACCTTTTTCTTTGTTGTTGTGTTTTTCTAGATTTATTTCGTTGATGATTTCTTGTTTTACTTGCTCCTTTGTTATTAGTTTAATTTGCACTATTAATTGCTTGGCTTCGCTGCTCAGCGCGCCATATGGTAGGTTTGAGGTTAGGGCCACGTTGGGATGCTCCTCGCATATCATTAGTGAGTTACTAATGAGCTTCACTGGACATCCTGCGTTATATTTGGTCATCATTTCGCAAGAGCGAAAAAAATTCTCGCACAATACACGCAATGCCGCTCCTACTTTGGCTGTAGGGTGACACTTGTAGAATTTAGTAAAAATGGTATCGTGTGGCTCCTTGCCTCTCGGCGCCATGTTGGCGACCATTGAATATTCTTTAATATGAATTATTCTTTATATTAAAATGAATTATTCGATCTTGAATGCTAGCAAAACTAATTAACCATATTTTTTATAGGACAATGTGCGATTTCCAACAATGATATAAAAAAATTTGTTCATCAGAAACAATATTTTCTCGTAATAAAGGTTTTTTCATTGATTTTTGTGATGTAACAAAGGAATTAGTTGGTTTACCATACATTGATAATATCTATAATAAAATCTACTCCGATAAAGATCGGATATCAAAAATGTATACGGATGCCCGTATCAATAACGCTGTATTTAATATTCTAAATAAAGTATTCATAATTTATAAGCAAAAAGATGGAGCAAAATCTAAAAAGCAACGAATAGAATGTCTTTGCACTAGAAAGGATAAGAATATATGGGATGTCATGAATCTAATTAATAAAGCTGTATCTCTAGCTCCAGAAATTGGTAAGTTTGTTTTACATTCAACGTTTCATGTACATCATATTTTACGTCATGTACCCATAAACAAATGTTATAACAAAAATTTGTCTTATTGAAAAAAATAGTAGTTGCGACGAGCCTAGTGGCGTAGCGGTATACTTTCAAACCTTAATTTCCTTTTTCCTGTTACTACGCATAACCTATACATTTTCATATGGATCTCTACCTATAATCCTGTAATTAGGAAAACTTTCCGGATGGTCGGTGTATTGGAATAATTCAGTTTAGCTGTCTAAGTCATATTCCGTAGGCATAGGCACCAAAACTGTATGTATCCACGACTCCCGCTTAATTTATCAGAAGGCAATCCAATACCTAACTGATCACAGGTGATAGTTACAGAAAATAACACGGTCACCCATCTAAGTACTAACCGCGCCCATTGCTGCTTCACCTCAGTGTTCGCATGAGCTAGCGACTGCGCTACCTGATAAACTGTCAGGCAAATTTGTCTTAGAAGGAGTCTATACCAGATCCAGCTCGTGAATTCAAACCATGTTGTAGATGTCTTCTTACATATAATTTTGAAATTTTGTTGAATGCAGCTAATGGTAGATTTCATTTAAGTTCTCGATATTGAAGCTAATGGCCAATTTACTACCAATGCGGTGTTTATTATTTCGAGGTAAAATTAATAAACAAACACCATTTATGAGTCAGTATCCGACGTTTCGGACATTTATTATGTCCCTCCTCAGGAATCTATTAAATATACAACAACAATTTTTTATAATAATTATTAAACCAACGAAGAGAAATGTGTACAATTAAAATAAATAACAGCTTAAAACTTACAATAAAGTTTTACAAATGTCGAAGGTGTTACGCAGAAAACAGTACACTCATCAATAATAATAATTCGTGAGATTTTTGCGCTTTATATAGTGTGATCTATAGATATGCGTGTGTGTAATCATAAGTCTATACGTGCGTAAAAATGGCCGTGTATGTAAATAGGTGGGGCGCAGCCCACTACGGGAGTCTGAGAACGGGGAGAAGTATTAGGGCGACATATCTTGCTAGAGGTGGAGCCAATGATATTAGTCTTCTGGCGTACGTGAGGCGTGGCATAGGTCCACTATTTATGTGTTCCTAATACCTGCTCGCCTACTGTACAAAATTATTATAACTCTAAGAGGACAAAACTTCGACATTATTAATCAATATACTGTATTCTTTAGGTAACTTTGTGATTTCAAATTGTTTGTTCATGAAATTTTTTCGAGTTTGTATGTATAAAGCTTCTGTGAAAAGTCTTTTGCCAGTATTAATTTCAGTATCTAATATTTTAACAACTTGGAAATTTATATTATGATTGTTCTCTATTTTGTGGCTAAATAATGAAGAATTTTTGTCCTCATCACAGTATTTTTTCTGATGTTCTTTAATTCTAAGACCTAGACGTCTACAGGTCTGTCCTACATACGACGCATTACAATTATCACAGTTGTTTTAAATAGGAACTGGTGAAAGGATATAAATCAAAGGTAATACTCGATCTCAATTAAAAATACTCTTTATTGGATCGTACTTGTGCAACTTCGCGCTACCAACTGCCGGTCGGGCCGGCGAATTCTCTCTCTCCCATGGGACCGAACATACTAGCGTCCTCATCGGCGCGGCGCCCCATAGAATAAACATAATATAGGCACTGTTCATCCAGTAGCAGCGCCACGCATCTCTCACGCGCTCGTCCCAAATTACAACGTCGCCTCGTTACCTTTACCTATACCTCCGATACACACTCTACGTCTTTACATTTTTCACATTCTCCCACCTTGAGTCTTTGACTCAACACAATATTATATATATATTTTTCTCAAAATGATCGCACGCAAATGTTTGAGATCTACGACTTATAAGTATACAAATCTGGTTTTTTCACAAGACGACCGCTTCGTGTTCTGTTTTCATCACCATCAGAATTTTCATTTATTTTAGCACAAATCATTTCCCCTTTTTCAGCTTCGCTTTGAACGTTCTCCCTCGCCTTTTCTCGTAGGACATTACTGTCGTCAATAGAGTCGGTAATTTCTAGTGGATAAATGCGTTGTACTGGTCGTTTAAGTTTTCTCGTACTCGTTTTCAAAACAGCTACTCGAAATTTTTTATCCCTCCCTTCAATAAGTTCTTCGACACGTGCCAAAGGCCAATCGACCCGTTTGCGACTGTCATCTCCTACGAGAACTACATCACCTTCCTTAAGTTTACGTGATTCCTTAGTGCAAGATTTTATTACAAGTTGGCTTAGATATTCTTTGCGGAAACGGCATCTCAAATGTTCCATTAATTCTTGTTTATACTTATATCTAGAATTGAGATCAATTTGACTGATTATGTCAAGGTCAGGTGTTTCTGACTCTTTTATATCGCGCAAAAATATAGCCGGCGTCAGCGGTTTCAAATAATTTGTTTCATCGGAAAGGTACGTAAAAAGGACGAGAATTTAAAGTGTTTTCGCAGTCGCATAACACCGTATACATTTCCTCATATGTAAGGCATGCCTTCCCTAAAACTTTGCGCAAAATATTCTTTAGCATACCTATCAGCCGCTCCCACCATCCGCCCCACCATGCGGCGGTAGGTGGATTAAATCGCTACTCAATACGTTGAGCGCAGCTATACTGAGAAATATCCCAATTTAAAAACTCAAGTAAATTATTAGCGCCAACAAAATTTGACCCATTGTCACTGTATATAACAGCAGGCCTCCTGCGACGTCCAATAAACCGACGAAAACTATTCAAAAATTCCTGCGTTGACAAAGAGGTCACGAGTTCTAAATGTATCGCACGATACATTGCGCAGGTGTACAGGCAGACCCAGGCCTTCTGCTGCCCACGTAAAAACAAAGGCCCGGCAAAATTGACTCCAGTTATCTCGGACACCGTGGCATCTCTAACACGATGCAGGGGCAAAGGGGGTGGATCTACCTGCATCGCCTTAACACTGAATCGCTTACATGTAACACATTTTTCTATGATGGATCGAATTGTTTTTCTTGCTTTTAAAATCCAAAATCTTTCTCGCAATTGGCACATTACGCTTTGTACGCCAGCGTGGCACATGTTTTCATATGTCTCACGAATGAGTAGTTCAACTACCTTCTCATTGTGAGGTAAAACAACAGGGTATAAAAACGAAAAATGGTCATCGCGCTCGGAAATTTTAGTTTTCAAACGTATAAGGCCGTCATGTGTACAAAAGCTTGTAATTTTGCCAAACGCGGATCTTTTTCTGATTGAAACGTTTGGGTTGCACGAATTTCAAATATTTTAATTCCGCTCTGTAAATTTCTCCATAAGTCAATCTCTTACCGCTGCTTTTACCTATATTGCGCTTAAAATTAATAAATCTTATCGTAATAGTGAAAAAGCTGATTAGTTTAGCATAAGAGGAGAATTTTTCCACTATTTTCAGGTCTGTTTGACTTTCTTGACTAAACATAGAGTGTTGAATTGACTTTTTTAATTCGCTATGGATCTCTTTTTCATTAATATTACCTGCGGAATTCGGCCAGCTATTCTGATCTCCGCGGAGCCAGTCGGGCCCCTCCCGCAAGCGAGAGTAGAGGAGTTCTTTGGCTTGGCAGCCGCGCGAGGGGAGATCTGCTGGATTCATTTCTCCCGGGACGTATTGCCATTTTCCGGACCCGGTTAGATTTCGTATCTCGCGGACGCGATTCCACACAAAAACACCCCATTGACTATCGCGATTTAGCCACGCTAATACTGTCGTTGAGTCCGACCAGTAAAAGACAGATACTTCACTGTATTCCAGAACGTCTATTATTTCGCGTGTTTGTCGGCTCCCTATTGACCCAGCTAACAGCTCTAAGCGTGGAATGGTTGTTTTTTCCGGAGCTATCCTTGATTTTGCAGCTATGAACCGAAGTTTAACACCTACTTCATTTTCTATGCGTAAAAAGGATACCGCGGCGTATGCGACCTGATTCGCGTCGCAAAACGTGTGGAGAGAAATGTTTCTCGCGCCGAATTTTCGAGGGATATGTATACCTTTTAAGTAAGACAACTGTTCAAGCCAGTTCAAAAACTTTTGTTGAGTGTCGCTATTTACTGGCGAATCCCAGTCCGTTTGGGATTTCCATAATTCTTTCAATAATAACTTAGGTAGTAAAGTTACTGGCGAGGTGAATCCAATTGGATCAAACACTCTGTGTACTATAGATAAAATCATTCTTTTAGTCACAAGTTCTATATTAATTTTTTCTAAAACTGTTGGGTTGATTGAGAGAGTATCCTGCGTTTTATCAAATAAAAGCCCGAGCACTAAAGTCGATCGTTTTTCGCTGGAGTCGTGTGCAAACTCCCACCCTCTTAAATCAAAACTACCCTTATTCATAATCTCTTTTGCCGTTGACATAAACAAATTCAACTCTTCCGTCGATCTGACACTAGTGAGACAATTATCCACGTAGAATGACTTAGATAATTTTTCAATTATCTCTGTTGTCCGTTTATCATTTGTTATGTTTCGCAAAATATTCGAAATATGTAATTTAATGACGGCTCCTAACAAAAACGGACTACAGGTGAGACCAAAAACGATCCGCTTATATCTAAACGACCTTAGTTCTCCGTCAATAAACCACAAGAATCTCAAAAAATCTCTATCTTTTTCATTTATCTCAATTTGCAAAAATGCTCTACGAATATCTGCCAAAACAGCGATTTCATGCTCTCGAAATCTAAGTAAAGCGGCCGGAATCAACTCAATAAGATTGGGCCCTTTTTCAAGACAATTATTTAACGAGGGTGTGCCTTTCTCCGCCGCAGAAGCATAAAAAATCGGTCTTATTTCCGTCGTACTACGCACTTTAATAACTGGTCGATTAGATAAATAATGTGACGTAAAATTTAATTCGTCTTCTGATACTAACTCTATGAGGCCTACATCGCACCATTCCGCATGTACTTTCGTATACCTATCAAATAAGTTTTCATTTTTTAATTTTTTCGCGGTCTTTTCCACTCTTATTTGTGCTAAATTGAAATTAACTGATAAAGGAGCGTGACCTTCAGTCCACGGTAAATCTACCGAATAGCGACCGTTTTCTTGAAACCGAACCATCTTCAGAAAATGTTCTTTTACTGCTTGCTCTCTTAAAAAACTATCAGATTTTTCACTTGGGTCTCTTATACCTAAAACATCCAAATTCCAGAGGTTGGATATTTTCGCTTCCGATAAAACATCGCAACGGCTGTGCTTCCAGCGTCCTCTCGTTCGCTCATTGGGACTTTGCCTGAAATTGTCCAGCCCAGCTTAGTTTTAATTGCCGTGAGACCATTTGTTAAATCAAACTTCTTCTGTCTTGCTTAAATCGCATATGGAAATGTTGTTGCGCTCTAATCTAACGACGCAGCTTTTCCCTTGGTGTCCTTCGCCTTGCTCTGTCGGTCACCACTGTTTTGCATCGAAAATCCGTTGACAGCCATGCTTACGCACTCTTCGCTCTCTACCTCTCGTTCCAGGAACTCGAGTAGTCTCGTCAGTCGATCTTTGTTTTCGTTGTCGTCCCCGCCTGCTGCTGCTTCACCACTAGGCATCGCCCGTTGCCACGTTCGCAAAATTTCTTCCGGCAACGATGATTCAACGAAAGGGTACAACATAGTCGCGCACTCCTTTGTTCTGATGCCGAGAGTTTCAAGGGCTCGAACGTGCGCGGACACTTTATCGTAAATACTCGCGACACTGACTTTCTTGCCTTTGTTATTAGCATTCTGCAGTACTAACGAAAGCAGTTCTCGTGTATAATATTCAACTAGGAGATCATCCCGACCAAAACGATTTTTTAGGCTGCTAAGCGCCTTCACATAATTTTATGCCGTCGTCGGAAAACCTTCCACAACACTTTCAGCTTCCGTGCCTTTTACCATGGCTTGTTTTAGATACGCGAGTTTATCCTCATTTGAAATTGCCTTATCTTTGTCGATCTTTTGGAAATGTGACCAAAACTTCAACCACGAACTCACATTGCAATCAAATTTTATTTCTAATGTTGGACTTTTGAATGGTTTTTCGATTCGTGGAACGTTGTCATTTACGTTTACGTTTGCTGTAGGCGCGCTCCGATGATCTTCCAACCCCAAAAGTAACATTCTTGCTGTTAAAAACTCCTTTTTATACGTGTCGTTGGACTCAATTTCGTTCTGAATATCCTCCTCGCTTGTCTTTGAGGAAATCAGCGATTCTACGTATTCTATCTGTGTGGACTCAAGTTATGTCATTCTTGCCTCCAACAATTGTAACGCTACAGACCGATCCGCGGTAGAAATATTCGCGTTGACGCACTTTTCACGAAAACTGTTTAACGACTTTGTAAACGCCATCCGCTGCACTGTTCGAGCTTTCTTCGCGATTTCCATTTTGTCTGTTCCAAACAAATACCTTTGAGTCAATAAAAATTATCCTTGACCAGTCCTGTCACGGTCGCCACATGTTTTAAATAGGAACTGGTGAAAGGGTATAAATCAAAGGTAATACTCGATCTCAATTAAAAATACTCTTTATTGGATCGTACTTGTGCGACTTCGCGCTACCAACTGCCGGTCGGGCCGGCGAATTCTCTCTCTCCCATGGGACCGAACGCACTAGCGCCCTCATCGGCGCGGCGCCCCATAGAATAAACATAATATAGGCACTGTTCATCCAGTATCAGTGCCACGCATCTCTCACGCGCTCGTCCCAAATTACAACGTCGCCTCGTTACCTTTACCTATACCACCGCTACACACTTTACGTCTTTACATTTTTCACAACAGTTTATTTTGTAAATGACATTAGAATTATTGAATTTTTTGTTTTTTTCCTTTCCTAATACTATAATATTATTCAGTTTGTTGTTCATGCTTAACACAACATTTGTATTAAGTCGTTTGAAAAAACTTTTAGTGAAACCTTCTAATTCTTTGAAAAAAGGCAAACATATAAATGTCTTGTTATCGTTTATATTATTATGTAAAGAATCAGATGTAGAGTAAATCTTTTTTAATCTTTTTTTTATATAGAAATTAAATAAATCCGGTGGATAGTTATTTTACATTAAAACATCTTTAATGAAGAAAATATTTTGTTTATGAAAGGATTTGTGTGACAACTTTGTTGCACGATCGACAAGACAATTGTTGGAAATTCAGCATAAATGCCAGACGCCGAGAGCGTTTCCCATCCTCTGGCTATCTACTACACGCGCGAGCGAGCCGCGCCACTCAGCGCTCACCACGCGTCTCTTTACTGCCTCTCCAACTACCAAGACACGCCGACGACATTTCGCAACGCCGGCCGTCGTCAGTACATGCGCCACGGCAGGACAGACAGCAGCGGACTGATTGCGTAACGGACACGCTAAATAAACTACATCATTTTCTCTACACGAAAACGTATTCATTTAATGAACCTCACCCAGTCCACCGATCCACATTCATCATTCCACAAAAAACATTTGGTCCTTCGAGCGGGATCGTGGGAGGTTACAACAGCGACATGGCCAAAACGAAGAAGAGAATTATCCCTATTTTCTACGACTGCTTGCAAGTGGCGTAGAAATAGGTATCTTCGTGCAGGTACGCATCCTAATTGTTCATGGTCGTGAGCGCCGTAAATGTCGCGTATGACTGCATGTCAACTTCGCGAGTTCGTTGCTGTCTTTCTCTTTAGTCTCGCCGTCGCGCGCTAGGAAGCCAATCTCTAAGGCTTCCTAGGGGAAATAACACCTTCAATTACTATTTTTCCCATTTCAAAAAACGCCTTGGAGTGCGCGTTTCTACCGACCCCAAGTCGTAAAAGGAGCGTGCGCTGCGTAGCCAGCTCCAAATCACAAGAGTGTGCGCGTACACCGATTACGTCATTTGTGATCACTCGTCAGCCATCTTGTTGTAGTCAAGAGCAACAAGTGGCAATCTACAACCTTGAAGCGCATGCGTTCTAAAGCCCGCTCTAGATTCATCGCGTGTACGATGATCAATTAATCGTTGCCGACAAGTGCAACTAGTCTGCGGGCTCGCTCGAGCCAATACACGGACTACCCGTGTGGAGCATACACGCTACGGGGTCCTCATCACGCCAGCTACTGATTACCCACGTGCAGCCTACACGCTACGGGGCTCACACCAGTCAAGTCAGGAGTTACCCGCGTGGTGTCGGCGCGCTACGAGGTCTTCACCCATCGAGTCAAGGACTACCCACGGGGAGCCTGCTCGCTGCCACAGCATTGATATAGCAGGCTTTCCACGAGGGAAGGAGAGTCGTTTACAAGAAGATGATCATCGGGACGCCACGTCCGGGAAATCCAATACATCATCGTCAAGAGGATTAGGAGGCGGACGAGTCCAACTTTCGCCACAGGGGACGTTCACCAACGGATCGGAGCCGTACTCGGACATATCCATTTGCTTCGCTCACACCGCCGATCGGATTGTGCTCGGATGCTTCGTCCTAATACTTGGACACGTATCGTTCCAGTTTTATTTAAATTAAAATTTGTAACTATCGTCTAGTGCTTCTGGCCTCTTTATTCCATTTAACGAGAATTTAATGATCTCTACTTAATATTGAGATTAAGTAAAACTTGAGTGCATATAGCTTGAAATTAAAATTATTTAATTCTATACTTTAATTAGTTAAGTTGAGTTGAGTTTATTATAATTTAATTTGCGTCGCGAAGCTAGTTTTGAGGAAATTAAATGCAATTTCTTTTGCCTTAGCAAATACTTATGTTACTCGACATTGCAGTTTTATTGATGCCTGCTGATACTTCATCTTGACTGCCACTTAGGCTGTTGAACCACATCTGAATGCATTCCTGATTCAGCTACTGACTACGCTACAGAGATAGCTGAATACAACTCCTGCAGTAACTTCTCTTCGAGCAGTCAACGCTGTGGATCATCAGCTGATTCACCGTGGGAACGTTAGCAGACGCACTCAACGTTGCATCTTCAAGCGCATCTCTACGTTCATACTAGCATAAGTGTTATAACCTAGGTTAAGCCTTATTTGTAATAACTCTCACTATTCCTATTCTGCTCTCGAGTTGGCACGAATAGTTAACTCAATACCAAATTTAAATAGTCAAATTTGTTGTTAACCCTTTAGGGCGCGGTAGTAAGTATACTTACTACCTAACCTAAATCGGGATTTTGTGTATATAGCGCTTAAAATTAAAATTTTACATGGGGTTTTTTGCTTTTTTAGCTGTCTGAGATGTCAATGAACATATACGAATACAAAATTATACTTTTGTATTGCCATTTTTTTATAATATACAAGAAAGGCAAGAAAATGGCAATTTTTTCATAAAAAAAATCGGCTTTGGAAATGCTGTTATACTTAGAATCATCACAATGTATTTCTAGGGGGTTTTTGGGGTTGCTAATGACGAATCTGAAGTCAAAATTTGAAAATCTACAAATCCAGTAACAATCTTGGCCAAAAAATATCGTTTTAAAAAATGTTCGTCGCAAAGGGTTAATCTAATTACTTCTGATTTCAAAATGGAGGGGTTTCATGCTAAGCAGATGTCGTTCCAAGCTAAAATTGCAAATTCCTTTCAAAATTTCAAATCTAGGGGTAAAGATAACATAATGGAAGGTTATGCAGAATCACGTCTAACTGGACTTGAAGCAAATTATGCGACTTTTCGGGAAAATCACGAGAAATCCATGCTCATTCAGGGTCTTGATAAAAATCATGGCTATTTTACAGCTGATCTCTGTGATCTGGTTGAGGATAGCTTTTTTCACCGCAGAGGAGATTTTCTTGATTTTTTAAAAACTGTTAGAACTAGAGATGCTGCTCAAAGTTCTTCTAATTCGAATGCTGCGCCAGTGCTTCCAAAGCACTGCTCAATCTACTAATGCTTCGTTTCAGTCGTTGCCTAAAATAGATTTACCAAAATTTTCAGGCAAATTCTCGGATTGGGAAAATTTTAGAGACGTTTTTCGCGTAGTCATTCATCGTCGCGAGGACTTATCGCCTGTTATGAAATTGCATTATCTTCGCGCTCACCTTACAGGTGATGCACTTGAGAAAATTAAATCCCTTCCCATTTCGGGTGATATTTATGAATGAGCCTGGACAGATTTAATCGAATATTATGAAAATCAGCGTCGTATTGCAGAGATCTTCTCGGTCAAATCTATGAAGTCAGATAGCTCATCTGAAATCAAGCGTATTACTAGGGAAATTTTCAATCCCATCGCTAGTTTAAACTCTCTTGATAGAGCTGCCTCATTAGGCTGTGATTTAATCGCTCATTTTACATTACATCGTCTTGATTTAAACACGCGTAAAGAATGGGAAAGACATCTTGGGGACAGTGTCGATCCCCCCACAATGGAGCAACTTCAGGCCTTTCTTCGAAGTCAAACCCTCACTGTGGAGGCCATCGAAGCTGGCACTAAATCGTCTTCAAATAATAATTCCAAAGCTCAGGCAACTAATTCGAAGCCTCGTAAATCAGAGCAGGACAATGCTCATTCAGCTTATTCTCATCAAGCATCGCCTCAAACCGCGAAAAACAATCAGAAACGGAAATGTTTGCTATGTAATGAACCGCATTAAATAAATCGATGTATTCAACAATTTATCAATAAGACGATTCCCTAGCGGGAAGAATTTCTTAAGTCGACTAATCTTTGTTCTAATTGTTTAGGGAAGCACCACATAAGGAATAAAGAATTGTCCTTCCTCATATCGATGCTTTGTTTGCAAATTTAAGCATCATACGTTAGTAAACGTTGATGGCTATTCGTATAATGAATCGAATAATTCATCAAAGCCTGATTAAATTGCCCCAGTTACAAACTCTTCAAACCCAAACTGTGGCAACATTGTCGTTTCTAATGACATTCAATCTGCTCATCAAGCAGTCTCTCCAAATACTGGTGTTAGTACCAAAGGTACAGGGGTGCTTTCGGCTACCGCTAGGGTCTACGCCGTTGGTTCAAGTGGAACCAAAATTCAAGTTTGCACGTTGTGACAGTCACAGGCAGCTACTCGTGAGCGATGCCTTGTTGATGTCGTCGCCGAGTACGCAGAGCGAGCAGTGAATACACTTGTGTACACACACGTATGCAACACCGGGTCGAGAACGCGAAAAGAACGAGTGACATGGAGAGGGGGTCGCACGCTCTGGAGAGTCGCGCAACCTAGAGCACAGTCTCGAGAACACGTCAGAGAGAGAGAGAGAGTGAGGCGTGAGGGGAAAGGGGCCGAGAGAGAGCAGTCGCACAAGGGAGTCGCGTAACCCGGTGAGCGGCGTCGAGAGCCGACGTCACGAGCGCGCGATGTGAACGATAGCGGAGCGAGCACAGACTGAGCGCCACGCAGTTTGCTCGCACATGCGAAATGGTGGGAGCGGGAGCAAGAGGGAGGAGAGTGCCGGCCGAGACGGGCGCGCAGCAATAGCGATACGCTGGCCGGGAGAGAGAACATAGGAGAGAGACAGGCGCGCATGGGAACAGAGACAGCCGCAGAGGGAGTAGATTAGATTAGAGCATGGGCATAGAGGTAGTATAGCGATAAATAGGATACGCGGCGCGGGAGCAGGTTGGTGGGTGGCGCAACGGTCAGAATAGATGGCGCGCATGCTATTAGTTTAGCCTATCATGACTCAAAGACATAGAAAGTCATAGACTTTAATGAAATTAGGACAAAACGCGTAGTTAAGAACCAATGAACAGGGAATCGAGGCCGGGAGGGGATGAATGCAGGGTTTGAGTTTTGAGGAGCCGGAAAACGCTTTCTCTTCGTCAACGGAGTTCACCGCGAGCAGTCGCAATTTTCTCTTGTGAGAATAGTAAGGTTGTTTTGGTTAGTTGAAATTTTTGTGGAGTGTACGAAGGTAGTGGATTAGTGGAAAGGTATTCCTTATAGTTGCCATCACGTAAGTAATATTCACGGAAAGGTGGAAGAGTATTGTAAGTAATCGTGTAGTAGTGCCGTATCGTGTTGTCTTAGGAATCGAGTTAGTGGAGAATATCGAGCCCAATAGAGTTGCCCTCGAGAAGTAATGGCTATCCAGGGTTGCCTTCAACACTAGCAGCTTCTGCAAACCAAGCAAAATCTCGAGCGCGGACTGTGTTACAGTTTTCAGATTCAATAGCGGCGATCCGGCCAGTCGACGGAAGCAGCCATTTTGGAGACGCCAAGGCAAACGGGCAGAATAACCGACATTGCGGCCATTTTCTTACGAAATAAATTTAGAAATAACTATTAATTGGGAGAGTTGTTCTTATTAGTGAGTGTTGTTTCCCATGTGTTGTCTATCGAGTTTTCTTTCAGGTCTCGTCATTAAGAAACTCTTATCATCGCAGGAAAATCAGCAAATTGCTATCTTGTCGAGAGCGGAGTTTCAGCCGCGGTAGAGGACCGCTATTGGTAAGATATATAGTGGAAATAGTGGCAGTTGGTTTAGTTTGAATCACTAATAATTCCGAGTGATTCGATTGAGAGTATAACTAAATACAACATCACAAATGGCGCCCAATTAATGCACAAACAACAGCAACAGCCGAGTGGGTCGGGTTCAGTGTATGTGTGTCGAGTTATGTTATATGTGTAGAAAAACGGTTAATTGAGAGCGGAAAGAAATTTCATAGTAGACGCGGAATATTTAGGGTAATTGTCACTTTTGACAGGCATAAGTGGATTTGGGTGGTTTTGAAACGATTGAACCGATTCAACTGTAGAACTGAGAAGTCGTATTTTCAGAACTGAGGAAAATTATCTTCAGAGTTTTGAATTTTCAGGATCGAGTTTTGAAGTTTCAGGACTGAGTGGTTGAATTTTCAGGATCGAGTTTTGAATTTTCAGGATCGAGTTTTGAATTTTCAGGATCGAGTCTTTGAACTTTCAAGATCGAGCATTTGAATTTTCAGGATTGAGTATTTGAACTTTCAGCATCAAGTGTTTGAAATTACAAAATTGAATAGGTTCAAATCGGCGGGTTGAGGTTTGCTCAGTTTAACAACTAACATTGAGCAACCGCGAATACGGATTGAACCGATTCAACTGTAGAAATGAGAAATCGTATTTTCAGAACTGAGGAAAATTATCTTCAGAGTTTTGAATTTTCAGTATCGAGTTTTGAAGTTTCAGGACCGAGTGGTTGAATTTTTAGCATCGAGCCTTTGAATTTTCATGATCGAGTTTTGAATTTTCAGGTTCGAGTCGTTGAACTTTCAGGATTGAGTATTTGAACTTTCAGCATCGAGTGTTTGAAATTACAAAATTGAATAGGTTCAAATCAGCGGGTTGAGGTTTGCTCAGTTTAACAACTAACATTGAGCAACCGCGAATACGGATCGAGCTTTTCGTTCTTTTTTATTCCCTACGTTGAAACTCTGTAGTGAAAAAATCATACAATTGTGAGGATAAAATAACTGGCTTACTTTGGGTCGAGATTCTTTTTTTTTCCCAGGGTCATCGTCAGAGTGTGAAAAATAAATACAAATTTAGGTGAGGAGGAGACGCTATTTGGGAGAATAGCGAGAAACAGCAACTTCGAGGTGAAGTACGTGTGTCAAGAGAAGCAGTCGAATGGATCCGAGGAAATTGAGGAAGTACATGTATGTACCCATGGGTCAAGCTTCTTTCAGCGATTAGACGAAATTCTGCCTGGATAATTATTTCAGCATTCCCTGTCGGATTATTAACTGAAAATCATTCGAGTAATAGAGGAAACTGAGTTTTTTGTCTTTTCAGACTGCTCGCAGTTCAACTTTGATAGGTTGTTTGTATGTGTAATGAAACACGTGGATCCTTTTGAGCAATTAAGTATTTTATTAATTTACTATCAGTCGACGTTTCGGAATCATTGTAAGATTCCCTTTTCCAGAGACTAAAAAACAACGATGTAACTCAATTCGTATGATCTAATTGCGCCAGTATAATGACAAATAATACACAGCACATATCTTACCTAATTAATTAAATTAACTAACACATACGCCCAATTTCATAGCAATGTAGTTGCTCATCAATAGAAAAAGATTGAACACGTAGCTCTCTCAACATTTTCTTTCTAACGCACGTCATATTTGCACTGTAATTAAATCGAAAAAATTATGATTAGAAGGCTGAATGTGAATTTCAAATAATCATGAACCGCACGAATTATGAAATGAACTTACTAAATCAGAAACGAAACCATGTTTGAAAAATTAAAAACTGACAGGAACTGTGATGCATTGACCCGTTGTCAAGCTACTAGTTCTCCTCGGATGGTAACCAACAGAGCTATCAAAGAAGGACTGCGGATAGGTGACACCGCAGGGGATTATTTACATCCAAAAATCGAGTGGGGGGACACGACAGTACAAGCGGTGCGCCGCTCATAGTGTCCGTGGATCGTCCCGCTATTACAAAGCATCCAAGAAACATAGCGAGTCGAGAGGCTCCTGGCGCTCCTCTTCGCCGCACACACATGCGCATACGCAGGAACTAAGTAGTGCAACCTCAACATCGCTCATACCATCGTGCTACCCCGACTTCTCAGAATACGAGAACTCGACCCTCTAGGAACTAACTTTTTTTCTATCTTTAATTACATTATTAATAATATCTATGGAAGCCTAATAATCACTTTTTTTTTAAACTTAATAGTATCAGTGATTCTATTCATATTATTTTTTGTATTATAAATGTGGACCATTTCTGAAAATTCTCTTTTACCTTTCTTAATTTCTTTATCCAAAACTTTAATCTTTTCAAAATTAATTATGTAATGTGTTTCTGTGGCATGTACGGCTAGTGCAGATTTAGCATCGCTATTTTATACACTCAGTTTATGCTCATTCATGCGAATTTTGAGTTTTCTGCTAGTTTGTCCAACATATGTTAGATCACAATCAGAACAACCTATCTCATAAACAACGTTACTCTGCTGCAAACTATTTAATCTATCTTTAGTTGTAACGGGCTAAAAGCTGTCCTCGATGGGCTACATCTCAACGCGGACTTGCCGATGAACGGCGCAGCAATTGACAGGGGCGAGCACTTACTCGTGCCAACCCTCGATGATTAGCGGCCCGTCAGCTCCGTGCTGTTGCTTGCCGTCGGCTGCTTTCACCAGCAGCCGCGCCTTTTCGCTCAGTTACAACGCGCGACTTCGTCGTCGCACTCTCTCTCGAGCGTGCTGCCCCAGCTGCTCAATTATCACGCGAGTACTACGCACTCGCGACCGCAGAGGCCGGCGGTATTCTTCACCGTGCCACCGAATAGGGAATTAAAAGTAGTATGCGTGAAATAATACGCGAACAAGTAAAAGCAAAGAATTATCTTTATTGCCCCTGGAGCAAATATACGCACCGATTCGGGTGGTGTGCCCGCGCACGCGAAGTACGTGTGTGCGCGGTCGCACACACGTACGCGCAAAAGCGGCTCGCACCGACGTAGGCCGATCGCCGCGCGCGATCGACTATCGCGCGCGCGTCGCGGCCTCATTCGCTCGCGTGGGTCTCGCTCCCCGGACGCTCGTCGTCCGCGGGGGGAGGCACGCGATTGTCTGGCCAGGGCTTACCTCCGTCGCCTATAGTCAGGGCTTGATTGGACCCTCTCGGCGGTGTCGGCTGCCGTTTGCACCGGCGTCTCTCTCTCTCTCTCCTCTTCTGTCGGCCGCGGGCCTCTCGCTCTCTCTCTCGCTCCCACGTGTATCGGCCGCGATACTCTCTCTCACTCGCTCCCGTGAGTGAGCTCAGCCGCGCTGCTCTCTCTCGCTCTCTCGCTGCTTCGGTCGAGTGTGGCTCTCTCTCCCCCTCCCTCAACCACCGGCGAACGAGGTACTCGGTGCCGTGCTGCGTCTCTCTCTCTCTCTCTCTCTCTCACTCTCGTGAACTACACTGCACTTACTCCGCTATTCTCGTGCACTTCACTTCGACTCTCTCTCTCTCTCTCTCTCTCTCTTTCCAAGCCGTCGCGCACGAGGGACGAGCGGCTGCCTCAGCTATGGCAGAAGCGATACTGCCGAGAGGATCCGATCAAGCCCTGACTATAGGCGACGGAGGTAAGTCCTGGCCAGGCGATCGCGTGCCTCCCCCCGCGGAAGACGAGCGTCAGGGGAGCGAGACCTGCGCGAGCGAATGAGGCCGCCGACGCGCGCGCGAGAGTCGATCGCACGCGGCGATAGGCCTACGTCGGCCCGAGCCGCTTTTGCGCGTACGTGTGTGCGGCCCATAACGGAGCGAAAAGGCGTGGCTGCTGCTGAAAGCAGCCGACGGCGAGCAACAGCACGGAGCTGACGGGCCGCTAATCATCGAGGGTTGGTACGAGTAAGTGCTCGCGCCTGTCAATTGCTGCGCCGTTCATCGGCCAGTCCGCCTTGAGATATAGCGCATCGAGGACAGCTTTTAGCCCGTTACAACTTTGGGGGGGGGGGGTAGATCACAGAGCCAGCCAGTTGAAGCGACTGACTCTGAGATAAGGCGTGAACCCAGAGTAAGGTCGATGACAGGGTCGTACGAAGAATCGAACCGCATGACAGGCAGCGGACTTCGAGATGTCGGCCAAGTAGTGCGCCGATGGCGATTCAAGTTCGCTGGCGACCCTGGTGAAAGCATCGACACCTTCCTCGAGCAAGTCGAGGAAAATTGAGAACTCGCCAAGCTTACGGAAGGGGAGATACCAAGTGCCCATCCGGAGCTATTCGTCGGCGTAGCCGGTACCTGGGTGCGATCCAACAGGACGAGCTGGATCACCTGGGAGGAATTCTGTCGCCGGATACGGCGATGGTACGGCTTGACGGACCGTGTACAGCAACGGCGTAGGCACGAGGTCACTTTGAGAACGCAAGGTCCGGAAGAGTCCGTGCGTGATTATGTTACATGGCTCGAAGCAATGATGCGGAAGATGGAGCCACTGCCGACGCTCGATTTCAAGCTGGGGACGCTACACCGGAACATGAAGCTGCGACTGCAGCAGCTCATTCGACGAAGCGACTTCGAAGCTGGATTTAGCAATGGAGGCGGAGCTTGCAGTGGACGCGGAAAAGTCCTTCAAGCCTCCGCCGCCGCCGGAGTCGTGCGTGTACGCGCAGTGGGCGTACAAACCCCGCAAACCGGCTCCGCCTAAGGTGAAGTCCGCGGTGGTAGAGACAAAGCTGCCGCCGATGCCACCGCCACCGAAAACACCGACGATAGACGAAACGATCGAGCGATTCGCGAAGGTGATCCTGGAGGGGATGCAACGAATACAACAGAAGCTACCGCCCCCTCCTCCACCGGCATCCCCTTCGCCGCGGAATCGGAGCGGAGAGAAAGGGGTACGGGGAAAGAAGAGTAGCTCCAAACGCCCCAGCAGGAAATCGAGTAGAAGGAACGAGGAATCAAAGTCCAGCAGCGATTCGAGCGAAGAAGACCGAGCCAAGAGGTCACCAAGGAGGACAGGCGAACCAAGCGCACCGGCACTGGGAGCATTCAGCTGTTATGGATGCGGCGCTCCCGAAGTAATTCGCCGAAATTGCCCGAAGTGCGCGGGAAACCTACCGCAGGCGAAGTACGCGGGTTTTCCGCCCTGTCTGCCGAAGTCCCCGCACTAAATCCGGATGCCGCAGCCGGGCAAATAACGACTAAGCCGGCAGCCGAGCACGAGCAGGAATCGCGGTGGTGGCTACAGGTGGAGATCGGAAATTACAGACTCCGCGCCCTCTACGATACGGAAGCTTCACGCACCGTTATGGGGTCGGTCGGACTACAGCTCGCCTCCGCGTTAGGGCGACCATTAATGCCGAGCTACGGTCGCCGCGCGAAAGTCGTCGGAGGACAGGCGGCGACGACCGCCTGTTACGTCGAGCTGCCGTTCGAGGTAGCTGGCGTAAAGCGAGACATTCGAGTAGCGGTGCTGCCGGATGACAAAGTGGATTGTTACGTAGGTGCAAACTTTGTCAGAGCCTTCGGTACGATCCACGACCCCATCAACAACCATTTGATCGTGAGCGCGGCGGATAAGGGCATAGACTTGGAAGTCGCGGGGGTCTCATCCGTCGAGGCGTTAGAGGTATCGTCGATCGGCCTCGAAGACGTCTCGGATGGATAGCGCCAGGAGATGGCGGAGCTGGTAGGCCGAATTCTCGGCGGGGAGGACCAAGCTCTCTCCGCACTACGTGGGCAAGCCACCACATTGAAGTGGGGAGCGCACGCCCCGTGAAGCAGCGATATTACCCGGTGTCCAAGAAGCTCGAAGAGGATATGCACCGTCAAGTGATCGAGGTGCTCGAATCCGGGGTAATCGAGCCTTCTACGAGCGCGTGGTCGAGCCCTGTCGTCATTATACGGAAAAGCAACCACAAGTACCGTTTCTGCATCGATTTCCGTAAATTAAACGCGGTTTTGAAGGCAGACGCGTATCCGCTGCCGTACATGGACGCGATATTGCGCAAGCTGAAGAGCGCGAAGCGACACTCGACCTAAGCTCGGCGTACCACCAGATTCCGCTGACGCCGGAATCGAAGGAGCTGACGGCATTCACAGTGCCCGAATTGGGCCTGTATCAGTTCACGAGAATGCCATACGGCCTATCTCAGGCTGGAGCGACGTTTCAACGCCTTGTGGACAAAGTCATCGGCCCCGAGCTCGAGCCGTACGCCTTCTCTTACCTCGATGATATCATAATCGCGACAGAGACGTATGAGGAGCACTTGAAATGGCTCGAGCACGTGCTAAAGCGCGTCAAAGAGGCCGGGTTGACGATCAACCGCGAGAAAAGTGTGTTTAGTAAGACTGAAGTCAAAGACCTCGGTGTGCTCGTCAACCGGGACGGATTCCGGCCGGATCCTGATAAGATCGAGGCGATGCTAAACTTGCCGGTACCAAAGAACTAGCAACTGCGCCGCTTCATGGGAGTGGCATCTTGGTACCGAAAGTTCTTGAAAGACTTTGCCACGATAGCCGAACCGCTCGCAGCGCTAACGAAGAAGGATCGACGATATGAATGGAGCGACGCACAGCAAGAGGCTTTCGAAAAGATAAAAGCCTTGGTGTCCTCGGCTCCTGTCTTCGCCAGACCCTCGTTCGATGTGCAGTTCATCGTACAGACAGACGCGAGCGACACCGGCATCGACGCGGTGTTGTTGCAAGTAATCGAGGGACAGGAACAAGTCCTCGAATTCGCCAGCCGAACACTTTCGCCAGCGGAGCGCAATTACAGTGTCACGGAGCCCGAATGCCTAGCGGTGATCTGGGCGATTAAGAAGTTCCGCCCGTACATCGAAGGATATCACTTCTTGGTGGTGACAGACCATAGCAGCCTGCGATGGCTGCACAGCCTGCACAGCCCCACCGGAAGACTGGCAAGGTAGGCTCTCGAGTTGCAGGGGCACTTTCGATGTGGAACATCGAAAGGCCGCGCTGAACCACGTGCCCGACGCGCTTCCGCGCATGTACGAAGAGGAAGACGACCTCGAAGTGTACGCGAGCACGTGGTCTGACGGTACCAAGGATGAGTGGTACCGGACCTGGCTAGACGAAGTGATGCGCGACCCCTCAACCCATCCCAGATGGAAAGTGGTAGGGGGGGTCAATTGTTCTACTTTCTCGCGGATGAAATAGTAGAAGCGACGGTCGCCGGCGACGAGGCATGGAAACTCGTCGTGCCCCAGGAGAATCGTCGCAAAGTGCTCACCATATACTAGGTCAATATTGGTAAAAACAGGCATATTTAGTATAAAAGATATTTTCCAGCTTATCAAGAGCAAAAAGTACTTTAAATCATGGTTTTCCCGGTTTTATGCAGGATTCCACGCACTTTTCACAATATACTAGTAAAATATAGGAAAAAACAGGCATTTTTTACCATATATTAGCAAAATAATGGTAAAAACAAGCATTACTAGCATAAGCCTACGTTATTTTGAGATTAACAACGGACCAATTCGAAATTTCCTGCGTTTGAATAACAAAAATTACTGAAAATCATTTTTTCCCTGCTTTTTGCAGGATCCCACGCACTTTTCACCACATACTAGGAAAATATTGGTAAAAAGAGGCATTTTTCACCATATATTTGGAAAATTTTAGAATAAACAGGCATATTTAGTATAAAACTTATATTGCATCTCATTAAGAGCAAAAAGTACTTTAGATCATGGTTTTCCCTGTTTTTTGCAGGAATCCACGCACTTTTCATAATACACTAAGAAATTATTTGTAAAAACAGGCATTACTATCATAAACCTAAGATATTTTGACACAAACGAACGAAACCGAAATTTCTGGCGTTTGAATAACAAAAATAACTGAAAATCATTTTTTCCCTGCTTTTTGCAGGATTACACGCACGTTTCACCATAAACTTGGTAAATATTGCTGAAAACATGCAAATTTAGTATAAAACTTATATTCTAGCTCACTCAGAAAAAAAAGTACTTTAAACCATGGTTTTCCCTGATTTATGCAGGGTTCCACGTACTTCTCATAATATACTACGAAGATATTCGTAAAAAAAGGAATTTTTCACCATATATTAGCAAAATACTGGTAAAAACAGGCAATTCTAGCATAAGCCTACGTTATTTTGAGAAAAACAACGAACCAAATCGAAATTTCCTGCGTTTGAATAACAAGAATTACTGAAAATCATTTTTTCCGCGCTTTATGCTGGATTTCACGCACTTTTCATTATACTAAGAAATTATTTGTAAAAACAGACAGTTCTGTCATAAACCTAAGATATTTTGACACAAACAACGAACCAAACCGAAATTTCTGGCGTTTGAATAACAAAAATAACTGAAAATCATTTTTTCCCTGCTTTTTGCAGGATTACACGCACGTTTCACCATAAACTTGGTAAATATTGGTGAAAACGTGCAAATTTAGTATAAAACTTATATTCTAGCTCACTCAGAGAAAAAAGTACTATAAATCATGGTTTTCCCTGATTTATGCAGGGTTCCACGCACTTTTCATAATATACTACGAAGATATTCGTAAAAAAAGGAATTTTTCACCATATATTAGCAAAATACTGGTAAAAACAGGTATTTCTAGCATAAGCCTACGTTATTTTGAGATTAACAACGGACCAAATCGAAATTTCCTGCGTTTGAATAACAAAAATTACTGAAAATCATTATTTTCCCTGATTTTGCAGAATTACACGCACTTTTCACCATATACTAGGTCAATATTGGTAAAAACAGGCGTATTTAGTATAAAACATATTTTCCAGCTTATCAAGAGCAAAAAGTACTTTAAATCATGGTTCTACCGGTTTCTTGCAGGATTCCACGCACTTTTCATAATATACTAGGAAGATATTCGTAAAAAAAAAATTTTTTACCATATATTAGCAAAATACTGGTAAAAACAGGCATGTCTAGCATAAGCCTACGTTATTTTGAGAAAAACATCGAGCTAAATCGAAAATTCCCGCTTTTGAATAGAAAAAGAACAGAAAATAATTGGTTTCCCTGATTTTGCAGAATTACACGCACTTTTCACCATATACTAGATCAATATTGGTAAAAACAGGCATATTTAGTATAAAACATATTTTCTAGCTTATCAAGAGTAAAAAGTACTTTAAATCATGGTTTTTCCGGTTTTTTGCAGGATTCCACGTACTTTTCACAATATACTAGTAAAATATAGGAGAAAGCAGGTATTTTTTACCATATATTAGCAAAATATTGGTAAACACAAGCATTTCTAGCATAAGCCTACGTTATTCTGAGATTAACAACGAACCAAATCGAAATTTCCTGCGTTTGAATAACAAAAATTAGTGAAAATAAGTTTTCCATGCTTTTTGCAGGATACCACGCACTTTTCACCACATACAAATGTAAATAGGAAAATTTTAGAATAAACAGGCATAGTTAGCATAAAACTTATATTCCATCTCATTAAGGGGGTGTCAAACTCAATTTTTACCGACCGAGCAAAAAATATATTGTTTTTAATAGAAAAAAAAAAATATAACGATATATGAAAAATAATGAGTGCATTGCCCTCCGTAATTACATTATTAATCATTCTGCAAAATGCCAAGTCAATATTCAAAAGCGTCTAAGAATGGCATTTGAGCGAAAATTTCGTTCAAATGCCATTCTCAGATGCCTTAAAATATCGACGTGAAACTTTGCAGAATGATTCATAATGTCATTACGGAGGGCAATGCACTCATGATTATGCATAATATTATAAAAAAAAAATAGATTATTGTACCATATGGGTAATATGTAGCATCGCGAGATTCGCGAGTCGGCGACGGCAGCGATGGCAGCGGCCAGCGGCGCGGCCTTGCCCGTGTGTGTGTACGCGCATGCGCTGCTGGCTGCAGCACAGCTGAGCTGTCCATCACCGATGCCTGGGCCTAGGCCCTCCGGGAGGCGGTCCCGTGTTGCCGCCACCACCTCCGCCGCCACCTTCGCCACCTGTGCCCTCCTCTATCCATTGATGCTTATCGACGTGTCATCGGTGTGCCTGCCGCCTGGACCGCTGGCAGACGGCGCAGCCTGGAGCGCCGCATCAGCCGCCCACCTCGCAGACCGTAGCATCCGTACCGCACCGTGTGCGTGCACACCCAACGGAACGTGCCGCTTGGACTTGGCCCCGCCGTAAGACAGAAAAGTAAGTCATTCAAGAATTTATTTATTTTACGGCGTTGTTATTTGTACGACAGATCTGTCGTACAAATAACCTATAACCCACTTAGAAACATGTAAAAATCACTGTTTTGAAAGTCTGACATGGAAGGGACTATTATTTCTTTAGTCAAGCGTCAATCCTTGCCTATTTTTTTCTTTAATCAAGCGACAATTCTTCGGCTAAAGGAAATTGAAGGTTAGGTTTTACGTATATATAGGTATACCTATCTAGCAATCTGGCGTATAAATAGCAACGGCCAACTGTAGATTTGATGCGCTTTTTCGACTTTTCATTCCAAAGATTACAGATCTAAATAATCAGCAAGTGTGGAGATACTGCATTTTCTGTGTATTTTTCAAAATATTTTCAAGAAAAGTCATTTCCTCCAAACTGGCTGATTGAGTAGATCTGAAATCTAATATACAATGCCTCAGCATGTACTGGATTGTGTGTAAACATTCTCATAAACTTTAAGCGAGGATGAGGAGGTCTACCTTGGAAATGCACACGCGCTTTTTCGACTTTTCATTTCAAAGATCCCTTTCCATTCTCTACAAATATTTCAAACTTTACACACACTATGTAATACATGCTGAGGGACTGTTTATCAAGTTTAAGATCTAAATAATTAGTATGTGAGGAGATATTGCAATTTGTATGCTCTTTTTAAGAAATGTTCAAGTAAAAAAGTTATTTCCCCTACACTGGCTGATTGAAAAGATCTAAATTTAATATACAGTGCCTCAGCATGCATTTCATTGTGTGAGAACATTCTGGTAAACTATGAGAAAGAGTGAGGAGGTTTTTGTCGCAAATGCACATGCGGCTTTTTGACATTTCGTTCCAAAGATCCCTTTCCATTCCCTACAAGTATCTTAAACTTTCCATACATAATGAAATACATGCTGAGGGACAGTTTATCAGGTTTCAGATCTACATAATTAGTAAGTCTGGAGATATTGCAATTTTTGTGCTTTTTCAGGAAATTTTTAAGAAAGAAAAGTAATTTCCTCCAAACTGGCTGATTGAATAGATCTGAAACCTAATATACAATGCTTCAGTATGTACTGGATTGTGTGTAAACATTCTCACACACTTTAAGCGAGGGTGAGGAGGTCTACATTGGAAATGCACACGCGCTTTTTCGACTTTTCATTTCAAAGATCCCTTTCCATTCTCTACAAATATTTCAAACTTTACACACACTATGTAACACATGCTGAGGTATTGTTTATCAAGTTTCAGATCTAAATAATTAGCAAGTGTGGAGATATTGCAATTTGTATGCTCTTTTTAAGAAATGTTCAAGAAAGAAAGTTATTTCCCGTACACTGGCTGATTGAAAAGATCTAAAATTTAATATACAATGCCTCAACATGTATTGGATTGCGTGTTAACATTCTGGTAATCTTTGAGCAATGGTCAGGAGGTCTTAGTTGGAAATGCACTTGCGCTTTTTCGCTTTTCAGTCCAAAGATCCCTTTCCATTCTCTCAACATATCTTAAACTTTACACACACCGTGCAATATATGCTGAGGGACAGTTTATCAAGTTTCAGATCTACATAAATAGCAAATCTGGAGATATTGCAATTTTTGTGCTTTTTCAGGAAATTTTTAAGAAAGAAAAGTCATTTCCTCCAAACTGGCTGATGGAGTATATCTGAAACTCAATATGCAATGCCTCAGCATGCATTGCATTGTGTGAGAACATTCTGGTAAACTATGAGAAAGTGTGAGGAGGTTTTTGTCGCAAATGCACATGCGGCTTTTCGACAATTCGTTCCAAAGATCCCGTTCCATTCCCTACAAGTATCTTAAACTTTCCATACATAATGGCATACATGCTGAGGGACGGTTTATCAAGTTTCAGATCTACATAATTAGCAAGTCTGGAGATATTGCAATTTTTGTGCTTTTTCAGGAAATTTTTAAGAAAGAAAAGTAATTTCCTCCAAACTGGCTGATTGAGTAGATCTGAAACCTAATATACAATGCCTCAGCATGTACTGGATTGTGTGTAAACATTCTCATAAACTTTAAGCGAGGGTGAGGAGGTCTACATTGGAAATGCACACGCGCTTTTTCGACTTTTCATTTCAAAGATCCCTTTCCATTCTCTACAAATATTTCAAACTTTACACACACTATGTAATACATGCTGAGGGATATTGTTTATCAAGTTTCAAATCTAAATAATTAGCAAGTGTGGAGATATTGCAATTTGTATGCTCTTTTTAAGAAATGTTCAAGAAAAAAAGTTATTACGCCTACTCCAATGATCGAAATCCATATTTCCAGAAGGTGAAGAAGAAAAAGTTCCGGAAATCATGGTTTTTCGCTGTTTTTTTGAGGATGCAACGCGACATACAATTGGAAAAGATATGTAAAAATAGGCTTATTTAGCATAAAACTCCGTGATTTTGAGGAAAACAATGACCAAATCCATATTCTCCAGCAGAATAGGAACAAAAGAACTGAAAATCATGGTTTTTCGATGTTTTTTTCAGGATAAAACCTACTTTTCACGATATACTTGGAAAATATTGGCAAAATCAGGCATATTTAGCATAGAACTTCGTCATTTTGAGGAAAGCAATGATCCAAATCCATATTTCCAGCAGATTAAGAACAAAAAGTGCCGGAAATCATGGTATTTCGCGGTTTTTTGCAGCATAAAACGCACTTTTCACTAGGAAAGTATTGGAAAAGGCAGGAATTTTTAGAATAGACCTAAGTTATTTTGACGAAAACAATGATCGAAATAAATATATCCAGTAGGTTAAGAACAAAAAGCACTGAAAATCATTGTTTTTCGCAGTTTTTGCAGGACAACGGGAACTTTTAACCATAAGCTAGGAAAATATTGGTAAAAACAGGCATATTTAGGACAAAACTTCGTTATTTTGAGGAAAACAATGATCGAAATCCATATTTCTAACAGATTAAGTACAAAAAGTACCGAAAATTATGGTTTTTCGCAGTTTCTTGCAGGACAACAAGAACTTTTCACCATTCGCTAGGGAAATATTGGTAAAAATAGGCATATTTAGTATAACAGTTAGTCATTTTGAGAAAAACAATGATCCAAATCCATATTTCCAGGAGATTAAGAACGGAAAGTAGCGAAAATCATGGTTTTTCGCAATTTTTGTCAGGATACAAAGTACTTTTCACCATAAACTTGAAAATATTGATAACAACAGGCATATTTCGCATTAACCTTCGTCTTTTTGAGGAAAACAATGATCCAAATCCACACTTCCCGCAGATTATGAACAAAAAGTACTGAAAATCATGGTTTTTCTCTGTTTTTTTCAGGATACAACGTACTTTACACCATATACTAGGAAAATATTCTCAATATCAGGCATTATCAGCATAGACCTAAGTTATTTTGACGAAAACAATGATGGAAATCCATATATCCAGAAGATTAAGAACATAAAGTACTGAAAATCATGGTTTTTCGCTCTTTTTTTTTCAAGATTCGACGTACTTTTTACCATATACTTGGAAAATATTGGGTAAAACAGACATATTTAGCATAGACCTTGGTTATTTAGTCGAAAACAATGATCGAAATCCATATTTCCAGCCGATTAAGTACAAAAAGTACTGAAAATCATGGTTTTTCGCTGTTTTTTTCAGAATATAACGTACTTTTCACCGTATACTTGGAAAATATTGGTAAAAACAGATATTAGCAGCTTAAGGGGACAAGCCATGGTTGAACCTAAAAAAAAAGCTATTGTATTAATTCTTTAATAACAAAGCCAATATATAATTTTAAGAGTTCAAACTTTTTTTTATTATTAAGTTATACAATTACCTATAATTTAAGACTACACATCCAGGTGTTTAAGATTTTGGTCTTGCAGTCCATTAGATTAAGAAACCCTTCTGAATTAGAAACTGGCATGTCATTGCCGCAGGAAATTTTTTGAACAAAGCAAGGCAGGGGTCTGGTTACTTAGGAGTACCTTTGTAGTTATACCAGTTATAGAAAATGTGAGCTTCTTTTTTTTTTTTTAATTTTTAAAATTGTTTTTTAATGAAAAATCTAATTTTTTTATGTTTTTTTTATTAAAATTTCAATATTTTTTGTAATTTTATTTTATAATTTTTTTTCTAAAGCCTTTTTCAAAAAAGTACCTCACATTTTCTATAACCAACATAATTTTAAAGATACTCCTATATTTCCAAACCTCTAGCTTGCTTTATTTAAAAGAAATCCTGCGGCAAAGTCCCTGTAAATACAAAAAACAAGTTATTCAGAAATTTAATTCAAAGTTTTGGTTTTCTATAACTTTATATAAGTTTCAAAACTACTTACCAAAAATTTTTTTTTCATTCTGTATTATATACTTTAGTAGAAACATGAAACAGATGCCAATTAGATGAAAGTAGTCCTGGCTAAATCATTTTAACTGTTGAATAAACCTATAAAAAAGAATTTCACTAATTCAACAATATTTTTAAATTTTTTAGATTAATACATAAATGTTGTACTTATTCTTTTTTTTCGTACTAGGCTGAAAACATTGTTAGTCATAAATGTTATTGACAGTAAAAATAACCTCAAAATAAATTAATCCTTTTATGAGAGCCAATTATACACCTGTAAAAAGAAAAAAATTAATAAATATTATATTAGCTATTATCGCATAAAAATAACTTTTTACCTACTCTAGTAAGAACCTGGTGCATATGACTCTTCAGGTAAATTCAATTGCAGTCTCCTCCGTGTTCTCCTATTTTCTAAAGTGTTTTCTTCGGCATTCCTCTCAGCATGAAATAATATGATGCCATTGCTTTTCTGTGCCCACTCAATTGTAGCTACTCCAGGTTTCACATCAAAGGCTTCCATAATATTCAGAAAACCAACTCTTCCATCGTTGAAGCAAGTGACAGCAATACAAGCACCTGCTGTGAGCACATGTACACCACTGAAGGAGGTCTTGGTTACAATCTTCCAAACTGAATTATTAAAACTCTCATTACTATTTTGGGTGTAACCGCCTAAACATCTGTGAAGCAGCTCCTGTTCAGAGAGATCTTTGTAAATTGGTTTCAACTGCTCCATAATCACTGCAGGAATACTGCCTTTATGATGAAAATCTTTTAGTTTTTTTGAGCCTTCGCTTTTTGCCACTTGCACCAACTGCTCTGTCCTGGTGGGCATAAATGATGTTGAGGATTCTGGTCTGTGGAAATCTTGTGGTAGTACGTAGCCCATATAGCATTCAGCATTTTTTCTACAGAGTCCGTGTTGTTTCTGATGGCATTACCATAATATGTGGTGAGCTGATCAATTACTTTTGCTGTTAATCGTCCTTGGCCTCCAATGGTTTTTCCATCGTCTAATAACTTTTTTCCAAAATTTTTCTTTAAATTCCTGAGTCTGGTTCCCATTCGTTTCTGGACGTGTCCCAGACACTCCTTCTTCTCAACTTTAACTTCATCTCCATACGGTTTGGCCTGGCACAAAGCACTGTACACTTTCGAATCTCCATCTCCAATGTAAAGATGGTATTTTACATTATACTTTTCTTGAGATCTTCTAAACATTTCCACAACTCCATCGACTTCCATCTTTCCAGCACTTCCTTCATGGTTTGCTGCACATTTATCTTGATGATCACTGAACCAGTCTTCATATTCTTCTGTGCCTTTTGTATTTTCCCAATTTAAACATGCTTTACAAAAACTGTTCTTGATAAATATGTCAAGAACTTGTTGAGAACGCAAGCCAATCAAACTTGAAATTCCTTGCAATGAAGAAAATCCTCTTTTTCTCCATGACCCATCACCAGATACATCTAGACCTTGATTTTCAGCTGGTGTTAATGCTGTTTCCTTTTTGACGGCTTCTTCCATAGAATTTTGTGCTACCTCTTGAGTCACTTTGCTTAAATCTTCATTGAGATGGTCATAAAAACTATGTGCAACAGGTGGTGGCAAATCCATGATTCCGCAAAAAGTTTGCAATGCAGCATATCCTTGCCCAATTGCTCTTAGTGCAAGAAGACTGCGTCTGTTGGTTTCATAAGCATTGCTTTGAGCTCCAACTTGCTTGCTCGTGCTTATAAAACTTCTCTCTGAACAATTTTTGTACATAATGTTAAATTTGGAGCCAAGTCCTCGAATATCTTCTTCTATAATTTTAACTTGTCCTTTACATGTTGCACATACAAGAAATTTCTCCAGCTGTAAGAACAGAATGTTTATATCTATTATTCTGTTTCTTGTTTGTGACGCTTCTACAGATATATCTTTTATTTTCCCTGAAGTTGTACTTCTTTTCCTTTTGTTCGTGATTTTTTGTTGAACATTCTCTGAATTTTTGTTAAATCCTTTATGTTTTTTTTTTCTTCCAAATTTTCTCTTCTTTCCTGGAGCTCCTGATGTTCTATTTCTCTTGTCAGAATCCATAGTGGCTCATATCTAATCCTCTATAATGTTAGTTATTAAAAAACACAAATAAAAGTCACTCACTGAACTCACTAAATTAAAAATATTAACAACACTTTGCACAGTACAGTTAACCTAAAATCGCTGTCTTCTACACTCTCAGTTAAAAGAGTTCTACACAGCACTTTATTTACAAAAAAATTTTTTGTCAATACTGAATAAATTGCATTGAAAAATGCAGATTCAATTATATTCAAAACACTTTTAGTTTAAATCCCAACGACTATAGCGCTGACAGAACGTAAACAGATGAGATTTTAAACCATCTATATGTATTGTATGTATTATACTTTTGTATAAGTAAAGTAAAAGTAAAATACATGAGGTTTATACCTCGAGTTAAGTTTGCCTACTATGTCAATCTACATTTACGTTCTAAATTCAGTATTGTATGCTGTGAAGCATAAAATAATATAAGATTAAAAATAGTATATCTAAAATGGATAATTTAAGAAAAATCACTAAATATGCAAAAAAGTGACTTCACGCTTTTAGCTGTATTTTCTAAACGAAATCGAATTTGGAAATGCGGTTGGAAGCATAGTATTCAGCGGAAAATTTGCTATCAAAATAGTACATAAAAAAAAAATCGATTTTTCGATCCCCTAACCATGGCTTGCCCCCTTAAACAAAGTTATTTTGACGAAAACAATGATGGAAATCCATATTTCCAGCAGATCAAGAACAAAAGGTACCGAAAATCATGGTTTTTCGCTGTTTACACAGGTTCCCATGCCCTTTTCACCATATACTATAAAAATATTGGTAAAAACAGGCATTTTTTGCCTAGACCTAAGCTATTTTGACGGAAACAATGATCGAAATCCATATTTTCAGCAGATTAATAACAAAAAGTACCGAAAATCATGGTTTTTCGCTGTTTTTTG
This sequence comes from Torymus aiolomorphi, assembly GCA_036365515.1. Taxonomy (NCBI): domain Eukaryota; kingdom Metazoa; phylum Arthropoda; class Insecta; order Hymenoptera; family Torymidae; genus Torymus; species Torymus aiolomorphi. The sequence continues at coordinate 97,578,037 of CM070876.1, read as the reverse complement.
CAGGATACCACGCACTTTTCACCATATATTTGGAAAATATTGGTAAAAACAGTCATTTCTATCATAAACCTACGTTAGTTTGAGAAAACCACCGAACCAAATCGAAATTTCCTGCGTTTGAATACCAAAAAGTACTGAAAATCATGGTATTTCGCTGTTTTTTGCAGGATCCCACGCACTTTTCACCATATACTAGGAAAATATTGGTAAAAACAGACATTTTACACCATGTATTATGAAAATATTGGTAAAATCCGGCATTGTTGGCATAAAACTACCTTATTTTTCGTATAACAATAGTCCAAATCCATATTTCCTGCGTTTAACGAGCCAACAGATCTGAAAATCATGGTTTATCGCTGTTTTTCTCATGATTCCACGCTTTTTTCTATATATACTAAGAAAATATTGGTAAAAGCTGGCATTTTAACGTGAACCTACAATATTTTCAGGAAAACAATAATAAAAATCCATATTTCCAGCCGATTAAGAACAAATAGTACTGAAAAACATGGTTTTCCGTTGTTTTTTGCAGAATTCCACGCACTTTTCCCCATATAATAGGAAAATATTGGTAAAAACAGGCAATTCTAGCATAAACATAAGTTTTTTTTCAGAAAAACAGCAATCCAAATTCAAAGCCATTCATTTCTAGCGAAAACTACGTGATTTTGCGGAAGCAATGATATAAATCCATAATTCCTGCGTTTAAAGAGCAAACAGAACTGAAAATCATGGATTTACGCTGTTTTTCGCACAGTTCCACGCTCTTTTCTCCATTTACTACGAAAATATTGGTAAAAACAGCCATTTTATCGTGAAACTACTATATTTTCAGGAAAACAATGATAAAAATCCATATTTCCTCCAGATTAAGAACAAAAAGTACTGAAAATCATGGTTTTTCGTTTTTTCTCAGGATACAACATACCTTTCACCATATATTTTGAAAATATTGGTAAAAATAGGCATATTTAGCATAAAGCTTCACCATTTTAGGGAAAACAATGACCCAAATCCATATTTCCAGCAGATTAAGAACAAAAAGTACTGAAAATCATGGTTTTTACTGTTTTTTTCAGGATTCAACGTACTTTTCAACATATACTTGGGAAATATTGGTAAAAACATGCATTTTTAGCATAGGCCTAAGTTATTTTGACGGAAACAATGATCGAAATCCATATTTCCAGCAGATTAATAACAGAAAGTACCGACAATCATGGTTTTTCGCTGTTTTCTGCAGGATACCACGCACTTTTCACCAAATATTTGAAAAATATTGACAAAAATATTGGTAAAAAGAGACTTTTCTAGAATAGACCTAAGCTATTTTGACTGAAACAATGACCGAAATCCATATTTCCCACAAATTGAGAACAAAAAGTACTGAAAATCATGGTTTTTCGCTGTTTTTTTCAGGATACAACGTACTTTTCGACATATAATTGGAAAAGATATGTAAAAATAGGCTTATTTAGCATAAAACTTCGTGATTTTGAGGAAATCAATGACCACATCCATATTCTCCAGCAGATTAAGAACAAAAAGTACCGAATATCATGGTTTTTCGCTGCTTTTTGCAGGATACCACACACTTTTCAGCATATACTAGGAAAATATTGGCAGAAACCATGATTATCAGTACTTTTTGTTCTGTGTCTCCTGGAAATATGGATTTCGATAATTGTTTTCGTCAAAATAACTTAGGTCTATGCTAAAAATGCCTGTTTCTACCAATATTTTCCTAGTATATGGTGAAAAGTGCGTGGTATCCTGCACAAAACAACGAAAAAACATGATTTTCAGTACTTTTAGTTCTTAATCTGCTGGAAATATGGATTTGGATCATTGTTGTTCACAAAAAGACGAAGTTTTATGCTAAATATGTCTGTTTTTATAAATATTATTCTTGTATATGGTGAAAAGTGCGTGGTATCCTGCACAAAACAGCGAATAACCATGATTTTCGGTACTATTTGTTCGTAATCTACTGGATATATGGATGTGGATCATTGTGCCCTCCAAACGACGAAGTTTTATGGTAAATATTCCTGTTTTTATCAATATTTTCCAAGTATATGTTGATAAGTTCTTTGTATCCTGAAAAAACCAGCGAAAAACCATGATTTTCAGTACCTTTTGTACTTAATCTGCTGGACATGTGGATTTCGATCATTGTTTTCTTCAACATAACTTTCGTCTATGCGAAAAATGCCAGTTTTTGCCAATATTTTCCTAGTATATGGTGAAAATTACGTTGTATCCTGAAAAAAACAGCGAAATACGATGATTTTCAGTACTTTTTGTTCTTAATCTGCTGGACATGTGGATTTCGATCATTGTTTTCGTCAAAATAACTTAGCTCTATGCTAAAAATGCCTGTTTTTACCAATATATACATAGTATATGGTGAAAAGTGCGTGGAATCCTGCAAAAAACAGGGAAAAACATTATTTTCATTACCTTTTGGTATTCAAACGCAGGAAATTTCGATTTGGTTCGTTGTTTACTCAAAATAACGTAGGTTAATGATAGAAATGCCTGTTTTTACCTACAGTTTCCTAATATGTGGAGAAAAATGCCCGTTTTTACCAATATCTACCTAGTATATGGTGAAAAGTGTGTGGAATTCTGCAAAAAAACAGGGAAAACCATGATTTAAAGTACTTTTTGCTCTTAATGAGTCGGAAAATAAGTTTTATACTAAATATGGCTGTTTTTACCAATATTTCCTAGTCTATGGGGAAGAGTCCGTGGATCCCTGCAAAAAAAAGAAAAACCATGATATTCAGTACTTTTTGTACTTAATCAGCTGGAAATATGGATTTTTATCATTGTGTTCAGCAAAATATGGTAGTTTTCGCTAGAAATGAATGGCTTTGGATTTGGATTGCGGTTTTTCGCAAAAGTACGTATGTTTGTGCTAGAGTTGACTGTTTTTACCAATATTTTCCTATTATATGGAGAAAAGTGCGTGGAATTCTACAAAAAACTACGAACAACCATGATTTTCAGTACTTTTTGTTCTTATCGGCTGGAAATATGGATTTTTATTATTGTGTTCCTGAAAATATTGTAGGTTTAAGTTAAAATGCCTGCTTTTACCAATATTTTCCTAGTACATAGAAAAAAGAACGTGGAATCATGAGAACAACAGCAATAAACCATGATTTTCAGACCTGATTGCTCGTTAAACGAAGGAAATATGGATTTGGATCATCGTTATACGCAAAATAAGGCAGTTTTATGCCATAAATGCCGGATTTTACACAATATTTTCATATTCGGCACTTTATGTTATTAATCTGCTCGAAATATGGATTTCGATCATTGTTTTCGTCAAAATAGCTTAGGTCTATGCTAAAAATGACTGTTTTTACCAATATTTTTCTAGTATATGGTGAAAAGTGCGTGGGAACCTGTGAAAACAGCGAAACACCATGATTTTCGGTACCTTTTGTTCTTGATCTGCTGGAAATATGGATTTCCATCATTGTTATCGTCAAAATAACTTAGTTTAGGCTGCTAATATCTGTTTCTACCAATATTTTCCAAGTATACGGTGAAAAGTACGTTGTATCCTGAAAAAAACAGCGAAAAACCATGATTTTCAGTACTTTTTCTGCTTAATCTTCTGGAAATATGGATTTCGATCATTGTTTTCGCCTAAATAACCTAGGACTATGCTAATAATGCCTGTTTTAACAATATTTTCCAATTATATGGTGAAAAGTACGTTGTATCCTGAAAAAAACAGCGAAATACCATGATTTTCAGTACTTTTTGTTCTTAATCTGCTGGACATGTGGATTTCGATCATTGTTTTCGTCAAAATAACCTAGGTCTATGCAAAAAATGCCTGTTTTTACCAATATTTTTCAGGTATATTGTGAAAAGTGCGTGGAATTCTGCAAAAACAGTTAAAAACATTATTTTCATTACCTGTTGGTATTCAAAAGGAGGAAATTTTTATTTGGTTCGTTATTTTTCTCAAAATAACGTTGGTTTATGATAGAAATGCCTTTTTTTACTATATTTACCTAATATATGGCGAAAAGTGCGTGGTATTTTGCAAAATACAGTGGAGAATATGATTTTCAGTACTTTTTGGTATTCAAACGCAGGAAATTTCGTTTTGGTTCGTTGTCTTTCTCAGAATATCGTAGGTTTATAATAGAAATGCCCTTTTTTACGTATAGTTTCCTAATATATGGTGGAAAATGCCTCTTTTTACCAATATTTTCCTAAAATATTATGAAAAGTGCGTGGTATCCTGCAAAAAACAGGGATAAAAATAATTGTCAGGACTTTTTGGTATTCAAATGCAGGACATTTCGATTTGGTTCGTTGTTTTCCTCAAAATAACGTAGGTTAATGATAGAAATGCCTGTTTTTACCTACAGTTACCTAATATATGGAGAAAAATGCCCGTTTTTACCAATATCTTCCTAGTATATGGTGAAAAGTGTGTGGAATCCTGCAAAAAACAGGGAAATCCATGATTTAAAGTACTTTTTGCTCTTAATGAGTTGGAAAATAAGTTTTATACTAAATATGACTGTTTTTACCAATATTTCCTAGTCTATGGTGAAAAGTGAGTGGAATCCTGCAAAAAACAGGGAAAAAAATGATTGTCAGTACTTTTTGGAATTCAAACGCATTAAATTTCTATTCCGTTCGGTGGTTTTCCAATCTAACGTAGGTTTGTGATAGAAATGACTGTTTTTACCAATATTTTCCTAAAGTATGGTAAAAGTCTGTGGATCCCTGCAAAAAAAAAGAAATACCATCATTTTCAGTATTTTCTGTTCTTAAACAGCTGGAAATATGGATTTTTATCATTGTTTTCCTCAAAATATAGTAGGTTCACGATAAAATGGCTGTTTTTACCAATATTTTCCTAATACATGGCGTAAAATTTCTGTTTTTACCAATATTTTCCTAGTATATGGTAAAAAGTACGAGGGATCCTGCAAAAAACACCGAAAAACCAGGATTTTCGTTAGTTTTTGTTCTTAATCTGCTGGAAATATGGATTTGGATCATTCTTTTCCTCAAAATGACGAAGTTTTGTGCTAAATATGCCAGTTTTTACAAATATTTTCCTTGTCTATGGTGAAAAATGGGTGGTATCCCGCAAGAAACAGCGAAAAACCATGATTTTTGGTACTTTTTGTTCTTATTTTGCTGGAAATATGGATTGGCATCATTGTTTTCCTCAAAATAACGAAGTTTTGTGCTAAATAGTTCTGAATTTACCAATATTTTCCTAGTATATGGTGAAAAGGGCGTGGTATCCTGTAAAAAAAAGAAATACCATGATTTTCAGTACTTTTTGTTCTTAATCAGCTGGAAATATGGATTTTTATCATTGTTTTCCTCAAAATATAGTAGGTTCACGATAAAATCGCTGTTTTTACCAATTTTTTCCCAGTAAACGGAGAAAAGAGCGTGGAATCGTGCGAAGAACAACGAAAAACCATGATTTTCTGACCTGTTTACACTCCAATCGCAGGAAATATAGATTTGTATCATTCTTTTCGGCAAAATAAGGTAGTTTTCGCTAGAAATGAATGGCTTTGGATTTGGATAGCGGTTTTTCTCAAAAAAAAAGTATGTTTATGCTAGAATTGCCTGTTTTTACCAATATTTTCCTATTATATGGGGAAAAGTGCGTGGAATTCTGCAAAAAACAACGAACAACCATGTTTTTCAGTACTATTTGTTCTTAATCGGCTGGAAATATGGATTTTTATTATTGTTTTCCTCAATATATGTTCGATTTACGCTAAAATGCCTGCTTTTACCAATATTTTCCTAGTATATAGAGGAAAGAACTTGGAATCATGTGAAAAATAGCGATAAACCATGATTTTCAGACCTGTTAGCTCGTTAAACGCAGGAAATGTGGATTTGGATCATTGTTATACGCAACAGAAGGTAGTTTTATGCCATAAATGCCGGATTTTACCAATATATTCCTAATAAATGGTGTAAAATGTCTGTTTTCACCAATATTTTCCTAGTATATGGTGAAAAGAGCGTGGGAACCTGCAAAAAACAGCGGAATACCATGATTTTCAGTACTTTTTGGAATTCAAACGCAGTAAATTTCGAATTAGTTCGGTGGTTTTCTCAAACTAACGTAGGTTTATGATAGAAATGAATGTTTTTACTAATATTTTACTAAAATATGGTGAAAAGTGCTTGTTATCCTGCAAAAAACAGCGAAAAACCATGATTTTCGGTACCTTTTGTTCTTGATCTGCTGGAAATATGGATTTCCATCATTGTTTTCGTCAAAATAACGAAGTTTTGTGCTAAATATGCGTGCATTTACCAATATTTTTCTAGTATATGGTGAAAAGTGCGTGTTATTCTACAAAAAACAGCGAAAAACCATTATTTTCGGTACTTTTTGTTCATAATCTGCTGGAAATATAGAGTTGGATCATTGTTTTCCTCCAAATGACGAATTTTTGTTCTAAATGTGCCTTTTTCTAACATTATTTTCCTAGTATATGGTGAAAAGTACGATGTATCCAGAAAAAAACAGTGATAAACTATGATTTTCAGTACTTTTTGTTCCTATTCTGCTGGAGAATATGGATTTGGTCATTGTTTTCCTCAAAATCACGAAGCCTTATGCTAAATAAGCCTATTTTTACATATCTTTTCCAATTATATGTCGAAAAGTACGTTGTATCCTGAAAAAAATAGCGAAAAACCGTGATTTCTGGGACGTTTTCTTCTTCATCTTCTGGAAATATGGACTTCGATCATTGGTTTCGTCAAACTAACTTAGGGCTGTGTTAAAAATGCATGTTTTTACCAATATTTTTCTAGTATATGGTGAAAAGTACGTGGGAACCTGTGAAAACAGCGAAACACCATGATTTTCGGTACCTTTTGTTCTTGATCTGCTGGAAATATGGATTTCCATCATTGTTATCGTCAAAATAACTTAGGTCTAATCTAAAAATGCCTTTTTTTACCAATACTTTCCTAGTAAAAAGTGCGTGTTATGCTGCAAAAAACCGCGAAAAACCATGATTTTCGGTACTGTTTGTTCTTAATCTGCTGGGAATATGGATTTGGATCATTGCTTTTCTCAAAATGACAAAGTTCTATGCTAAATATGCCTGTTATAACAATATTTTCCAATAATATGGTGAGAAGTACGTTGTATCCTGAAAAAACAGCGAAATACCATGATTTTCAGTACTTTTTGTTCTTAATCTGCTGGACATGTGGATTTCGATCATTGTTTTCGTCAACATAACTTAGGTCTATGCAAAAAATGCCTGTTTTTACCAATATTTTTCTAGTATATGGTGAAAAGTGCGTGGAATCCTGTAAAAAAAAGAAAAACCATGATTTTCAGTACTTTTTGTTCTTAATGAGCTGGAATTATGGATTTTTATCATTGTTTTTCTCAAAATATAGTAGGTTCACGATAAAATGGCTGTTTTTAAATATTATTTCCTAGTAAATGGAGAAAATAGCGTGGAATCGTGCGAAAAACAGCGAAAACCCATGATTTTCTGACCTATTTGCTCGTTAAACGCAGGAAATATGGATTTGGATCATTGATATACGCAAAATAAGGTACTTTTATGCCATAAATGTCGGATTTTACCAATATTTTCCTAATACATGTTGTAAAATTTCTGTTTTTACCAATGTTTTCCTAGTATATGGTAAAAAGTGCGTGGGATCCTGCAAAAAACAGCGAAAAACCAGGATTTTCGTTAGTTTTTGTTCTTAATCTGCTGGAAATATGGATTTGGATCATTGTTTTCCTCAAAATAACGAAGTTTTGTGCTAAATATGCCAGTTTTTACAAATATTTTCCTTGTGTATGGTGAAAAATGGGTGATATCCCGCAAGAAACAGCGAAAAACAATGATTGGCGGAACTTTTTCTTCTTCATCTTCTGGAAATATGGAATTCGATCATTGTTTTCGTCAAGATAACTTACGTTTATGCTAAAAATGCATGTTTTTACCAATATTTCCCAAGTATATGGTGAAAAGTACGTTGAATCCTGAAAAACACAGTAAAAACTATGATTTTCTGTACTTTTTGTTCTTATCCTGCTGTAAATATTTATTTCGAACATTGTTTTCGTCAAAATAACTTAGGTCTAATCTAAAAATGCCTTTTTTTACCAATACTTTCCTAATAAAAAATGCGTTTTATGCTGCAAAAAACCGCGAAAAACCATGATTTCCGGTACTGTTTGTTCTTAATCTGCTGGGAATTTGGATTTGGATCATTGCCTTCTTCAATATGACGAAGTTCTATGCTAAATATGCCTGTTATAACAATATTTTCCAATAATATGGTGAGAAGTACGTTGTATCCTGAAAAAAACAGCGAAATACCATGATTTTCAGTACTTTTTGTTCTTAATCTGTTGGACATGTGGATTTCGATCATTGTTTTCGTCAACATAACTTAGGTCTATGCAAAAAATGCCTGTTTTTACCAATATTTTTCTAGTATATGGTGAAAAGTGCGTGGAATCCTGTAAAAAAGAGAAAAACCATGATTTTCAGTACTTTTTGTTCTTAATGAGCTGGAATTATGGATTTTTATCATTGTTTTTCTCAAAATATAGTAGGTTCACGATAAAATGGCTGTTTTTAAATATTATTTCCTAGTAAATGGAGAAAATAGGGTGGAATCGTGCGAAAAACAGCGAAAACCCATGATTTTCTGACCTGTTTGCTCGTTAAACGCAGGAAATATGGATTTGGATCATTGATATACGCAAAATAAGGTACTTTTATGCCATAAATGTCGGATTTTACCAATATTTTCCTAATACATGTTGTAAAATTTCTGTTTTTACCAATGTTTTCCTAGTATATGGTAAAAAGTGCGTGGGATCCTGCAGAAAACAGCGAAAAACCAGGATTTTCGTTAGTTTTTGTTCTTAATCTGCTGGAAATATGGATTTGGATCATTGTTTTCCTCAAAATAACGAAGTTTTGTGCTAAATATGCCAGTTTTTACAAATATTTTCCTTGTGTATGGTGAAAAATGGGTGATATCCCGCAAGAAACAGCGAAAAACAATGATTAGCGGAACTTTTTCGTCTTCATCTTCTGGAAATATGGAATTCGATCATTGTTTTCGTCAAGATAACTTAGGTTTATGCTAAAAATGCATGTTTTTACCAATATTTCCCAAGTATATGGTGAAAAGTACGTTGAATCCTGAAAAACACAGTAAAAACTATGATTTTCTGTACTTTTTGTTCTTATCCTGCTGTAAATATTTATTTCGAACATTGTTTTCGTCAAAATAACTTAGGTCTAATCTAAAAATGCCTTTTTTTACCAATACTTTCCTAATAAAAAATGCGTTTTATGCTGCAAAAAACCGCGAAAAACCATGATTTCCGGTACTGTTTGTTCTTAATCTGCTGGGAATTTGGATTTGGATCATTGCCTTCTTCAATATGACGCAGTTCTATGCTAAATATGCCTGTTTTTACCAATATTTTCCAATTATATGGTGAAAAGTATGTTGTACCTTGAAAAAAACAGCGAAAAACCATGATTTTCAGTACCTTTTGTAAGAAAACCATCATAAGAATGCATATTTCCACCTTATGTAGTACAAAAGTACAGATAATCATGGTTTCTCTTTTTTTGCATGATTCCACGCACTTTTCGCCATATTTTAGGAAAATATTGGTAAAAACAGTCATTTCTATCATAAACCTACGTTATTTAGAGATAAACAACGAACCAAATCAAAATTTGCTGCTTTTGAATAACAAAAGCACTGAGAATAATTTTTTTCCCTGTTTTCTGCAGGATTCGCCATATTTTAGGAAAAAATTGGTAAAAACAATCATTACTATCAGAAACCTACGTTATTTAGAGCAAAATAACGAACCCAATCGAAAATTCTTTCGTTTCAATACCAAAAATAACGAAAATTAATTTATTACCAGTTTTTTGCAGGATTCCACGTACATTTCACCATATACTAGATAAATATTGGAAAAAACTGGCATATTTAGTATAACACTTAATTTCCAGCTCATTAAGAGCAAAAAGTACTTTAAATCATGGTTTTCCACGTTTCTTACAGGATTCCACTCACATTTCACCATATACTAGGTAAATATTGGTAAAAACATGCATAATTAGTATAAAACATATTTTCCAACTCACTAAAAGCAAAAAATACTTTAAATCACTTTTTTGCCCTTTTTCTGTAGGGTTCCACGCACTCTGCACTATATAATAGGAATATATAGGAAATAACAGGCATTTTTCACCATATATTAGAAAAATATTGGTAAAAACAAGCATTTCTATCATCAACCTACTTTATATTGATAAAAACTGTGAACCAAATCGAAATTTCCTTCGTTTCAATACCAACATTTAAGAAAATCAAATTATTACCAGTTTTTTGCAGCATTCCACGTACATTTCACCATATACAAGGTAAATATTGGTAAAACAGGCATATTTAGTATAAAACTAAATTATTTTGAGGGATTTCACGCACTTTTCACCATATATTAGGATAATATTGGTAAAAACAGGCATTTCTAGCATAAACCTACGTTATTTTGAGAAAACGATCGAAACAAATCTAAATTTCCGGCGTTTGAATACCAGTGAGTGCTTTAAATCATGGTTTTCCCAGTTTGTTGCAGGACTCCACACACTTTTCACCATATATTAGGAAAATATTGGTAAAAACAGGCATTTCTAGCATAAACCTACGTTATTTTGAGAAAAAGAACGAAACAAATCTATATTTCCGGCGTTTGAAGACCCGTGAGTGCTTCAAATCATGGTTTTCCCTGTTTGTTGCAGGATTTCACACACTTTTCACCATATATTAGGAAAATATTGGTAAAAACAGGCATTTCTAGCATAAACCTACGTCATTTTGAGAAAAAGAACGAAACAAATCTAAATTTCCCACGGTTGAATGCCAATAGGGGCTTTAAATCATGGCTATCCCTGTTTGTTGCAGGATTCCACACAATTTTCGCCTTATATTAGGAAAATATTGGTAAAAGCAGGCATTTCCAGCATAAACATACGTTATTTTGAGAAAAAGAACGAAACAAATCTATATTTCCGGCGTTTGAAGACCAGTGAGTGCTTCAAATCATGGTTTTCCCTGTTTGTTAAAGGATTCCACACACTTTTCAACATACACTAGGAAAATATTGATAAAACAATGTTCCTTATCGTGAACCCACTACATTTAGAGGATACCAATTATAAAAGTCCATATTTCCAACTCAAGAAGAGAAAAAGTACTTTGAATAATGGTTTTCCCTGTTTATTGCAGGATTCCACGCACTTTACACCTTATATTAGGATAATATTGGTAAAAACAGGCATTTCTAGCATAAACCTACGTTATTTTGAGAAAACGAACGAAACAAATCTATATTTCCGGCGTTTGAATACCAGTGAGTGCTTCAAATCATGGTTTTCCCTGTTTGTTGCAGGATTCCACACACTTTTCACCGTATACTAGGAAAATATTGATAAAACAATGTTTCTTATCGTGAACCCACTACATTTAGAGGATACCAATTATAAAAGTCCATATTTCCAAGTCAAGAAGATAAAAAGTACTTTAAATTATGGTATTCCCTGTTTACTGCAGGATTCCACGCACTTTTCACCATATACTAGGAAAATATTGGTAAAAACAGGCATTTTTCACCATATATTAGGAAAATATTGATAATACAATGTATTTTATCGTGAACCCACGATATTTAGGGGATACCAATGATAAAAGTCCATATTTCCATCCCACGAATAGAAAAAGTAGTTTAAATTATGGTTTTCCTTGTTTATTGCTGGATTCCACACACTTTTCACCATATACTAGGAAAATATTGATAAAAACAGGCATTTCTAACATAAACCTACGTTATTTTGAGAAAAAGGAGGGAATTAATATAAATTTCCGGCTTTTGAATACTAATAAGTACTTTAAATTATGGTATTCCCTTTCTACTGCAGGATTCCACGCACTTTTCACCATATACTAGGAAAATATTGGTAAAAACATGCATTTTTCACCATATATTAGGAAAATATTGATAATACAATGTATTTTATCGTGAACCCACGATATTTAGAGGATACCAATTATAAAAGTCCATATTTCAAACTCACGAAGAGAAAAAGTACTTTGAATTATGGTTTTCCCTGTTTATTGCAGGATTCCACACACTTTTCACCATACACAAGGAAAATATTGATAAAACAATGTTTCTTATCGTGAACCCACTACATTTAGAGGATACCAATTAGAAAAGTCCATATTTCCAACTCAAGAAGAGAAAAAGTACTTTGAATTATGGTTTTCCCTGTTTATTGCAGGATTTCACGCACTTTTCGCCGTATATTAGGATAATATTGGTAAAAACACGCATTTGTAGCATAAACCTACGTTATTGTGTGAAAACGATCGAAACAAATCTAAATTTCCGGCGTTTGTATACCAGTGAGTGCTTTAAATCATGGTTTTCCCAGTTTGTTGCATGATTCCACACACTTTTCACCATATATTAGGAAAATATTGGTAAAGCAGGCATTTCTAACATAAACCTACGTTATTTTGAGAAAAAGATGGGAACAAATATAAATTTCCGGCTTTTGAATACCAATAAGTACTATAAATTATGGTTTTCCCTGTTTACTGCAGGATTCCACGCACTTTTCACCATATACTAGGAAAATATTGGTAAAAACAGGCATTTTTCACCATATATTAGGAAAATATTGATAATACAATGTATTTTATCGTGAACCCACGATATTTAGAGGATACCAATGATAAAAGTCCATATTTCCACCCCACGAAGAGAAAAAGTAGTTTAAATTATGGTTTTCCTTGTTTATTGCTGGATTCCACACACTTTTCACCATATACTAGGAAAATATTGGTAAAGCAGGCATTTCTAACATAAACCTGCGTTATTTTGAGAAAAAGATGGGAACAAATATAAATTTCCGACTTTTGAATACCAATAAGTACTATAAATTATGGTATTCCCTGTTTACTGCAGGATTCCACGCACTTTTCACCATATACTAGGAAAATATTGGTAAAAACAGGCATTTCTCACCATATATTAGGAAAATATTGATAATACAATGTATTTTATCGTGAACCCACGATATTTAGAGGATACCAATGATAAAAGTCCATATTTCCACCCCACGAAGAGAAAAAGTAGTTTAAATTATGGTTTTCCTTGTTTATTGCTGGATTCCACACACTTTTCACCATATACTAGGAAAATATTGGTAAAAGCAGGCATTTCTAACATAAACCTACGTTATTTTGAGAAAAAGAAGGGAACAAATATAAATTTCCGGCGTTTGAATGCCAATAAGTGATTTAAATCATGGGTTTCCCTTTTTGTTGCAAGATTCCGCACACTTTTCACCATATACTAGGACAATATTTGTAAAACAATGTATTTTATCGTTAACCCACGATATTTAGAGGATACCAATTATAAAAGTCCATATTTCCAACTCAAGAAGAGAAAAAGTACTTTGAATTATGGTTTTCCCTGTTTATTGCAGGATTTCACGCACTTTTCGCCGTATATTAGGATAATATTGGTAAAAACACGCATTTGTAGCATAAACCTACGTTATTGTGTGAAAACGATCGAAACAAATCTAAATTTCCGGCGTTTGTATACCAGTGAGTGCTTTAAATCATGGTTTTCCCAGTTTGTTGCATGATTCCACACACTTTTCACCATATATTAGAAAAATATTGGTAAAGCAGGCATTTCTAACATAAACCTACGTTATTTTGAGAAAAAGATGGGAACAAATATAAATTTCCGGCTTTTGAATACCAATAAGTACTATAAATTATGGTTTTCCCTGTTTACTGCAGGATTCCACGCACTTTTCACCATATACTAGGAAAATATTGGTAAAAACAGGCATTTTTCACCATATATTAGGAAAATATTGATAATACAATGTATTTTATCGTGAACCCACGATATTTAGAGGATACCAATGATAAAAGTCCATATTTCCACCCCACTAAGAGAAAAAGTAGTTTAAATTATGGTTTTCCTTGTTTATTGCTGGATTCCACACACTTTTCACCATATACTAGGAAAATATTGGTAAAGCAGGCATTTCTAACATAAACCTACGTTATTTTGAGAAAAAGATGGGAACAAATATAAATTTCCGGCTTTTGAATACCAATAAGTACTATAAATTATGGTATTCCCTGTTTACTGCAGGATTCCACGCACTTTTCACCATATACTAGGAAAATATTGGTAAAAACAGGCATTTTTCACCATATATTAGGAAAATATTGATAATACAATGTATTTTATCGTGAACCCACGATATTTAGAGGATACCAATGATAAAAGTCCATATTTCCACCCCACGAAGAGAAAAAGTAGTTTAAATTATGGTTTTCCTTGTTTATTGCTGGATTCCACACACTTTTCACCATATACTAGGAAAATATTGGTAAAAGCAGGCATTTCTAACATAAACCTACGTTATTTTGAGAAAAAGGAGGGAACAAATATAAATTTCCGGCGGTTGAATGCCAATAAGTGATTTAAATCATGGGTTTCCCTTTTTGTTGCAAGATGCCGCACACTTCTCACCATATACTAGGAAAATATTTGTAAAACAATGTATTTTATCGTGAACCCACGATATTTAGGGGATACCAATTATAAAAGTCCATATTTTCAACTCACGAAGAGAAAAAGTACTTAGAATTATGGTTTTCCCTGTTTATTGCAGGATTCCACACACTTTTCACCATATACTAGGAAAATATTGGTAAAAACAGGCATTTTTCACCATATATTAGGAAAATATTGATAATACAATGTATTTTATCGTGAACCCACGATATTTAGAGGATACCAATGATAAAAGTCCATATTTCCATCTCACGAAGAGAAAAAGTAGTTTAAATTATGGTTTTCCTTGTTTATTGCTGGATTCCACACTCTTTTCACCATATACTAGGAAAATATTGGTAAAAGTAGACAGTTCTAACATAAACCTACGTTATTTTGAGAAAAAGAAGGGAACAAATATAAATTTCCGGCGTTTGAATGCCAATAAGTGATTTAAATCATGGGTTTCCCTTTTTGTTGCAAGATTCCGCACACTTTTCACCATATACTAGGACAATATTTGTAAAACAATGTATTTTATCGTTAACCCACGATATTTAGAGGATACCAATTATAAAAGTCCATATTTCCAACTCACGAAGAGAAAAAGTACTTTGAATTATGGTTTTCCCTGTTTAATGCAGGATTCCACACACTTTTCACCATATACTAGGAAAATATTGGTAAAAACAGGCATTTTTCACCATATATTAGGAAAATATTGATAATACAATGTATTTTATCGGGAACCCACGATATTTAGAGGATACCAATGATAAAAGTCCATATTTCCATCCCACGAAGAGAAAAAGTAGTTTAAATTATGGTTTTCCTTGTTTATTGCTGGATTTCACACTCTTTTCACCATACACTAGGTAAATATTGGTAAAAACAGGCATTTCTGGCATAAACCTACGTTATTTTGAGAAAAAGAATGACACCAATCTAAATTTCCGGCATTTGAATGCCAATAGGTGCTTCAAATCGTGGTTTTCCCTCTTTGTTGCAGGATTCCCCGTGTAAAAAAAATTACCCTTCGCGAAAGTTTCGCGGAAGTTTTATGCTACAGAACTTCATAAAAAGTTTGGCAAAATTCGGGAAATGAGAATTTCCCGAACTTAAAGTTCAATTCCAACAGCTTTGTTCAAAGTTTGGGAAAACGTTTTCCAATCTTTCGAGAAAAATTTACAGGTAGTACATTTTTTCGGATGAAGGTCGGCGCAACTTCGGTCTAACTACCGGGAAAGAATCACAAAACTGTTTTGCTGAACTTCAGCCGAAGTTTACCCAAATTTTATGTGAACTTTTACGAAAGAATTTACGAACGTAAATTTCGTTTTCCAAAGTTTTGCGATACTTTACATAAAATTTCGTGTATGTACTGTAGAATTTTAATTTCATAATCAAACTTTGCCGGAACATTATTTCAAGTTTGGTGAAACTTTATCAGAAGTTCAACAAAGGATATAAAATAAATATTTATTCTGTTCTGAAACTTGTCAAAACTTTATGCATACATAAAACTTTGCTTGAAGTTTGCCAAAAAAAATGAATTAGTTTCCGTTACATATATAAATATAAATAATAATTTTCTAAACTACTTTATTGAATTTTGCAGGTTGTTTAACATACACAAACTTTAACGTAGTAACTGCATTTAAATAAATAATTAAATTATTTAAATAACAATAAGATTTTTATTTTTTCTTCTTTTTAATGCTTATATCACTATCTAGCTTTCTTTTTCTTTTAATTTTCAATACTTTCATCTCATCTTGCTTCTTCTCTTTGTCGTCATCGTAGCTTGTTTTTTGTTTGATCTTTTCATTATTTTCTTTATCATCTCCTGTGTTTTCGGCCACTCTTCTCTTCTCCGACGATTTCTTTTCTTCTTTCAATTTCAACATCTGATTTTTTTTCTCATTTTCTTTGTGCTGTCTTTGCTCTTTCTTTTCCTTCTCTTCTTTCTTCTTGCTCTGTTCCTCCTTCTTCTCTTCTCTCTGCTTTCTTCTTCTTCCGTTCTTTCTTTTTCCTTCTTATTTTCCTCTTCTATTTTCTTTCTCTCCTCCTCCTTATTCTTTTCCTCTTTCTTCTTCCTCTCTTCCTCCTTCTTTTTCTCCTCTTTCTTCTTTTTCTCCTCCTCTTTTCTTTCTCTTTCTTTCATATCTTCCTCTTCTTTCCGTATAATCTCTTCTTCATCGTTCTTCAAATCTTTTCCTTCTTTGCTGCTTCGTGATTTGTTACTATGCTTGTCCCTGGGATTTCTAAGCGCTGCGCACATTGCAGTAAGTACTTCTCGGTATTTCATCCTTTTTATTTTATATTTTTCTTTTGGTGCATTGGTATTAATAAAGTATAAAATATAAATATAACATGTATTACTATTTTTATTATATAAAAGTAATATGTATTTCTATGCTCAAAAATATACTAAGATATTACCATAAACCCCCTCGAAAATATGCGCTGGATTGGGCTGCCAATCTCCTTTTCCTGTAGGAGAGCTCTTTATTAGGAATTCATTATCTAATATTAATCGCATTAATTGTCTTGCCATTTCGCGAGGGTTTTTTTTATAACTGTTTTGGATACATTGTAATTTCCAGTGATTAACAATGATCCCAGAATTTTTTACGAACTCAACCTGGAATGAAAATTAATATGGTTATAGAATTACAGTTATACATGTGCAATGATTTTGTTATTTTAAAATTTCTTACTGTTGCACTTGTGTCAAAACATGCTGGAACCATGACAGTTTTATTTATCTGCTTAATCGGCGATGCCAGTGTCTTACCATCCTAGAGCATAATATTGGTATTAATTTTTATGTATTATTATTTGTATTATAATTATTATTATTTTTATTATTACCATAGTATTTAATTTATTTTGTGCGACGTGTATTAATTTTGTTAATTCTAAAATTTCACTTAATTTTTCGAGATCTGCTTCTGAAACTAAAAAATATAATATATTATAATAGAATGATATAAAAAATATAATAAAAACGACTTTTATTTAAAAATATTATTAAAAATAGTACGGATCATAATTATAGTAAAGAGATAACTATGACTTTACCAGGGGCCAATCGTGAACAAATACATGGCTTCAAATCGGTTCTTTTGTCTTTGTTGTCAACGATAAACGAGCTTATCGATAGGACGGGTGAAGGGCTGATGTTGCGTGTGTTGGTCCTTGTTGGTTTGTGCTCGCTGGGCGACTTAACTACAGAACACCCTGCATTATTCTGTAGTTCCTCATTACTGTTTCCATGTCCATCAATTGTATCGCTATTTTTTTCGTCATCCGAATCGTCTACAGAGCTCTCTTCGAGTAGATCTGTAAAGTTATTTTCACCACATAGATCTTGAGCGTTTAGTTTTTCTTTGCTGGAATAAATTTTTTTATGAAAATAGTATATATTAAATCTATATTAATGTATTTAAAAGAGTTACATGTTTTGAAAAATAAATAAATAAAAAATTAATATTATAAGAAATAGTATGAATAAATACGTACCATAGAGTTTCATTGCAACTATCATCGGGCGATGCATTTGCTCTTTTTCCAAAAACTGGAGATGCGTTGAAAAGCTCCTCATTTTCTGTGTCGGCACTTTCTTCTCTAAGAGCCTTAATAAATTTTTCTTTTTTCTTGTCCTGGCGTTTTTTCATTTTCAAATGAGGAGGCACGGATAACCTTTTGTCGTCTGTTAAAATATCACCCTTTGTTGTTACTTCTAACGAGTCTAACCAATTCTTGTTTTCTGTTGTAATTTTTGAATAAAATGATTTTAGTTTTATATTGATATGCATTTTAATTAATTGAATTGATTAAATTGAAATGTAATAAATAATTAAAAAATACTATGACATTTTCAAACTAATTTATTCTAGTATTTAAAATTTGATAGAATCCAAAATTTTAAAAAATTGACATGTAAAAGTGTAGGGAAAATTATAAAAAATAACGTTAAAATTAAAAAATAAGTAGAGAGAAACATATATTCGAGCTCAGAGAAATTAAATTCATATAGACGATCGACGCGGAATTATCGCGGCGTGAATTACACCTTACTCAGGCAATCATTTGACGGTATGGTATTTCATGACGTGTTTTCTACTTATTTACAGCGTAGATTTTTGGCAACTTTTCGGTAAGAGTACGCGTAGAAGCTTATGCGATTTCAAGAACGAATCTAACGCACGCAGCTATAGCGCAATACAGAGTTTTATGCGTTTTTAACCTATCAATCTGATTTTTTCGATTGCAGAAATCGTGGCTTAACTAACAACGTATATGTCCGAATTTTAATTGCGCCGCAAGCGCATACCGACGGGCCGACAGTAATTATTATTTCAAGTAGTCGTTAATCTAACCTATGTCGCGTCGTTATATAAACATATAAATATGTTATCTTTATAAATAAATACCACTCTTTTGTAAAATTTCAGCCGGATACCAGGAAATTCCCCACCTTCCTTTAATTCCTTTTTCCTTCGTGGTTTTCGTATCCTTGATATTCAAAACACTCGTTTCGCACGTTTCCAACCAAAGAATTAGCACGTACATTTCTTGTAATCCCTTCAATGGTGTTTGGATCTCGCAGCGCAACGTGAAGTGAGCGTTGACATGGTGATGAAATAATAAACAACTTTTGTTCAAAAACATTAGATCGTGTTAAATGTCAGAAGGTTACGAATACGTGCTGTAAAGTTTTTCCGACACGCATGCGCATCATTTTAAGAATAAACTCTTTAAATTTATGGCAGTATATTGACATTAATTCTGTTCAATGCGCCTTTAATTTTTATCGAAGAATTTTGAAAAATGTCTAAAAATAAGTTTTCGCTTGAGGACTATTCCACTGCAACTGTATATAGAATTCTCGCTAAATGTAAAGCTTCAAGTGCGGAGAGCGATGATAATTCTTCGAACGTTAATAGTAACTCCAATGACTCTAATACAAGTGATGAGAGTTCTACTTATAGTAATGATGATTTGTCTGATAATCAAGAATCAGGTAATTTTAAATATATGTATTTTTTGCTGTTCTCTATATTATTCTCTTTACTTTTTAAAATACTACTACGATATTTATAAAATAATTGGTTATTTTCGTAGTTGCTTAGTATTTATTTTTCGACTACTCAATTAACGTGTCTATTGATTAAATTCTATGTTTATTCAGTTATTATAATAAAATATTAATATTGGTAACAGTATAAGTGCCAGCAGCTCTACGATTTCAAATGATGAGAAAGCCAATCACCATACAAGCAACAGTCCACATTACTCGTACGCGGGAAGTGATGAGTTCAACGATTGTGGTACGTTATTAGTAATTGTTGACTTGCAAAATAATATTTTTACACGCCACTGTAATACTGCCACGCGAGAAACAGTGTGATGTCACTCATGAGGGCGATATGTGATGATGTTACCTACGTGATCGGCTTCGGCAAGGGCCCACCGGTGAAAACAGAGCGTCGGTGTACGATACTGCCACGAGACTTCGGCACGCGGACACCGCGTAAAAAAGGGAGCAGCAGAAACGTGATCGCCACGTGACACACCTCTCTAACATGATTTTTACGTCGTTTTGAACAAGGAGACTACTTTTTAATGTTATTAAACTTCTTTTAATGTAAACAAATTTTTCCTATCCTCGTCATTGCATTTGCCTTCGCAAACTGCCACATTCCCGCACTCTCTTCTCAGCGTGTGAAGAAGTTGTTTACGACATAAATACGTATCAGCAAATTGAATTCCGCGCGATCTGATAAGAAAAATAGTATACGATACTCGTGCGCTGCATAGACATACCCGTGCGAACATAATTTGCTCACCCGTTTCATAATGTACTGACCCTCTGTGCGCAAAGCTCGATTTCGTACATGTTTGACTAAAAAAGCGTACTCTAAATTAAGCTTTGTACATTTCAAAAAATACTGTTCGATACACGAGCGAGATAGTGATTTTAACCCCATGTGAACTTTTCACCCTCACTTCGCTCGTACGCAAACGGGCACGCGAAACAGCAAAATCACTTTGTTGCACTTTTATCGAAATGCACTATTGTATGCAGATAATAAAAAAATGTATATATTTAACAATATTATATATTATAAAATATTACAGAGAGTTTTGAAGATTCAGAAAGTGAAGACGAAGAAAGTTTGTCCGGTGATGAAGTGAGGAATACTACGACATCTGATGATGAATCTGACGATACAGAGACTGAAACTGAAAATGACAATGATGACATCCCTAACCTTGATGAGCCTGTATACCCAGGAGCGCCTATTACTATCGGCGAAAGTGCGTTAGCTATCTTAACCGTTGCAACGCGTTTTAAAATAACAGGAGTATTATTATCTTGTCTATTGTCGTTGATAGAATTACATTGTATACGGCCAAATCGTTGCGTTAAATCTTTATATAAATTTAAAAAAATATTTGCTAATTCATATTCATTAACCGTAAAACATTTTTTTTGTGAGATCTGTTTAAGAAAATTGGATAAGGAATTTTGCCACTATTGTAATCAAAGTGAAAGTATAAGTTATTTTTTAGAAATGCCTATTTTGAAGCAACTGCAATGTTTTTATAAAAGACCAGGTTTTGCAGAAAAATTAAATTATCGCTCAGAGCGTCGTAAAGAAAATGACACTAATTATGAAGACTTATATGACGGTACTATATACAAATCTTTACCCGAAAATTTACCTAATAATAATTTAATTACATTTACGTGGAACACTGATGGAGTACCGTTATATAAGTCATCAAAAGTGAGTATTTGGCCATTTTATCTAATGATTAACGGGTTACCATATAAGTTAAGAGTATTAAAACAAAATATAATATTAGCTGGTCAGTGGTTTGGCAAAATGAATCCATCCCCAAATCTCTTCATGAATGCTTTCGTAAATGATTTGAAAAAATTATATGATGGTGTAGAATTCAAATTGCCAAATTTAGATGTCATAAAAGTAAGTGGACTTATTATTAGTGGCACCTGCGATCTATGTGCAAAAGCGCTATTTTTTAATGTTCAACGGTATAATGCGAGATATGGTTGCCCGAACTGTAAAATTAAAACTAGGAGAACAGATAATGTACAAATTTATCCGTTTATTGAAAATTTTGACCTACGCACAACCGAAGAATCCATAAGACTAGCTAGAGAAGCTCGTAACTCAGACACACCCATATTAGGTGTTAAAGGTCCAACTGTTCTAAGCATGATATGTTATGATTACGTACTATCCACAGCGGTAGCGAAATGCATTTCGTTTTTCAGGGTGTAACTAAAAAACTTAGGTTTTTCTGGTTCGGTACTGAATATAGAACACACCCATCGTCTTTGTTCCCTTTTGTTAATATTATAGACAATAAAATTAAAGGTATTACACTACCATCATTCGTCCCGAGGATTCCGAGAAAAGTAAGCGAATATGCTTACTGGAAAGCAACAGAGCTTCAAACTTTTCTTTTAATTTATAGTTTACCTCTTTTGAAAGATTTTATGAGTGAGCAGTATTTTGATCACCATGCACTTTTAGTACATGCAATTACGCTACTAAATTTGTCTAGTATCTCGGAAACGGCAATAGATAAAGCAAAACGTTTCTTATTAGAATATGTTATGCGATTTGAATAATTGTATGGCGAAAAAAGTCAAACGTGTAATATCCATTTACTTTGTCACTTAGCCGAAGATGTACGAAAATTTGGTCCTCTTTGGATCATGTCGTGCAATGTTTTTGAAAATTTGAATGGGATATTGAAAAGCTACGTTCATGGAACAAAATACGCAGAACTTCAAATCTGTTCAGCAGTTTCTACTTATTTATGCTTGGATGAGTTGAAAATAAAATGGTTACGACCTGAATCTGAAATATTTAATTTTATAAAGCGTGTAGAGCTTTCTGGCACTCGACGACATAAAACTAAACATTTATATGGAAAAACCTATGCCGTAGGTATTTATAGAAAAATTATCTGTATCCCTGATTTTATTGCGAATCTTCTAAGATTTAATAATATAATTTTCGACAGTAGTAAATTTCATATATTTAACAAAATTTTAATAGATGGAATGTACTTTGAAAACAGAATGTATGCAGAGAATAAAAAAAGTAATTCGTCGTGTGTTAGGTATATTTTTGAGGACGATACTCATGTGGGTATAATTCATAATTTTATTACTATTTGTAAATTATTGTGTGGATCGCCTTGCAATCAATGTGATGATAGCTGTTGCACATATGCAATAATTAACAAATCCATAGTTAATCATGCAGTTACCAGCTCTGTTAGCGATTCAGATATACCCACGATATTTTTGTGCGAGATAATCGAAAATGATTTCTATGTAATAGATGTAAATATTATTGTAAATGTATGTTACTACTTTAAAGTAGATAATGTTATGTACGTTGCACAACCTGCGAATTTGAATAAAATCGTCAGAAAATTATTATTTATATTTATATATGTTACGCAAACTAATTCATTTTTTTGGCAAACTTCAAGCAAAGTTTTATGTATGTTCGTATCGTTATACTTACGCCAAAGCTTCCATAAAGTTTTGGCAAGTTTCAGAACAGAATATATATTTTTTTGTACTCTTTGTTGAACTTCTGATAATGTTTCTCCAAACTTGAAATAAAGTTCTGGCAAACTTTATTATGAAATTAATATTCTACAGTACTTACACGAAAGTTTATATAAAGTTTCGCAAAACTTTGGAAAACAAAATTTACGTTTGTAAATTCTTTCGTAAAAGTTCACATAAAATTTGGGTAAACTTCGGCTGAAGTTTAGCAAAATAGTTTCATGATTCTTTCCCGGTAGTTAGATCGAAGTTGCGCCGACATTCATCCGAAAAAATGTACTACCTGTAAGTCTTTCTCGAAAGATCAGAAAACGATTCCCCAAACTTTGACCAAAGCTGTTGTAGTTGAACTTTAAGTTCGGGAAATTCTCATTTCCAGAATTTGGCCAAACTTTTTATGAAGTTCTGTAGCATAAAACTTCCGCGAAACTTTCGCCAAGGGTAATTTTTTTTACACAGGTCCACACACTTTTCACCATATACTAGGAAAATATTGGTAAAACAATGTATTTTATCGTGAACTCATGATATTTAGAGGATACC
Source organism: Torymus aiolomorphi (assembly GCA_036365515.1). Classification (NCBI taxonomy): domain Eukaryota; kingdom Metazoa; phylum Arthropoda; class Insecta; order Hymenoptera; family Torymidae; genus Torymus; species Torymus aiolomorphi. The sequence continues at coordinate 97,554,161 of CM070876.1, read as the reverse complement.
AAATATAAAAGCCCATATTTCCAACTCAAGAAAAGAAAAAGTACTTTATATTATGGTTTTCCCTGTTTATTGCAGGATTCCACACACTTTTCACCATATACTAGGAACATATTCGTAAAACAATGTATTTTATCGCGAACCCACGATATGTAGAGGATACCCATTATAAAAGTCCATATTTCCAACTCAAGAAGAGAAAAAGTACTTTAAATTATGGATTTCCCTGTTTATTACAGGATTCCACGCACTTTTCAACAAATACTAGAAAAATATTGGTAAAAACAGGCATTTTTCACCATATATTAGGAAAATATTGATAAAACAATGTAATTTATCGTGAATCTACGATATTTAGAGGATACCAATTATAAAAGTCCATATTTCCAACTCACGAATAGAAAAAGTACTTTAAATTATGGTTTTTCCTGTTTATTGCAGGATTCCACACACTTTCCACCATATACTAGGAAAATATTGGCAAAACAATGTATTTTGTCGTGAACTCGCGAAATTTAGAGGCTACCAATTATAGAAGTCCATATTTCCAACTCAAGATGAGAAAAAGTACTTTAAATTATGGTTTGACCTGTTTATTGCAGGATTCCAGACACTTTTCACCATATACTAGGAAAATATTGGCAAAACAATGTATTTTGTCGTGAACCCGCGATATTTAGGGGATACCAATTATAAAAGTCCATATTTCCAACTCACGAAGAGAAAAAGTACTTTAAATTATGGTTTTCACCGTTCATTGCAGGATTCCAGACACTTTTCACCATATACTAGGAAAATATTGGTAAAAACAGGCATTTCTAGCATAAGCCTACGTTATTTTGAGAAAAAGAACGAAACAAATCTAAATTTCGGGCCTTTGAATACCAGTGAGGACTCTAAATCATGTATATCCCTGTTTGTTGCAGGATTCCACACATTTTTCACCCTATACTAGGAAAATATTGGTAAAACAATGTATTTTATCGTGAACCCACGATATTTAGAGGATACCAATTATAAAAGTCCATATTTCCAACTCGCGAAGAGAAAAAGTACTTTAATTTATGGTTTTCCCTGTTTATTGCAGGATTCCACAGACTTTTCACTATATACTAGAAAAATATTGGCAAAAACAGGCATTTCTGGCATAAACCTACGTAATTTTGAGAAAAAGAACGAAACAAATCTAAATTACCGGCGCTTGAATGCCAATCAGTGCTTTAAATCATGGCTTTCCCTGTTTGTTGCAGGATTTCACACACTTTCCACCATATATTAGGAAAATATTGGTAAAAACAGACATTTCTAGCATAAGGCTACGTTCTTTTGAGAAAAAGATCGACACAAATCTAAATTTCCGCCGTTTGAATAGCAATAAGTGCTTTAAATAATGGTTTCCTCTGTTTGTTGCAGGATTCCACACACTGTTCACCATACACTAAGAAAATATTGGTAAAGCTATGTATTTTATAGTGATCCCACGATATTTAGAGGATACCAATTACAAAAGTCCATTATTTGCAACGCAAGAAGAGAAAAAGTACTTTGAATAATAGTTTTCCCTGTTTGTTGTATGATTTCACGCACTTCTCACCATATATTATGGAGATATTGGTAAAAACAGGCATTTCTAGCATAAACCTACGTTATTTTGAGAAAACGGACGAAACAAATCTAAATTTCCGGTGTTTGAATACCAGTGAGTGCTTCAAATCATGGTTTTCCCTGTTTTTTGCAGGATTCCACACAATTCTCACCATATATTAGAAAAATATTGGTAAAAACAGGCATTTCTAGCAGAATCCTACAATATTTTCATAAAAAGAACGACACCTATCCAAATCTCCGGCGTTTGAATACCAACAAGTGCTTTAAATCATGGTTTTCCCTGTTTGTTGCAGGATTACACACACTTTTCACCGTATACCAGGAAAATATTGATAAAACAATGTATCTTATAGTGAATCCACGATATTTAGAGGATACCAATTATAAAAGTCCATATTTCCAACTCACGAAGAGAAAAAATACTTTAAATTATGATTTCCCCTGTATATTGCATGATTCCACAGACTTTTCACTATATACTAGAAAATATTGGTAAAAACAGGCATTTCTGGCATAAACCCACGTAATTTTGAGAAAAAGAACGAAACAAATTTAAATTACCGGCGCTTGAATGCCAATCAGTGCTTTAAATCATGGCTTTCCCTGTTTGTTGCAGGATTTCACACACTTTCCACCATATATTAGGAAAATATTGGTAAAAACAGACATTTCTAGCATAAGGCTACGTTCTTTTGAGAAAAAGATCGACACAAATCTAAATTTCCGGTGTTTGAATGCCAATAAGTGCTTTAAATCATGGTTTTCCCTGTTTGTTGCAGGATACCACACACTTTTCACCATACACTAAGAAAATATTGGTAAAGCTATGTATTTTATAGTGAACCCACGATATTTATAGGATAACAATTACAAAAGTCCATTATTTGCAACGCAAGAAGAGAAAAAGTACTTTGAATAATGGTTTTCCCTGTTTGTTGCAGGATTCCACGCACTTTTCACCATATATTATGAAACTATTGCTAAAAACTGGCATTTCTAGCATAAACCTACGTTATTTTGAGAAAACGGACGAAACAAATCTAAATTTCCGGCGTTTGAATACCAGTGTGTGCTTCAAATCATGGTTTTCCCCGTTTGTTGCAGGATTCCACACACTTCTCACCATATATTAGGAAAATATTGATAAAACAATGTATCTTATCGTGAACCCACGACATTTAGAGGATACCAATTATTAAAGTTCATATTTACAACTCAAGATGAGAAAGTACTTTAAATTATGGTTTTCCCTGTTTATTGGAGGATTCCACAACTCTTCACCAGATACTAGGTAATAATTCGTAAAAACAGGCATTTCTAGCATATACCTACGCTATTTTGAGGAAAAGAATGACACCAATCTAAATTTCCGGCGTTTGAATGCCAATAAGTGCTTCAAATCATGGTTCTCCCTGTTTGTTGCAGGATTCCACACACTATTCACCGTATATTAGGAAAATATTGGTAAAAACATGCATTTCTAGCATAAACCTACGTTATTTTGAGAAAAAGAATGACACCAATATAAATTTCCGGCGTTTGAATACCAACAAGTGCTGTAAATGATGGTTTTCCCAGTTTCTTGCAGGATTACACACACTTTTCACGGAATACTAGGAAAATAATGGTAAAAACAGGCATTTTTCACCATATATTAGGAAAATATTGATAAAACAATGTATTTTACCCTGGACCCACGATATTTAGGGGATACCAATTATAAAAGTCCATATTTCGAACTCACGAAGAGAAAAAGTACTTTAAATTATGGTTTTCCCTGTTTATTGCAGGATTTCCCACACTTTTTAACATATACTACAAAAATATTGGTAAAAACAGGCATTTCTAGCATAAACATAAGTTATTTTGAGAAAAAGAACGAAACAAATCTAAATTTCCTGCGTTTGAATGCCAATAGGTGCTTTAAATCATGGTTTTCCCTGTTTGTTGCACGATTCCACACAATTTTCGCCATATGTTAGGAAAATATTGGTAAAAACAGGCATTTCCAGCATAAACCTACGTTATTTTGAGAAAAAGAACGAAACAAATCTAAATTTCCGGCGTTTGAAGACCAGTGAGTGGTTCAAATCATGGTTTTCCCTGTTTGTTGCAGAATGTCACACACTTTTGACCATCTATTAAGAAAATGTTGGTAAAAACTGACATTTCTAGCATAAACCTACGTTATTTTGAGAAAAGAACGACACCAATCTAAATTTCCGGCGTTTGAATACCAGCAAGTGCTTTCAATCATGGTTTTCCTGTTTGTTACATGATCCCACACACTTTTCATCATACTCTAGGAAAATATTGGTAAAGCAATGTATTTTATCGTGAACCCACGATATTTAGAGGATACCAATTATAAATGTCCATTATTTCCAACTCAAGAAGAGGAAAAGTACTTTGAATTATGGTTTTCCCTGTTTATTGCAGGATGCCACGCACTTTTCACCATATGTTAGGAAAATATTGGTAAAAACAGGCATTTCCAGCATAAACCTACGTTATTTTGAGAAAAAGAACGAAACAAATCTAAATTTCCGGCGTTTGAAGACCAGTGAGTGCTTCAAATCATGGTTTTCCCTGTTTCCTACAGGATTTCACACCCTTTCGACCATATATTAGGAAAATATTAGTAAATACAGGCATTTCTAGCATAAACCTACGTTATTATGAGAAAAAGAACGACACAAATGTAAATTTCCGGCGTTTGAATACCAGCAAGTGCTTTAAATCATGGTTTTCCTGTTTGTTACATGATCCCACACACTTTTCATCATACACTAGGAAAATATTGGTAAAGCAATGTATTTTATCGTGAACCCACGATATTTAGAGGATACCAATTATAAAAGTCCATTATTTCCAACTCAAGAAGAGGAAAAGTACTTTGAATTATGGTTTTCCCTGTTTATTGCAGGATTCCACGCACTTTTCACCGTATATTAGGATAATATTGGTAAAAACAGGCATTTCTAGCATAAACCTATGTTATTTTGAGAAAAAGAACGATACAAATCTAAATTTCCGGCGTTTGAATACCATTAAGTGCTTTAAATCATGGTTTTCCTGTTTGTTACAGGATTCCACACACTTTTGAACATACACTAGGAAAATATTGGTAAAGCAATGTATTTTATCGTGAACCCATGACATATAGAGGATACCAATTATTAAAGTCCATATTTCCAACTCAAGATGAGAAAAAGTACTTTAAATTATGGTTTTCCTGTTTATCGCAGGATTCCACACACTTTTCAGCATATACTAGGAAAATATTGGTAAAGCAGGCATTTCTAGCATAAACCTACGTTATTTTGTGAAAAAGAACGAAACAAATCTAAATTTCCTGCGTTTGAATGCCAATAGGTGCTTTAAATCATGGTTTTCCCTGTTTGTTGCAGGATTCCACACACTTTTCACCATACACTAAGAAAATATTGGTAAAGCTTTGTATTTTATAGTGAACCCACGATATTTAGAGGATACCAATTACAAAAGTCCATTATTTGCAACGCCAGAAGAGAACAAGTACTTTGAATAATAGTTTTCCCTGTTTGTTGCAGGATTCCACGCCCTTTGCACCATATATTATGAAAATATAGGTAAAAACAGGCGTTTCTAGCATAAACTTACGTTATTTTAAGAAAACGGACGAAACAAACCTAATTTCCGGCGTTTGAATACCAGTGAGTGTTTCAAATCATGGTTTTCCCTGTTTGTTGCAGGATTCCACACACTTCTTACCATATATTAGGAAAATATTGGTAAAAACAGGCATTTCTAGCAGAAACCTACGATATTTTGATAAAAAGAACGACACCTATCCAAATTTCCGGAGTTTGAATACCAACAAATGCTTTAAATCATTGTTTTCCCTGTTTCTTGCAGGATTACACACACTTTTCACCATATATTTCGAAAATATTGGTAAAAACAGACATTACTAGCATAAAGCTACGTTCTTTTGAGAAAAAGAGCGACACAAATCGAAATTTCCGGCGTTTGAATAGCAATAAGTGCTTTAAATAATGGTTTTCCCTGTTTGTTGCAGGATTCCACACACTTTTCACCATACACTAAGAAAATATTGGTAAAGCTATGTATTTTATAGTGAACCCACGATATTTAGAGGATACAAATTACAAAAGTCCATTATTTGCAACGCAAGAAGAGAAAAAGTACTTTGAATAATGCTTTTCCCTGTTTGTTGCAGGATTTCACGCACTTTTCACCATATATTATGAAACTATTGGTAAAAACTGGCATTTCTAGCATAAACCTACGTCATTATGAGAAAACGGACGAATCAAATCTAAATTTCCGGCGTTTGAATACCAGTGTGTGCTTCAAATCATGGTTTTCCCCGTTTGTGGCAGGATTCCACACACTTCTCACCATATATTAGGAAAATATTGATAAAACAATGTATCTTATCGTGAACCGACGACATTTACAGGATACCGATTATTAAAGTCCATATTTCCAACTCAACTTGAGAAAAAGTACTTTAAATTATGGTTTTCCCTGTTTATTGCAGAATTCCATAACTCTTCACCAGATACTAGGTAATAATTCGCAAAAACAGGCATTTCTAGCATAAACCTACGTTATTTTGAGATAAAGAATGACACCAATCTAAATTTCCAGCGTTTGAATGCCAATAAGTGCTTCAAATCATGGTTCTCCCTGTTTGTTGCAGGATTCCACACACTATTCACCATATATTAGGAAAATATTGGTAAAAACAGGCATTTCTAGCATAAACCTACGTTATTTTGAGAAAAAGAATGACAACAATATAAATTTCTGGCGTTTGAATACCAACAAGTGCTTTCTATAATGGTTTTCTCTGTTTGTTGCAGGATTCCGCGCACTTTTCATCATATACTAGGAAAATATTGTTAAAAACAGACATTTTTCACCGTATACCAGGAAAATATTGATAAAACAATGTATCTTATAGTGAATCCACGATATTTAGAGGATACCAATTATAAAAGTCCATATTTCCAACTCACGAAGAGAAAAAATACTTTAAATTATGATTTCCCCTGTATATTGCATGATTCCACAGACTTTTCACTATATACTAGAAAATATTGGTAAAAACAGGCATTTCTGGCATAAACCCACGTAATTTTGAGAAAAAGAACGAAACAAATTTAAATTACCGGCGCTTGAATGCCAATCAGTGCTTTAAATCATGGCTTTCCCTGTTTGTTGCAGGATTTCACACACTTTCCACCATATATTAGGAAAATATTGGTAAAAACAGACATTTCTAGCATAAGGCTACGTTCTTTTGAGAAAAAGATCGACACAAATCTAAATTTCCGGTGTTTGAATGCCAATAAGTGCTTTAAATCATGGTTTTCCCTGTTTGTTGCAGGATACCACACACTTTTCACCATACACTAAGAAAATATTGGTAAAGCTATGTATTTTATAGTGAACCCACGATATTTATAGGATAACAATTACAAAAGTCCATTATTTGCAACGCAAGAAGAGAAAAAGTACTTTGAATAATGGTTTTCCCTGTTTGTTGCAGGATTCCACGCACTTTTCACCATATATTATGAAACTATTGCTAAAAACTGGCATTTCTAGCATAAACCTACGTTATTTTGAGAAAACGGACGAAACAAATCTAAATTTCCGGCGTTTGAATACCAGTGTGTGCTTCAAATCATGGTTTTCCCCGTTTGTTGCAGGATTCCACACACTTCTCACCATATATTAGGAAAATATTGATAAAACAATGTATCTTATCGTGAACCCACGACATTTAGAGGATACCAATTATTAAAGTTCATATTTACAACTCAAGATGAGAAAGTACTTTAAATTATGGTTTTCCCTGTTTATTGGAGGATTCCACAACTCTTCACCAGATACTAGGTAATAATTCGTAAAAACAGGCATTTCTAGCATATACCTACGCTATTTTGAGGAAAAGAATGACACCAATCTAAATTTCCGGCGTTTGAATGCCAATAAGTGCTTCAAATCATGGTTCTCCTGTTTGTTGCAGGATTCCACACACTATTCACCGTATATTAGGAAAATATTGGTAAAAACATGCATTTCTAGCATAAACCTACGTTATTTTGAGAAAAAGAATGACACCAATATAAATTTCCGGCGTTTGAATACCAACAAGTGCTGTAAATGATGGTTTTCCCAGTTTCTTGCAGGATTACACACACTTTTCACGGAATACTAGGAAAATAATGGTAAAAACAGGCATTTTTCACCATATATTAGGAAAATATTGATAAAACAATGTATTTTACCCTGGACCCACGATATTTAGGGGATACCAATTATAAAAGTCCATATTTCGAACTCACGAAGAGAAAAAGTACTTTAAATTATGGTTTTCCTGTTTATTGCAGGATTTCCCACACTTTTTAACATATACTACAAAAATATTGGTAAAAACAGGCATTTCTAGCATAAACATAAGTTATTTTGAGAAAAAGAACGAAACAAATCTAAATTTCCTGCGTTTGAATGCCAATAGGTGCTTTAAATCATGGTTTTCCCTGTTTGTTGCACGATTCCACACAATTTTCGCCATATGTTAGGAAAATATTGGTAAAAACAGGCATTTCCAGCATAAACCTACGTTATTTTGAGAAAAAGAACGAAACAAATCTAAATTTCCGGCGTTTGAAGACCAGTGAGTGGTTCAAATCATGGTTTTCCCTGTTTGTTGCAGAATGTCACACACTTTTGACCATCTATTAAGAAAATGTTGGTAAAAACTGACATTTCTAGCATAAACCTACGTTATTTTGAGAAAAGAACGACACCAATCTAAATTTCCGGCGTTTGAATACCAGCAAGTGCTTTCAATCATGGTTTTCCTGTTTGTTACATGATCCCACACACTTTTCATCATACTCTAGGAAAATATTGGTAAAGCAATGTATTTTATCGTGAACCCACGATATTTAGAGGATACCAATTATAAATGTCCATTATTTCCAACTCAAGAAGAGGAAAAGTACTTTGAATTATGGTTTTCCCTGTTTATTGCAGGATGCCACGCACTTTTCACCATATGTTAGGAAAATATTGGTAAAAACAGGCATTTCCAGCATAAACCTACGTTATTTTGAGAAAAAGAACGAAACAAATCTAAATTTCCGGCGTTTGAAGACCAGTGAGTGCTTCAAATCATGGTTTTCCCTGTTTCCTACAGGATTTCACACCCTTTCGACCATATATTAGGAAAATATTAGTAAATACAGGCATTTCTAGCATAAGCCTACGGTATTATGACAAAAAGAACGACACAAATGTAAATTTCCGGCGTTTGAATACCAGCAAGTGCTTTAAATCATGGTTTTCCTGTTTGTTACATGATCCCACACACTTTTCATCATACACTAGGAAAATATTGGTAAAGCAATGTATTTTATCGTGAACCCACGATATTTAGAGGATACCAATTATAAAAGTCCATTATTTCCAACTCAAGAAGAGGAAAAGTACTTTGAATTATGGTTTTCCCTGTTTATTGCAGGATTCCACGCACTTTTCACCGTATATTAGGATAATATTGGTAAAAACAGGCATTTCTAGCATAAACCTATGTTATTTTGAGAAAAAGAACGATACAAATCTAAATTTCCGGCGTTTGAATACCATTAAGTGCTTTAAATCATGGTTTTCCTGTTTGTTACAGGATTCCACACACTTTTGAACATACACTAGGAAAATATTGGTAAAGCAATGTATTTTATCGTGAACCCATGACATATAGAGGATACCAATTATTAAAGTCCATATTTCCAACTCAAGATGAGAAAAAGTACTTTAAATTATGGTTTTCCCTGTTTATCGCAGGATTCCACACACTTTTCAGCATATACTAGGAAAATATTGGTAAAGCAGGCATTTCTAGCATAAACCTACGTTATTTTGTGAAAAAGAACGAAACAAATCTAAATTTCCTGCGTTTGAATGCCAATAGGTGCTTTAAATCATGGTTTTCCCTGTTTGTTGCAGGATTCCACACACTTTTCACCATACACTAAGAAAATATTGGTAAAGCTTTGTATTTTATAGTGAACCCACGATATTTAGAGGATACCAATTACAAAAGTCCATTATTTGCAACGCCAGAAGAGAACAAGTACTTTGAATAATAGTTTTCCCTGTTTGTTGCAGGATTCCACGCCCTTTGCACCATATATTATGAAAATATAGGTAAAAACAGGCGTTTCTAGCATAAACTTACGTTATTTTAAGAAAACGGACGAAACAAACCTAATTTCCGGCGTTTGAATACCAGTGAGTGTTTCAAATCATGGTTTTCCCTGTTTGTTGCAGGATTCCACACACTTCTTACCATATATTAGGAAAATATTGGTAAAAACAGGCATTTCTAGCAGAAACCTACGATATTTTGATAAAAAGAACGACACCTATCCAAATTTCCGGAGTTTGAATACCAACAAATGCTTTAAATCATTGTTTTCCTGTTTCTTGCAGGATTACACACACTTTTCACCATATATTTCGAAAATATTGGTAAAAACAGACATTACTAGCATAAAGCTACGTTCTTTTGAGAAAAAGAGCGACACAAATCGAAATTTCCGGCGTTTGAATAGCAATAAGTGCTTTAAATAATGGTTTTCCCTGTTTGTTGCAGGATTCCACACACTTTTCACCATACACTAAGAAAATATTGGTAAAGCTATGTATTTTATAGTGAACCCACGATATTTAGAGGATACAAATTACAAAAGTCCATTATTTGCAACGCAAGAAGAGAAAAAGTACTTTGAATAATGCTTTTCCCTGTTTGTTGCAGGATTTCACGCACTTTTCACCATATATTATGAAACTATTGGTAAAAACTGGCATTTCTAGCATAAACCTACGTCATTATGAGAAAACGGACGAATCAAATCTAAATTTCCGGCGTTTGAATACCAGTGTGTGCTTCAAATCATGGTTTTCCCCGTTTGTGGCAGGATTCCACACACTTCTCACCATATATTAGGAAAATATTGATAAAACAATGTATCTTATCGTGAACCGACGACATTTACAGGATACCGATTATTAAAGTCCATATTTCCAACTCAACTTGAGAAAAAGTACTTTAAATTATGGTTTTCCCTGTTTATTGCAGAATTCCATAACTCTTCACCAGATACTAGGTAATAATTCGCAAAAACAGGCATTTCTAGCATAAACCTACGTTATTTTGAGATAAAGAATGACACCAATCTAAATTTCCAGCGTTTGAATGCCAATAAGTGCTTCAAATCATGGTTCTCCCTGTTTGTTGCAGGATTCCACACACTATTCACCATATATTAGGAAAATATTGGTAAAAACAGGCATTTCTAGCATAAACCTACGTTATTTTGAGAAAAAGAATGACAACAATATAAATTTCTGGCGTTTGAATACCAACAAGTGCTTTCTATAATGGTTTTCTCTGTTTGTTGCAGGATTCCGCGCACTTTTCATCATATACTAGGAAAATATTGTTAAAAACAGACATTTTTCACCATATATTAGGAAAATATTGATAAAATAATGTATTTTATCGTGGACCCACCATATTTAGGGGATACCAATTATAAAAGTCCATATTTCCCACTCACGAAGAGAAAAATTACTTGAAATTATGGTTTTCCCTGTTTATTGCAGGATTCCACACACTTTTCACCATATACTACAAAAATATTGGTAAAAACAGGCATTTCCCGCATAAACCTACGTTATTTTGAGAAAAAGAACGAAGCAAATCTAAATTTCCTTCATTTCAATGCCAATAGGTGCTTTAAATCATGGTTTTCCCTGTTTGTTGCAGGATTCCACACACTTTTCACCATACACTAAGAAAATATTGGTAAAGCAATGTATTTTATATTGAACTCACGATATTTAGAGGATACCTATTACAAAAGTCCATTATTTGCAACGCAAGAAGAGAAAAAGTACTTTGAATTATGGTTTTCCCTGTTTGTTGCAGGATTCCACGCACTTTTCACCATATATTATGAAAATATTGATAAAAACAGGCATTTCTAGCATAAACCTATGTTATTTTGAGTAAACGAACGAAACAAATCTAAATTTCCAGCGTTTGAATACCTGTGAGTGCTTCAAATCACGGGTTTTCCCTGTTTGTTGCAGGATTCCACACACTTCTCACAATATATTAGGAAAATATTGGTAATAACAGGCATTTCTAGCAGAAACCTACGATATTTTGATAAAAAGAACGACACCGATCTAAATTTCCGGCGTTTGATTACCAACAAGTGCTTTAAATCATGGTTTTCCCTGTTTGTGGCAGGATTACACACACTTTTCACCGTATACTAGGAAAATATTGATAAAACAATGTATCTTATCGTGAACCCACGACATTTGGAGGATACCGATTATTAAGGCCATGTGGCATTGAAGTGAAAATACCTACTTTATCGACATGTCGGTAACAATCAAGTAAAAAGCTTGTAAAAAATATTACAGTGATTCTTTTGACAAAAAATTTTTTCACGCCCTCCGTAATTCAATTAAGAATATTATAATAAATTTTCAGAACCTAATTCACAATTATCCATGAGTTATTTTAATTCAAAAATTTTAAATCAATTTGTAGGCTAGAATATTGAACCGATCAATCTAAAATTTCACCTAGTTAACCTCCATAACATAATGGAGGGCGTGAAAAAATTCTTTTTCCGAAATTCGATAAAAAGTATAATTATAAATTTTATTATCAAGACATCTACTTTGGAGGTTAGGTATTTTATAGTATACAACCATTGCTGCAGCGTCGTATGAGTTGTATATATACACTTAGGCCGAGCCGAGGCCACGGTGGCCGGTGCTGCCACCAGTCGTACGCACTGGCCTCTGCACAGTACACTGTATACACTCCAGACTCCAGCTGACAAGAAAGAAGTAACGAAGCTTTCCTCCGTGCGATGTCATTAGTCTGTACTTAGCTGACGTGTTATTGTAATATGGTAATTTGCTTTTTTACAATATTCACGTAAAATTGTATAAAGTTCTTTTACTAGAACACTACTACACGTACATACACCTCTCTATGCGCACACGTAGACATATTTGCCAGTCTTACTGCACCTACAGAACAGATGCGTCAACGCAAAAAATAAGCAGTACCAAGTGCTAGTATTTTAGTCTGTGAGAGGATAAATATGTTTCAGGGAAAGGTGGGCTTATGCACCTAATTTGTACATTTTTAGAAACTTATTTAAATAATAATGTGAAATGATTTTTTAATAACAATACATAAAATTATTATAATTTCTCAACATTTATTATTATTCTTGTTAATTGTAGCTAGTGGCCAAAATTACTACCAAAGTTTGTCGTGGGAAGGTGGCAAATAACAACAATAGTTTTTTTACGACGTTTCAGACATCCTTTATTGATTATGTCCCTCTTCAGGCAGCTAGTAACAAAGTACAACTTTTAACAACAACGTATATTAACTTAATTATGAACACATAATTTTACAAGTAACAATTAACGCTTACAAAGTCTGTATTTTTTCTTGAGTATTACGGAGAACTATCCGTTCGTCAATGTAACGAGCATGACAAAATTTTCCTATTTATACCTATCATTAGTGTATTAGTGTGAGTGTAAGTAAAAACGCAACATGTACTGGCTTAATTGTGCATGTTGCGTTCTTACTTACACTCACACTAATACACTAATGATAGGTATAAATAGGAAAATTTTGTCATGCTCGTTACATTGACGAACGGATAGTTCTCCGTAATACTCAGGAAAAAAAAAGAAAAAAAAAAAAATACAGACTTTGTAAGCGTTAATTGTTACTTCTAAAATTATGTGTTCATAATTAAGTTAATATACGTTGTTGTAAAAAGTTGTACTTTGTTACTAGCTGCGTGAAGAGGGACATAATCAATAAAGGATGTCCGAAACGTCGTAAAAAAACTGTTGTTGTTATTGGCCACCTTCTCACGACAAACTTTGGTAGTAATTTTGGCCACTAGCTACAATTAACAAGATTATTAGACCACTACCATTAGCTGCTTTCACCAATAATTTATTATTATTAAAATTAAATAAAAAGAATGAATTGAAAGAAAAATTATTCAAATAAGTCATGGTACAATTTGTACCATGCCACACTTAACTTCTTAAATGTTTTCAAGATATTGACAAATATCAATTAAAAAAAAATTTTTTATATCCTTTTGCCACTAAAAAGTGGACATTTTGACGGTGCTACAACGTTTTGTGCTATCTAAGCACTCTTCCGTATAAATGAACTCAGGACTTGTAGAAATATTTCTTAATTTTTAAATCAAGGGCCATAAGTATTTCAGCATTGCTGCCAACTTTAATCAGAACCAAAAAATTTTCCATCTGATTGTGAGTTAGGTAGCACCTTTTGCAAGCGGCTTTTGAGTTAGAACCATTTTATTCGAAAACGACCATTTAAAAAATTTTAATAAGTCAGCTAAATCAGGGAGCTGATTAACGCAATAGTAATCATTAAAATAATTCTATTCTCTAATTTCTTCTTCTTTATAGTAGACTGGTATCCGTGAAAATACGGCCATTATCAACGTAATGTCTGATTTATATTTCTCACGCACACAAGCGCTATCTCCCAAGTAGAAATTGCCTCCGGCATGTCTGACCAGATATGTTGGCCTTGAAAAGGTCCGTCTATTCCGGGCCTGCACAGGCTTCTACTTTTGCTGATTCAGGAAAATGAGTTCCTGTACATGAAAATACATATAGAATAATAACGTTTTCCGCACGAATGAAACGAGAGAGAAAAGCAGGTCGTTGGAAGGGGTACCTAAGCGAAACTATTGAAGCGTTCATGGTAGTGGGAAAGAGTAGCTTCGGAGGCTATTGCGTGTATTACTATATATATCGAAAATAATCTAAAATACATAAAAAATCAGTATTTAAATATATATAAATAGATTTTTCGAAACTTGTTGTCATGAAATAATGTTATATTTATATAGCTACACATATTATACAAATGACATAATGAATTGTATTTGTGGTTACGCAATTATATCGTTTATTTAGTAACTTCCCGTGTTGGAGACATAGTAAAAGTATCGCTGCTTCTAGAAGTACCCGTGTCTCAGAGATGGCGCCTACAGCGTGCACATAGTGAATACCACTAGAGCAGAATAATCATTAAAGTTATGATTTTGAAGTAAGAGTGGTATAAATAAACTCGGCAAAGAAGAAGAATGTGTTGAAATCCTCTCTAAGAATGATAGCCGCAAGTAGTGGCTCATTTAAAAACTCGATGTGATTCGTCATTTGAAAACAGCGCGAATATTTGAATTTTGAAAGAAGTACTAAATAATTTGATAGAACTACAAAAAAACATTTGATTTTTTGCTTAAAAAATGTATCTAATTATCTTATCATTTAAACTAATTAAAATTATATCATATTGGAAAATAGTATTCATAACCTCAAAAACAAAACGGTACGCGCGAAGCGCTTTTGAATTTTTCTGGTAAAAAGAAAAAAATAAAACTGATGTTGGCAAAAGAAGAATCATTGAAGATATACATAACTTGATTATTGACTTAATGATTACCTGCAAATTATTTTAAATCAGGCATTTTCCAGTTCTGTTATGGACATAATATTTTTCAATAGCTGGTCAGGGCTATAACTTCAGGCATTGTTCTCAATTGTTTACTTTGAGTGCTGCGTCCTATACAAAGCCTGCATAAAGCCTCCTCATATGCCTACTCTGGGCCTGTAAAGGCGCCAGTGCTGGACCGGTCTAAGATCTTTAGGTACCAGCACAGGGCCTGATGTCACCCTAATTCGCTTTTTACTCCAGCTATGATGGTTATACTATAGTTCCAGAGCGCATGCGCCAAATATTCGAGGTTTTCGAGATATTCGAGAAAATGAACATGGCGTCGAAACAGGGACGATATATTCACACCGGCTATTAGCTACTCTATTTTGTTTTAGCAGCGGGAATAAAAATCGTTACATATCGGCGCTGCGTGTAACTATAAACAATTCTTTACACGAATTGTGTTAAATATTTTGCATTTTTTAGTATATACTTCTTGATTTGATCATATCTGTAAAGTATATCTTGTTGTTGTGATTGTTTCCCGTACATAATTGAAAGGAATCATGGGTAGTAAAAAAAACAAATCCACAACGACAAGAAAAAGAATAGCAAAAAACGCGTAAGTAATATTGACAACATTTAAAAAATTATGGCCACTGTAAATAGTCATGATTATTTCGAAAGATCCAAAGTTCTTAGGAAACGGTTCCATTTTATATAAATCAATTTCACTATATGAAAACAATAAATTATTATGCAATCATTTATATCATAGTAACCTCCATTTTGAGGTTATGTCATATAATTTTATTTCTTGGGTAATAAATCGATAGCAAGATATTTCATTGGTTTTGACCTTCTACATTATTTCTTTTACTTCAATAGTAGAGCTTGAAGTATTTTCAGTATGGAGTACACATACCCAGAGAAGAGTAGGATTTAGTATTTCGATAATAACGCGGAATTCAGAGGTAAACTCAATTGCATAAACATTGCAAAAGTTAGAAATTTAAAAAAGCCTTTGATAGACCTGCTATTGTTAAAAAAACAGTACACAACGGTCGGAAGTATAATTGCATGGAATTCCATAAGAGTTATACCGTTTTCCCACACAGCCCCTCAATTATTCCCTCAGGAGAAAGGGACACTACATAAGCGCAGCGATGCACTACCTTGTGCTGTGCTGCACCTGCTCAGGTCGTGTTGTTCGGTTACTATATTCTTATCAATCTCCATAATATAAAACTCTCATAAAAATAGAATATAGGAACGGAATGACCCGATACAAGGCCACGGCGCGGCTACAGCGCGGCTACAACGCAGCACTTATATACATTTTTTGAAACGAAAATCTATTTCAGGACTCTCAACGGTATGGTGTCATGCGGTAGATCCATGATAAAATGGTTACCTCTCTTCCGGCCAAAACGCCGCCCTCACGGTATCACATATCCTCGCGCAGACTACCTAACTGGGTGTCCTATTTCTGTTTCCACTCATTTCTTTCACAAATACCTGACAAGCGACCAACATTATTTTGCATTTTTATTCTTTGATTATTTATCTATTCGAATTGAGGTTTTTAAACCTTACTTGTTCTTCTTTCGTAAGCGATTGTTATACTTAAAACTTACATAACCGCAATCTTCTATAATAGGCTACGTTAAAAACTCGATGTTTAGAATTATTTTATATAAGATGCACGATGAAAAATATTTAACAAATACTTGTAATCTTTGTTTAAATTTAGGAATAACATATAAATATTCTAAATTGTTTGCGGCATTTTTTATAAAGATATAACAGCCCTAAATAGTTTTAACAAATTAAAAATACAAATAGAAAAGAAGTTCCTAGCATGAAAGAAAACTGGATATGGTATCACAATATATAGACATATTCAGTTCATGTTAAAGTGGTAATTTAACAGTTAAATAGCAATAAAGGAAACAATTCAATGCATGTAAGTATTTTTCTAATTGCATATATTAAGAGAAAAATGAGCTAACTTGAGAAAAAGACAACTTTACTACCCTCTCCATGAATATCCCGATATAAAACACAGACGACCTATAGATGCGACCTAAAATAAGCATTTCATGGTAATTTTTGCTAAATAAATTACACATAGAACTTATGTCGGGAATATGACGCATATCGCTTCAATCTCTGACCCTTCGATTCTAGCGGGATCGCAGATCGCCAAAGGACTGCCCTCCCATTTAATTAAACGCAACATGGTATGGATGACTGCCTGATAAAATGAAAGCTCATAAATATTATGTTCCTACAACTGTTAACTACTATACACTAGATATTTTTAGCAAAACTGACCTCAAAAATAATTTCGACATTAACAAGTAACAACTTAGTTATTATTTGTGACACGTATACAATTTTTTTTTTCGCAAGCGTCCTAGATAATTACTCGAAGTGTATGAAATTAAACGTCGAATTTATCCGAAGAAATACATCGATTTTCTTAATTTATTGAACTTATTTTAAACTTTATAGCGAATGCATTTATTATTTTTATTATCTCTTCAACTAATCTCCAAACAATTATAATAATCCCGAACAAATCTCGTATAGAATTAGGTCTAAAATAAGAACGGACTCACTCCTGTCTCCGACACCTTGTTTCTGCGGGAGCGGACTGCGGAGATCGAGGAAAGCGAGCGCGGTCTCGGCTTCCATTGAATCGAGCGCGTACCCGATTGCATATGGGCGAGTTTCCCAAAAAACTGCAATACGTTAAAATGACCCTCTCTTTATAGTCGCGGGCGCGACAAAATTGAGAAAAGTTAAGCCCAATAGAGGAAATATGTTATTTTTTCATTTTTTCTGCTAACCTAACCTCAAATATCATTACCCATCACATATAAACAGCTTCGGTTTGCGAAAGCGTTGAAAGATTTATGTTATATTAGTTCAAACGATCCCAGCTGTACAAAAATAAGCCTACAAGTTTCTCATTCACCATACTACCCATTACTAAACTTTCATTTCCAAAATTATTTAAATTATTTATACCTTAAAAACTAATAGATTGATTATGTTGTACTAGCATTACTTCATTAATAACTCCAATATAATTTTACAAATAAATTTTGTTGTATTGAATTTTGTTAAAATTAAGAAGCGCGTAGCGCCCGTCTTCGACACCTTGTTTAACGGGAGCGGAGATCGCGGCGAGCTTGCGCCGTCTCCGCTCCCATTGAATCTACCACCCACGCGCGATGGCATAGGCCAGTTTCACATAAAACCGAAGTAAGTTCAGATCATCATCATTTTAGTGCCGCGCGCGCGACACAATTGAGAAACGTTAAGCCCAATATAGAAAAGATATTATGTTTTCTCATAACCAAACCTCAATTTTCGTATTAGCTGTCATGAGCAGTTACGGTTTGAGAAAACGTTGAAACATTTTTGATACATTAGTTAACACGACGCCAACTGTATGAAATCGAGCGTCCATGTTTCTCCTTATCCATACTACCCATTTCAATTATTTAAACACTGAAACTAAAAATTTAATCTTTTTACTAACGCTACTCGAAAACTCCAATGTCATTTTTGAAAATAAATTTCGCGGCACAGAATCACGCCAGAAATAAGATGCACCTCGCGCCCGTCTGTCACCTTCATTCGGTGGGAGCGGAGATCACGGCGAGCTCGCGCCGTCTCCGCTCCCGTTGAATAGAGTGCACAGACGCGGTGGCATAGGCGAGCTTCCCATAGAACGGCAGTACGTTCATATCATCATCCTTTTAGTGCCGTGCGCGCCACACAATTGAGAAACATTAAACTCAATAAAGAAAAAATGTTATTTTTTTTCCTAGCCTAACCTCAAATTTCGTATTAGCTGTCATAAGCAGTTACGGTTTGCGAAAGCGTTGAATGATTTTTGATACATTAGTTAAAACGAACCTAACTGTATGAAATCAAGCCTCCATGTTTCGCGTTATCCATAGTACTCATTGTTTAACTTTTATTCCTAAAATTATTTAAATTATTTAAACTTTGAAAGTAAATAATTTAATTTTTTACTAACGCTACTTGATAACACCAATGTACTTGTTGCAAATAAATTTCGGGGAGCTCAATTACGTCAGAAATATGAAGCACCTCGCGCCCGTCTCCGTCACCTTGTTCTGTGGGAGCGGATGTCGCGGCGAGCTCGCGCCGTCTCCGCTCCCATTGAATCGAGCGCACAGCCGCGGTGACATGGGCGAGTTTCCCATAAAACGGCAGTATGTTTAGATCATCATCCTTTTAGTGCCGCGAGCTATACACAATTTAGAAACGTTTATTCCAATAAAGAAAAAAGTTATTTTTTCTCCTAACCTAACATCAAATTTCGTATTAGCTGTCATAAGCAGGTACGGTTGCGAAAGCGTTGAATGGTTTTTGATACATTAGTTAAAACGACCCAATCTTTTTGAAATCGCGCCTCCAAGTTCCGCGTATCCATACTACTCATTGTTTAACTTTTATTCCGAAAATTATTTATATGATTTAAACCTTGAAACTAAAGAATTTAATTTTTTACTAACGCTACTCGACAACTCCAATGTAATTTTTGCAAATAAATTTCGCGGCGCAGAATCACGTCAGAAATAGGAAGCGCCTCGCGTCCGTCCACGTTACCGTGTTCTGTGGAAGCGGAGATCGCGGCGAGCTCGCGCCGTCTCCGCTCCCATTGAATCAAGCGCACAGGCGCGATGGCATAGACGAGTATTCCATAAAACGGCAGTACGTTTAGATCATCATCCTTTTAGTTCAGCGCGCCGGACAAACGTTAAGCCTAATAATTAAATAATGTTATTTTCTCTCCTTAACCTAACCTCAAATTTCGTTTTAGCTGTGATAAGCAGATACGGTTTGGGAAAGCATTGAATATTTTTTATTACATTAGTTAGAACGACCATAACCGTATGAAATCAAGCCTCCATGTTTCGCGTTATCCATACTACTCATTGTTTAATTTTTAATCTTAAATTATTTAAATTATTTGCTATCAATTTGCTATTAAATTTTAATGTTTATATTTAAATAATTTTGTACAAATCTGGAATCCAGTAGTAAGTGTGCTTGTCAGGTCTAACAGCCATATTTAGAATATGTATTGCATTTAATATTTACTTTAAAGATGCATGGTTGTTTATTGTACAAGCTATACAAAAAGGTGAATAAAAATTTTTTATCTATGAAGCTGATTAACGTACAAAAAGAAAAGAAGCAATAAAAACATACTAAGAATATCTTTTTTCTATATTATAATAATGAACTTCCTTCCACGATAACTTCTGGCAAAAAATTAAATTTTAAAAATTTAAAATAATTCTCTTTTTTAGTGGGATATACCGGTAGTTTTGTCAGTGGTTTTTTGGTGCACCTGATTTTCTTTTTAGAATATAATTTTTTTATATAATGTGATAGTATTAATGATTGTGTAATCATATTATGAGTACCCAAATTTGAAAGGAAATTAAAGAATACAATTCTGAGTTACTCTAATGTATATTTACAGGTTTAAAGGCAAATTAGTAAAATTGTTCTGGTACTGGGCATTGTTCGGGTATCGGAACAGTTCCCTGCTGTACCTACAGAGTATCCGAACTCACTGCGAGCGGCGAGCGCGTCAGTCGTGCCGGTGCAGTAACCGTCGCCTGTTGCTCTCCCGCAGCGTTTTCGCGGACGCTCCTGCTCCCGCTTGTTCTTTCCGATCCGAACATGTGCCCGCAGTATCCTTCGGCGCACGCGCGCCGCATGGCCCGCATCGACCAACGTTCTAGTGCGCACGCGCTTCCAGACGGTCGACGGGAAACGATTTCTTCGGTGTTGAGGTTGCTGCTCTGCTGTTGAAAAAGACTTTCTGCGGCTGTCCACGAGATTGGCTTCGGCGGCGATGTTGGACTTCTCTTCTGCGCTGTTAGCATACGACGGCTGCCACTCTTCGAGGTTATGTCGTTCTCTATGTTTACAGGTGAGATCAGTGCGACTATACTTTCTGTGTCTCTGCTGTTTTCTATTCTATTCTTCCTAGATGTGCTACTAGAGAGAGCTGTCCTGTGGAAATTATGCATCTTTATTCTTCAGGTCGCTGCTACTCCTTCCTCCAGATCTCAGCTGCTGCGCTGCTGATGTTTTTCGAGCCCTTAAAAATTCAGGAAGAGCCTCTACTTTAGTAAGTACAATACTGTCTGATTGAGGAGATCAGAAATTGCATACACAATCCCTCTGTATGTATTGCATTGTGTCTGGACATTTTGGTAAACTTTGAGCGAGGGTGAGGAGGTCTTAGTTGGAAATGCACATGCGCTTTTTCGACTTTTCATTCCAAATATCCTTTTCCATTCCCAACAAATATCTTGAACTTTAAACGCACTATGTTATACATGCTGAGGGATACTATATCGAGTTTCAGATCTAAATAATCAGTCAGTGTGGAGATACAGCATTTTCTGTGTTTTTCAAGAAATTTTCAAGAAAAAAAATTATTTCCTCCATACTGTCTGATTGAGGTGATCTGAAATTGCATACACAATCTCTCTGTATGTATTGCATTGTGTCTGGATATTCTGGTAAACTTTGAGCGAGGGTGAGGAGGTCTTAGTTGGAAATGCACATGCGCTTTTTCGACTTTTCATTCCAAATATCCCGTTCCATTCCCAACAAATATCTTGAACTTTAAACGCACTATGTTATACATGCTGAGGGATACTATATCGAGTTTCAGATCTAAATAATCAGCCAGTGTGGAGATACAGCATTTTCTGTGTTTTTCAAGAAATTTTCTAGAAAAAAAATTATTTCCTCCATACTGTCTGATTGAGGAGATCTGAAATTGCATACACAATCCCTCTGTATGTATTGCATTGTGTCTGGACATTCTGGTAAACTTTAAGAGAGGGTGAGGAGCTCTTAGTTGTAAATGCACATGCGCTTTTTCCCCCTCAATCACCCTGAATGTATTGCATTGTGTGTTGACATTCTAATAGTATAGCCAAACCAAGCCTCCAACTTCTTTTTAATAGTATAGCCAAATCTAGTCGCCAACTTTTCATCGGTCTACTCATTTGTTCCTGGCAGTTTAATACTGCTCTCCCCGTTCCCATTGCTTAATACATTATTAATATATTTTGCTTTGCCGTAGTCGAAGAGCTGCTGCAGAAGACAACACGTCTTCATATAATTGTACGCTCCTCCAGGGCAGCCAACGCAACTACCACTTCTCAAGGACATTATGTAGGAAAAGATATTGTGGAAGTGACTGCGGAGGTCTGATTGATTGTAGTCTGCGCTTCTGCGACAGACCCAAGTAAGTACTTCACTGCGGATTTGGCCTTTATCCTGTAGAATAGGTGAACCTAGCCTCCAATTTTCCATCTGTCTACTCCTCTGATTCTAGCAGTTCGATACTGCTCTCCTCGTCCTCACTGTTTAATACATTATTAATATATTTTGTTTTGCCGTAGGCGAAGAGCTCCTGTAGAAGACAACACGTCTTCATATACAATTATAGTCTCCCCGATGGCCACTATCGAATCTGCCACATCCCGAGGATCACCTAGGCGAACCCGACGAAGAAGTGAAAGCGAAGGTGTATTTGAAAGTAGTCCGCGTTGCCGCGACATACTGGAGTATCGCGGTATTTACGGCATACCTGACTTGTAGGTACAAAATAACCAGACTTATACCTCCCCAAAAAATAAAAATTCGGCGGGTGTAGCAGTGTTTCACACTATGAAACAACATCTCATTTATGCAGGTCTCAATCTTAAGGAGTGCCTTTCTAATCACGCGGGGCGATGCCCTAAACATCATAATTAACTGAGTCTAGAAGAAATTGACTAACCTGCATCTCTATTTTCTTAACAAAAATTCGTAGTCTTTATAGCATTTTTAACTTGATGGTTAGAATATTTTTATACCATAATGTTCGAAACCACGAAGCCTACCACTTTCAATAAGGATAATTTTTATTATTTTTCAATTCACCTAGCTGCATCAGACTCTGATTTGTAGTATTATCCATAGGAGTATTGACAGAATTAGTATAGAGCATATTTCATTGCTTGAGAACTTTCAAAGTAAACTTAAAAAGCTTTGTTTTCTATATGTTTTTTGTATTTAATCTTGAAATCGTCTATCATCAGAATCATTCTACACAAAAAGCCTTCTCTTTATAAAAAATGTCTCGCACACGGGTTTCGGAGAAATCGGACAGAATATTGGTTAAAGCATCTAGAAATGGTTAATTGTGATAAAATTCATTGATTACGTCCATCTTGATTTGAAAATGGGTGGTTAGCCAAAAGTCCCGCTTTCAAAACCCCTTCAGAGAGTCTACAAAAAATGTCGCGCGCCAGGATTTCCGCCGAATATTAAGAAATTAAAGGGTTTCAACTATTATAAATTGGTAATTATAATTTAGTAACATGCGAATTCGCTTACTAGGTTATATTTAATCATTAAATCGTCTATAAGCAGAAAATTTTCACACAAAAATTCTTGACACGATCTTTACAAAAAATGTCGCGCACACGGGTATCGGCGAACTCCGGCAGAAGAAAAGTTAAAGCGCCTAGAAATTGTTAATTATGATGCAATTTATTGATTACGTGAATCTTGATTTGGAAATGAGTGGTTGGCCGAAAGTCCTGTTATCCCTTCACAGGCTCATTACAAAAAATGTCGCGCGCTCGTATTTCAACCAAGTATAGCGAAATTACATGGTTTCAACTAATATCAATTGGTAATTATAATTTAGTTACATGCGAATTCGCTTACTAGGTTATATTCAATCTTTAAATCGTCTATCAGCAGACACTTTCTACACAAAAAGCCTTTAGATGCTTTTTACAAAAAATGTCACGCACATGGGTTCGAGGAAATCGGACAGAAGAATATTGTTAAAACGTCTAGAAATGGTTAATTATGATGTAATTCTTTGATTACGTCATCTTTATTTGGGAATGGGTTGTGGGCCAAAAGTCTCGCTATCAAAAAGACTTCATATGGTCTTTACAAAATATGTCGCGCACATGGATTTCGTTGAAATCCGGCAAAAGAATATTGTTAAAGCGTCTACAAATTGTTAATTATGATAAAATTTATTGATTACGTCCATCTTGATTTGGGAATGGGTTGTTAGTCAAAAGTCCCGCTATCAGAAACCATTCACAGGCTGTTTACAAAAAATCTCGCGCAAGTGGAATTCGGGCAAATCCGGCAGAAGAATATTGTTAAAAGATCTAGAAATTGTTAATTATGATGCAATTCGTTGATTAAGTCCATCTTGATTTGGGAATGGGTTGTTAGTCAAAAGTCCCGCTATCCAAAACCCTTCACATGCTCTTTACAAAAAATTTCGCGAACACGGATTTCGGAGAAATCTGGTAAAAGAATATTGTTAAAATGTCTAGAAATTGTTAATTATGATACAATTCATTGATTAAGTCCATCTTGATTTGGAAATGTGTTGTTAGTTAAAAGTGCCGCTATCCAAAACCCTTCAAAGGCTCTTTACAAAAAATCTCGCGCAAACGGAATTCGGGGAAATCCGGCAGAAGAATATTGTTAAAGCGTCTAGAAATTGTTAATTATGATGCAATTCGTTGATTAAGTCCATCTTGATTTGGGAATTGGTTGTTTGTCAAAAGTCCCGCTATCACAAACCTTTCACAGGCTCTTTACAAAATATGTCACGCACTTGTATTTCAACCAAATATAGCGAAATTACATGGTTTCAACTAATATTAATTCGTAATTATAATTTAGTTACATACGAATTCGCTTACTGTGTTATATTCAATCTTTAAATCGTCTATCAGCAGACACTTTCTAAACAAAAAGCCTTCACATTTCACATGCTCTTTACAAAAAATGGCACGCACACGGGTTCGAGGATATAGGACAGAAGAACATTGTTAAATCGTCTAGAAATAGTTAATTATGATGTAATTCGTTGATTACGTCATCTTTATGTGGGAATGGGTTGTGAGCCAAAAGTACCACTATCAAAAAGCCTTCACATGCTCTTTACAAAATATCTCGCGCAAACGGAATTCGGAGAAATACGGCAGAAGAATATTGTTAAAACGTCTAGAAATTCTTAATTATGATGCAATTCGTTGATTAAGTCCATCTTAATTTGGGAATGGGTTGTTAGTCAAAAGTCCCGCTATCCAAAATCCTTCACAGGCTCTTTGCAAAAAATCTCGCGCAAACGGAATTCGGGGAAATCCGGCAGAAGAATATTGTTAAAACGTCTAGAAATTGTTAATTATGATGCAATCGTTGATTAAGTCCATCTTGATGCGGGAATGGGTTTTTGTCAAAAGTCCCGCTAGCAGAAACGCTTCACAGGCTCTTTACAAAATATGTCGCGCGCTCTAGGTTATATTCAATCTTTAAATCGTCTATCAGCAGACACTTTCTAAACAAAAAGCCTTCATATACTTTTTACAAAAAATGTCACGCACATGGGTTCGGGAAAATCGGACAGAACAATATTGTTAAAACATCTAGAAATGGTTAATTATGATGTAATTCGTTGATTACGTCATCTTTAATTGGGAATGGGTTGTTTGTCAAAAGTCCCGCTATCAGAAACCATTCCCAGGCTCTTTACAAAATATGTCACGCGCTTGTATTTCAACAAAGTATAGCGAAATTACATGGTTTCAACTAATATCAATTGGTCATTATAATTTAGTTACATGCGAATTCGCTTACTAGGTTATATTCAATCTTTAAATCGTCTATCAGCAGACACTTTCTACACAAAAAGCCTTCACATGCTTTTTACAAAAAATGTCACGCACATGGGTTCGGGGAAATCGGACAGAAGAATATTGTTAAAACGTCTAGAAATGGTTAATTATGATGTAATTCGTTGATTACGTCATCTTTATTTGGGAATGGGTTGTGGGCCAAAAGTCTCGCTATCAAAAAGCCTTCATATGGTCTTTACAAAATATGTCGCGCACATGGATTTCGTTGAAATCCGGCAAAAGAATATTGTTAAAGCGTCTACAAATTGTTAATTATGATAAAATTTATTGATTACGTCCATCTTGATTTGGGGATGGGTTGTTAGTCAAAAGTCCCGCTATCTAAAACCCTTCACAGGCTGTTTACAAAAAATCTCGCGCAAGCGGAATTCGGGGAAATCCGGCAGAAGAATATTGTTAAAAGATCTAGAAATTATTAATTATGATGCAATTCGTTGATTAAGTCCATCTTGATTTGGGAATGGGTTGTTAGTCTAAAGTCCCGCTATCCAAAACCCTTCACAGGCTTCTTGCAAAAAATGTTGCGCACACGGATTTCGTTGAAATCCGGCAAAAGAAAAGTTAAAGCGCCTAGAAATTGTTAATTATGATGCTATTTATAGATTACGTGAATCTTGATTTGAAAATGCGTGGTTGGCCGAAAGTTCTGTTATCAAAAACCCTTAACAGGCTCATTACAAAAAATGTCGCATGCTCGTATTTTCGCTAAATATTGCGAAATTACATGGTTTCAACTATTATAAATTTGTAATTATTAGTTAGTTAAATGCAAATTAGGTTATTAGTTTATATTTAATGTTAAATCGTCCATCGACAGAAACTTTCTAGACCAAAAGCCTTCACATGCTCTTTACAAAAAATTTCGCGAACACGGATTTCGGGGAAATCTGGCAAAAGAATATTGTTAAAATGTCTAGAAATTGTTAATTATGATGCATTTCGTTGATTAAGTCCATCTTGATTTGGGAATGGGTTGTTAGTCAAAAGTCCCGCTATCCAAAACCCTTCACAGGCTCTTTACAAATATGTCGCCCGACCGTATTTCCGCCAAATATTGCGAATTATATTGTTTGAACTATTATAAATTAGTAATTACAATTTAGTTACATGCGAATTCTCTCACTAGGTTATATTTAATCTTTAAATCGTCTATCAGCAGAAACTTTCTGCACAAAAAAAGCCTTCACATGCTAATTACAAAAAATGTCGCCCGAAGAATATTGTCAAAAGGTCTAGAAATTGTTAATGATGATGCAATTCATTGATTACATCCATCTTGACTTGGGAATGGGTTGTTAGTCAAAAGTCCCGCTATCAAAAACCCTTCACAGGCTCTTTATCAAAAATGTCGCCCGACCGTATTTCCACCGAATATTAATAAATTTAATGTTTTCAACAATCATAAATTGGTAATTATTAGTTAGTTAAATGCAAATTTGGTTATTAGTTTGTATTTAATATTTAAATCGTCCATCGGCAGAAACTTTCTATACCAAAAGCCTTCACATGCTCTTTACAAAATATGTCGCGAACACGGATTTCGGAGAAATTCATGAATTTTTCCACTTCATTATATTTAGATTACTTTTAATATAGTTTCGCATTAAGTTTTTGAAGTACGGATTTATGATCCGAGTGTTGCGTGGTCATTTTCTCATTTTACACATCGGCATTCGCAAGATGTCACATTCGCGCAACCTGATAGAGCGTGTAAAAAAGTAGCTGAGAGGGAATGTTTTCACGCTCGCACACTTGAGTAATTTATCCCTACTATTATTGAAATATTAATGAAATCAACAAAGTAAGACTAAAATAATGCATAATTTTTCATGTTATTCATGTACATATGCAATAAATTGTAGTAGTTATAGCTTTGCTTGATTTTATTTAATACTTCTGATTATTTATTTTCCAAATTACAATTTAAAATAGTTTTAATAACTTTGTATCCTAAGGTAAAATAATGCATGATGTATATAGCTGTGGTGAATATTTAGGCTTATATGTGTATAGTTTTGGTATATGTAATTACGTAGTTAGAACTTGTGTTGTCCTTAATATCATTTAGTACTTCAAAGTACTACGAAAACATTGAAAAAAAAATTTAAAAGAAAGAAAAAAACAAAAAGGAAAACGAAAATTAAAAAGGAAAAAATAATGAAATGAATAAAGAAGCGAAAAAGAAAAGAAAATTAAAAAGAGGAAAGAAAATGAAAACGGAAAAAGAAACAAATAATAACATTCTACTCGAGTGTTGATTATTGGAAATCACCTCAGAGCCAAATATAAACATCAATTTAACAAGAAAATAACATTGTAAATGCATCTAAATATTTCGATGCATATCATTATGTTATATGATTAACAAGTATAGTTCACGACTACAACTTGCAATCTTAGTATCTTTTGACAAATTTGCATGTATTTTTATAATGAATGATACTACTAATAATAATAAGTAGTAACATGTGATTATTTAGTTAGTGTCTGCCCTGTTGTTGCTTACTTAATTTAGTGCATATATTTATTTCAATATTTTAGATGTATGTAAAGTATATTACTCTATTACTCTATCTACAGGATACATATATTTTTATTATGCATCATGAGATTCACTTTATGATCGAGTGCATAATGCCAAAAATAAATGTCTGACCTTGTAAATGTTAATTATCCTCCGAAAAATACAGTAGCAATTTACAAAATCTACTATTAAATGTAGTTTCGTTATACTGCAACATAAATGTATAGAGTATAGTAATTATACTGTACAGTAGTATGTATATAATTAGGTAGTTAGTGCATGTATTGTAGTTTATTTAACTTAGTATTTTTATATACAAAAAATGATAACATGCTAAATGCACTTTTCAAAATTGGTCTTTTATCATACGTAATATAATTACGTATTCTAAAACTAACAAGTTGAGTAAAGAAAAACAACATATTTTAGAACAATACATAAACAAATTCTGAAAAGAATAGCATATGCTTGGAATCGAAAACTGCAACTTTATAGCTAGGCCTGTTGGATGCGTGATAAATGAGTGGTCAGTTTAGTACGTGCATTTTTTAATTTTACTTTGTACTTTTACACACTACAAAAATTTGATAATATCCTAAATGTGTTTCTTAAAATTATGCTTATATTGTTATAATATAATGTATAATATTGTTAAACTGTTCAATGGAATCATAAATTGTATAAGGAAGGAAATAATATCGTAAATGGATAACAAATTTTAAAAATTCGACAAATAATATTACAGTCAGTTACATACCGACAATCAGGTATTGTAATTATATTTAAAATAACATTGAAGCTGTTCATATACTTATGATTTAGTATAACAATTATATGACGAAACAAGAAAATAATAAATTAAAAAATTGTAAAGACAAGAAATAAACAAGTAACACTAGTAACGAAATTGTACTTGAATAATAAAACTGACATGGATATTTTATGTTTCATTCATGATGCGTATACGCCATATTCTCGACAGTATATGATACATAATTTGAAGGCATGATCTATTATAAATAAATTTTCATGCTAAGTTAAGGATATGTAATTATAATTTCAAAATTATTTTCATCAATTTCATTTATTGACATAACCTTAAAACTTATAAAAATGGTTAAATATGTGAAGCAGTTATCAATTCGAACCTCCAAGTAAATTTGCAAGCGTTACAAATTATACGTGAATAATTAACGGGATTAGTCTTAGCCTCCAAAAAACAGGAAAATTGAAAAGTATAATTTCGATTATTGGTTCATAATAAAAACTAAGTAATAATGAAACGATAAGAAATGTATAGCTAAAAAAGAGAAGTATTAAATTTATTTTTTAATAAATAATAAATATAAAAAAATAGTGTTCATAGCGAAAGTATGTACGCCATCTGTGAGCATTTGTCTGAACCAGATGTTATGCTTGCAGACGAATCACATTAGTAGGGCCATCTACTATTTAATACGAAAACTTGGCTACCATCTTTTAACCGACTGAGCCCTATAGCGAATTTTGTTGAGTATCATGGCCTTAAAGTCCATATTTCCAACTCAAGATGAGAAAAAGTACTTTAAATTATGGTTTTCCCTGTTTATTGCAGGATTCCACAACGTTTCACCAGATACTAGGTAATAATTGGTAAAAACAGGCATTTCTAGCATAAACCTACGTTATTTGGGAAAAAGAAATACACCAATCTAAATTTCCGGCGTTTGAATACCAAAAAGTGCTTTAAATCATGGTTATCCCTGTTTGTTGCAGGATTACACACACTTTTCACCATATACTAGGAAAATATTGGTCAAAACGGGCATTTCTATCATAAACCTACGTTATTTTGAGAAAAAGGACGAAACAAATCTAAATTTCCGGCTTTTGAATACCAATAAGTACTTTAAATTATGGTATTCCCTGATTATTGCAGGATTCCACACACTTTTCACCATATATTAGGAAAATATTGGTCAAAACAGGCATTTCTAGCATAAACCTACGTTATTTTGAGAAAAAGGACGGGTCAAATCTAAATTTCCCGCGTTTCAATGAAAATAAGTGCTTTAAATCATGATTTTCCCTGTTTGTTGCAGGATTTCACACACTTTTCACCATACACTAGGAAAATATTCGTAAAACAATGTATTTTGTGGCGAACCCACGATATTTAGAGGATACCAATTATAAAAGTCCATATTTCCAACTCAAGAAGAGATAAAGTTCTTTAAATTATGGTTTTCCCTGTTTATTACAGGATTCCATGCAACTTTTCACCATATACTAGAAAAATATTGGTAAGAACAGGCATTTTTCACCATATATTAGGAAAATATTGATAAAACAATGTATTTTATCGTGAACCCACGCTATTTAGAGGATACCGATTATAAAAGTCCATATTTCAAACTCACGAATAGAAAAAGTACTTTAAATTATGGTTTTCCCTCTTTATTGCAGGATTCCACACACTTTTCACCATGTACTAGGAAAATATTGGTAAAAACAGGCATTTCTAGCAAACCAACGTTATCAAAATATGAGAAAAAGAACAAATCAAATGTAAATTTCCGGTGTTTGAATGCCAATAATTACTTTAAATCATGGTTTTCCCTTTTTTTCCAAGATTCCACACACTTTTCACCGCATACCAGGAAAATATTGGTAAAACAATGTATTTTATCGTGAACACACGATATTTAGAGGATACCAATTATAATAGTCAATTATTTCCAACTCAAGAAGAAAAGAAGTACTTTGAATTATGGTTATCCCTGTTTATGGCAGGATTCCACGCACTTTTCACCATATATTAGGAAAATATACGTAAAAACAGGCATTTCTAGCATAAACCTACGTTATTTTGAGAAAACGAACCAAACAAATCTAAATTTCCAGCGTTTGAATACCAGTGAGTGCTTCAAATAATGGTTTTCCCCGTTTGTTGCAGGATTTCACACACTTTTCATCATATACTAGGAAAATATTGATAAAACAATGTATTTTATCGTGAATCCGCGATATTTAGAGGATGCCAATTATAAAAGTCCATATTTCCAACTCAATAAGAGAAAAAGTACTTTAAATTATGGTTTTCTCTGTTTACTGCAGGATCCCACGTACGTTTCGCCATATGCTAGGAAAATATTGTTAAAAACATGCATTTTTCACCATATATTAGGAAAATTTTGGTAAGAACAGGGAATTTTGGCATAAACCTACGTTATTTTGAGATAAAGAACGAAACAAATCTAAATTTGCGGTTTTGAATACCAATAAGTGCTTTAAATCATGGTTTTCACTGTTTGTAGCACAATACCACACACTTTTCACGCTATACTAGGAAAATATTGGTAAAAACAGGTATTTCTAGCATAAACCTACGTTATTTTGATAAAAAGAATGAAACAAATCTAAATTTCCGGCGTTTGAATGCCAATTAGTGCTTTAAATCATGGTTCTCCCTGTATGTTGCTGGATTCCACACACTTTTCACCATACTCTAGGAAAATATTGGTAAAACAATGTATTTTATCGTGAACCCACGTAATTTAGAGGATACCAATTATAAAAGTCCATATTTCCAACTCAAGATGAGAAAAAGTACTTTAAATTATGGTTTTCCCTGATTATTACAGGATTCCACACACTTTTCAGCATATACTAGGAAAATATTGGTAAAGCAGGCATTTCTAGCATAAACCTACGTTATTTTGAGAAAACGAACGAAAGAAATCTAAATTTCCAGCGTTTGAATACCAGTGAGTGCTTCAAATCATGGTTTTCCCCGTTTGTTGCAGGATTTCACACACTTTTCACCATATCCTAGGAAATATTGGTAAAAACAGGCATTTCTAGCATAAACCTACGTTGTTTTAAGAAAAAGAATGACACCAATCTAAATTTCCGGCGTTTGAATACCAACAAGTGCTTTAAATCATGGTTTTCCCTGTTTGTTCCGGGATTTCACACACTTTTTACGGTATACTAGGAAAATATTGATAAAACAATGTATCTTATGGTGAACCCATGATATTTAGAGGATACCAATGATAAAAGTCCACATATCCACCTCAAGATGAGAAAAAGTACTTTAAATTATGGGTTTCCCTGTTTATTGCGGGATTCCACACACTGTTCAGCCTATACTAGGAAAATATTGGTAACACAGGCATTTTTAGCATAAACCTACGTTATTTTGTGAAAAAGAACGAAACAAACCTAAACTTTTGGCTTTTGAATACCAATAAGTACTTTAAATTATGGTATTCCCTGTTTATTGCAGGATTCCTCACACTTTTCACCATATATTAGGAAAATATTGGTCAAAACAGGCATTTCTAACATAAAGCTTCGTTAGTTTGTGAAAAAGAGCGAAACCAATCTAAATTTGCGGCTTTGAATACCAATAAGTACTTTAAATTATGGTATTCCCTGTTTATTGCAGGATTCCACGCACTTTTCAACATATACTAGGAAAATAATGGAAAAACAGGGATTTTTCACCATATTTTAGGAAAATATTGATAAAACAATGTATTTTATCGTGGACCCACGATCTTTAGGGGATACCAATTATAAAAGTCCATATTCCCAACTCACGGAGAGAAAAAGTACTTTAAATTATGGTTTTCCCTGTATATTGGAGGATTCCACACACTTTTCACCATATACTACAAAAATATTGGTAAAAACAGGCATTTCTAGCATAAACCTACGTTATTTTGAGAAAAAGAAGGAAACAAATCAAAATTTCCTGCTTTTGAATGCCAATAGGTGCTTTGAATAACGGTTTTCCCTGTTTGTTGCAGGATTCCACACAATCCTCACCATATATTGGGAAAATATTTGTAAAAACAGGGCTTTCTAGCAGAAGCCTTCGATATTTTGTGAAAAAGAACGACACAAATCTATATTTCCGGCGTTTGAATAGCAATAAGTGCTTTAAATCATGGTTTTCCCTGTTTGTTGAAGGATTCCACACACTTTTCACCATATACTAGGCGAAATATTGATAAAACAATGTATTTTAAGGTGAACACACGATATTTAGAGGATATCAATATTAATAGTCCATATTTCCAACTCGCGAAGAGAAAATGTACTTTAAATTATGGTTTTCCCTGTTTATTGCAGGATTCCACAGCTTTTCACCAGATACTAGGCAAATATTGGTAAAAACAGGCATTTCTAGCGTAAACCTACTTTATTTTGGGAAAAAGAATGACACCAATCTAAATTTCCGGCGTTTGAATACCAACAAGTGCTTTAAATCATGGTTTTCCCTGTTTGTTACGGGATTACACACACTTGTCACGGTATACCAGGAAAATATTGATAAAACCATGTATCATATCGTGGACCCACGACATTTAAAGGATACCAATGATAAAAGTCCATATTTCCAACACAAGATGAGAAAAAGTACTTTAAATTGTGGATTTCCCTGTTCACTGCAGGCTTCCACCCTTTTCACCATATACTAGGAAAATATTGGTAAAAACAGGCATTTCTAGCAGAAACCTACGATATCATGGTTTTCCCTGTTTGTGGCAGGATTCCACACACTTATCAGTATATACTAGAAAAATATTGGTAAAAACAGGCATTTCTAGCATAAACGTACGTTATTTTGAGCAAAAGAACGAATCAAATCTAAATTTCCGGCGTTTGAATGCTAATAATTACATTAAATCATGGTTTTCACTTTTTTTGCAAGATTCCACACACTTTTTACCGTATATCAGAAAAATATTGGTAAAACAATGTATTTTATCTTGAATCCACGATATTTAGAGGATACCAATTATAAAAGTCCATATTTCCATCTGACGAAGAGAAAAAGTACTTTAAATTATGGTTTTCCCTGTTTATGGTAGGATTCCACAGACTTTTCACTATATACTAGAAAAATATTGGTAAAAACCGGCATTTCTGGCATAAACCTACGTAATTTTGAGAAAAAGATCGAATCTAATTTAAATTTCCGGCGTTTGAATGCCAAAAAGTGCTTTAAATCATGGTTTTCCCTGTTTGTTGCAGGAATCCACACACTCCTCACCGTATACTAGGAAACTATTGGTAACACAGGCATTTCTAGCATAAACCTACGTTATTTTGAGAAAAAGAATGACATCAATCTAAATTTCCGGCGTTTGAATACCAACAAGTGCTTTAAATCATGGTTTTTCCTGTTTGTTGCAGGATTACACACACTATTCACGGTATACTAGGAAAATATTGATAAAACAATGTATCTTATGGTGAACCCACGATATTTAGAGGATACCAATTATAACAGTCAATTATTTCCAACTCAAGAAGAAAAAAAGTATTTTGAATTATGGTTTACCCTGTTTATTGCAGGATCCCACACACTTTTCACCATATATTAGGAAAATATTGGTAAAAACAGGAATTTACAGCATAAGCCTACGTTATTTTGAGAAAAAGAACGAAACCAATCTGAATTTCTGGCTTTTGAATACCAGTAAATGCTTTAAATCTTGGTTTACTCAGTTTGTTGCTGGATTCCACATACTTTTCACAATATACTAGGAAAATATTGGTAAAACAATGTATTTTATTGTGAACCCACGATATTTAGAGGATACCAAATATAAAAGTCCATATTTCCAATTCATGAAGAGAAAAAGGACTTTAAATTATGGTTTTCCCTGTTTATTGCAGAGTTCCACGTATTTTTCACCATATTCTAGCAAAATATTGGTAAAAACAGGCATTTCCAGCATAAACGAATGTTATTTTGAGAAAAGGAACGAAATAAATCTAAATTTCCGTCGTCTGAATGCCAATAAGTGCTTTAAATCATGGTTTTCCCTGGCTGTCGCAGGATTCCACACACTTTTCAACATATTCTAGGAAAATATTTGTAAAACAATGTATTTTATCGTGAACCCACGATATTTAGAGGATACCAATTATAAAAGTCCATATTTCCAACTCAAGAAGAGAAAAAGTACTGTAAATTATGGCTTTCCCTGTTTATTGCAGGATTCCACGCACTTTTCACCATATTCTAGGAAAATATTGGTAAAAACAGGCATTTCCATAATAAACCTATGTTATTTTGAGAAAAAGAACGAAATAAATGAAAATTTCCGGCGTTTGAATGCCAATAAGAGTTTTAAATCATGGTTTTCCCTGTTTGTTCAAGGATTCTACACACTTTTCAACATATTTTAGGAAAATATTGGTAAAACAATATATTTTATCGTGAACCCACGATATTTAGAGGATACAAATTATAAAAGTCCATATTTCCAACTCACGCAGAGGAATAGTACTTTAAATTATGGTTTTCCCTGTTTATTGCAGGATCCCCTGCACTTTTCACCAAATACTAGGAAAATGTTGGTAAACCAATGTATTTTGTCGTGAACCCACGATATTTAGACGATACTAATTATAAAAGTCCATATTTCCAACTCAAGAAGAGAATAAGTACTATAAATTATGGCTTTCAATGTTTATTGCTGGATTCCACGCACTTTTCACCATATTCTAGGAAAATATTGGTAAAACAATGCATTTTATTGTGAACCCACGATATTTAGAGGATACCAAATATAAAAGTCCATATTTCCAACTCAAGAAGAGAAAAAGTACTGTAAATTATGGCTTTGCCTGTTTATTGCAGGATTCCACGCACTTTTCACCATATTCTAGGAAAATATTGGTAAAAACAGGCATTTCCAGCATAAACCTATGTTATTTTGAAAAAAAGAACGAAATAAATCTAAATTTCCGGCGTTTGAATGACAATAAGTGCTTTAAATCATGGTTTTCCCTCGTTGTTGCAGGATTCCACACACTTTTCAGCATATACTAGGAAAATATTGGTAAAACAATGTATTTTATCGTGAACCCACGATATTTAGAGGATACCAATTATAAAAGTCCATATTTCCAACTCAAGAAAAGAAAAAGTACTGTAAATTATGGCTTTCCCTGTTTATTGCAGGATTCCACGCACTTTTCACCATATTCTAGGAAAATATTGGTAAAAACAGGCATTTCCATAATAAACCTATGTTATTTTGAGAAAAAGAACGAAATAAATGAAAATTTCCGGCGTTTGAATGCCAATAAGTGTTTTAAATCATGGTTTTCCCTGTTTGTTGAAGGATTCTACACACTTTTCAACATATTTTAGGAAAATATTGGTAAAACAATATATTTTATCGTGAACCCACGATATTTAGAGGATACAAATTATAAAAGTACATATTTCCAACTCACGCAGAGGAATAGTACTTTAAATTATGGTTTTCCCTGTTTATTGCAGGATTCCCTGCACTGTTCACCAAATACTAGGAAAATGTTGGTAAACCAATGTATTTTGTCGTGAACCCACGATATTTAGACGATACTAATTATAAAAGTCCATATTTCCAACTCAAGAAGAGAATAAGTACTGTAAATTATGGCTTTCCATGTTTATTGCTGGATTCCACGCACTTTTCACCATATTCTAGGAAAATATTGGTAAAACAAAGCATTTTATTGTGAACCCACGATATTTAGAGGATACCAAATATAAAAGTCCATATTTCCAACTCAAGAAGAGAAAAAGTACTGTAAATTATGGCTTTGCCTGTTTATTGCAGGATTCCACGCACTTTTCACCATATACTAGGAAAATATTGGTAAAACAATGTATTTTATCGTGAACCCACGATATTTAGAGGATACCAATTATAACAGTCCATATTTCCAACACACGCAGAGGAATAGTACTTTAAATTATGGTTTTCCCTGTTTATTGCAGGACTCCTCGCACTGTTCACCATATACTAGGAAAATATTGGTAAAACCAGGCATTTCCAGCATAAACCTATGTTATTTTGAGAAAAAGAACGAAACAAATCTAAATTTCCGGCTTTTGAATACCAATAATTGCTTTAAATTATGGTTTTCCCTGTTTGTTGCAGGATTCCACACACTTTTCAGCATATACTAGGTAAATATTGGTAAAACAATGAATTTTATCGTGAACCCACGATATTTAGAGGATACCAATTATAAAAGTCCATATTTCCAACACACGCAGAGGAATAGTACTTTAAATTATGGTTTTCCCTGTTTATTGCAGGACTCCTCGCACTGTTCACCATATACTAGGAAAATATTGGTAAAACCAGGCATTTCCAGCATAAACCTATGTTATTTTGAGAAAAAGAACGAAACAAATCTAAATTTCCTACTTTTGAATACCAATCAGTGCTTTATATTATGGTTTTCCCTGTTTGTTGCAGGATTCCACATACTTTTCACCATATACTAGGAAAATATTGGTAAAACAATGTATTTTATTGTGAACCCACGATATTTAGAGGATACCAAATATAAAAGTCCATATTTCCAATTCAAGAAGAGAAAAAGTACCTTAAATTATGGATTTCTATGTTTATTGCAGAGTTCCGCGTATTTTTCACCATATTCTAGCAAAATATTGGTAAAAACAGGCATTTCCAGCATAAACGAATGTTATTTTGAGAAAAGGAACGAAATAAATCTAAATTTTCGTCGTCTGAATGCCAATAAGTGCTTTAAATCATGGTTTTCCCTGGCTGTCGCAGGATTCCACACACTTTCCAACATATTCTAGGAAAATATTTGTAAAACAATGTATTTTATCGTGAACCCACGATATTTAGAGGATACCAATTATAAAAGTCCATATTTCCAACTCAAGAAGAGAAAAAGTACTGTAAATTATGGCTTTCCCTGTTTATTGCAGGATTCCACGCACTTTTCACCATATTCTAGGAAAATATTGGTAAAAACAGGCATTTCCATAATAAACCTATGTTATTTTGAGAAAAAGAACGAAATAAATGAAAATTTCCGGCGTTTGAATGCCAATAAGTGTTTTAAATCATGGTTTTCCCTGTTTGTTGAAGGATTCTACACACTTTTCAACATATTTTAGGAAAATATTGGTAAAACAATATATTTTATCGTGAACCCACGATATTTAGAGGATACAAATTATAAAAGTCCATATTTCCAACTCACGCAGAGGAATAGTACTTTAAATTATGGTTTTCCCTGTTTATTGCAGGATTCCCTGCACTGTTCACCAAATACTAGGAAAATGTTGGTAAACCAATGTATTTTGTCGTGAACCCACGATATTTAGACGATACTAATTATAAAAGTCCATATTTCCAACTCAAGAAGAGAATAAGTACTGTAAATTATGGCTTTCCATGTTTATTGCTGGATTCCACGCACTTTTCACCATATTCTAGGAAAATATTGGTAAAACAATGCATTTTATTGTGAACCCACGATATTTAGAGGATACCAAATATAAAAGTCCATATTTCCAACTCAAGAAGAGAAAAAGTACTGTAAATTATGGCTTTGCCTGTTTATTGCAGGATTCCACGCACTTTTCACCATATTCTAGGAAAATATTGGTAAAAACAGGCATTTCCAGCATAAACCTATGTTATTTTGAAAAAAAGAACGAAATAAATCTAAATTTCCGGCGTTTGAATGACATTAAGTGCTTTAAATCATGGTTTTCCCTCGTTGTTGCAGGATTCCACACACTTTTCAGCATATACTAGGAAAATATTGGTAAAACAATGTATTTTATCGTGAACCCACGATATTTAGAGGATACCAATTATAAAAGTCCATATTTCCAACACACGCAGAGGAATAGTACTTTAAATTATGGTTTTCCCTGTTTATTGCAGGACTCCTCGCACTGTTCACCATATACTAGGAAAATATTGGTAAAACCAGGCATTTCCAGCATAGACCTATGTTATTTTGAGAAAAAGAACGAAACAAATCTAAATTTCCGGCTTTTGAATACCAATAATTGCTTTAAATTATGGTTTTCCCTGTTTGTTGCAGGATTCCACACACTTTTCAACATATACTAGGAAAATAATGGTAAAACAATGTATTTTATCGTGAACCCACGATATTTAGAGGATACCAATTATAAAAGTCCATATTTCCAACTAACTCAGCGAAATACTACTTTAAATTATGGTTTTCCCTGTTTATTGCAGGATTCCACGCACTTTTCACCATATTCTAGGAAAATATTGGTAAAAACAGCCATTTCTCACCATATATTAGGAAAATATTGGTAAAAACATGCATTTTTAACCATATGTTAGGAAAATATTGGTAAAAACAGGCATTTCTATCATAAGCCTACATTATTTTGAGAATAAGATCGAAACAAATCCAAATTTCCGGCGTTTGAATGCCAATAAGTGCTAAGTCAAAATGACTTAGGTCTATGCTAAAAATGCCTGTTTTTGTCAATATTTTGCTAGTATATGGTGAAAAGTGCGTGCTATCCTGAAAAAACAGCGATAAACCATGATTTCCTGTACTTTTTATTCTTAAGTGCTGGAAATATGGATTTGGATCATTGCTTTCCTCCAAATGACGAATATCTATGCTAAATATGCCTGTTTTTACCCATATTTTCCGAGTATATGGTGAAAGGTATGTTGTATCCTGAGAAAAAACGAAAAACCATGATTTTCAGTACTTTTTGTTTTAACTATGCTGGCAATATGGATTTTTATTATTGTTTTCCTGAAAATATTGTAGTTTTACGTTAAAATGCCTGCTTTTACCAATATTTTCTTAGTGTATAGAGAAAAGCGCGCGGAATCATGAGAAAAGCAGCGATAAATCATGATTTTCAGTACTCTTTGTTCTTAATCTGCTGAAAATATGGATTACGACCATAGTTTTCGTCAAAATAACTTAGGTCTATGATAAAAAAGCCTGTTTCTACCAATATTTTCCTAGTATATAGTGTGAAAAGTGCGTGGTATCCTGCAAAAAACAGCAAAAACCATGATTTTCAGTACTTTTTGTTCTTATCCTGCTGTAAATATTTATTTCGAACATTGTTTTCGTCAAAATAACTTAGGTCTAATCTAAAAATGCCTATTTTTACCAATACTTTCCTAGTAAAAAGTGCGTTTTATGTTGCAAAAAACCGCGAAAAACCATGATTTCCGGTACTGTTTGTTCTTAATCTACTAGAAATATGGATTTGGATCATTGCTTTCCTCAAAATGACGAAGTTCTATGCTAAATATGCCAGTTTTTACCAATGTTTTCCAGTTATATGGTGAAAAGTACGTTGTATCCTGAAAAAAACAGCGAAATACCATGATTTTCAGTACTTTCTGTTCTTAATCTGCTGGGCATGTGGATTTCGATCATTGTTTTCCTCACAAGAACTTAGGTCCATGCTAAAAATGCCTGTTATTATAAATATTTTTCTAGTATATGGTGAAAAGTGCGTGGTATCTTGCAAAAAAGAGCGAAAAACCATGATTTCCGGTACTTTTTGTTCTTAATCTGCTGGAAATATGGATTTGGATCATTGCTTTCCCCAAAATGACGAAGTTCTATTCTAAATATGCCTGTTTTTAGCAATATTTTCCAATTATATGTCGATAAGTACGTTGTATCCTGAAAAGAAAGCGAAAAACCATGATTTCCGGAACTTTTTCTTCTTCATCTTATGGAAATATGGATTTCGATCATTGTTTCTGTCAGAATAGCTTTGGTCGATGCTAAAAATGCCTGTTTTTACCAATATTTTTCTAGTATGTGGTGAAATGTGCGTGGGAACCTGTGAAAACAGCGAAAAACCATGATATTCGGTACTTTTTGTTCTCAATCTGCTGGAAATATTTATTTCCATTATAGTTTTCGTCTAAATAACTTAGGTTAAGCTAGAAATATCTGTTTTTAACAATATTTACCAAGTGTATGGTGAAAAGTACGTTGTATCCTGAAAAAAAAGCCAAAAACCACGATTTTCAGTATATTTTGTTCTTAATCTTCTGTAAATATAGATTTCTATCATTGTTTTCGTCTAAATAACTTAGCTGCATGCTAAAAATGCACGTTTTTAGCAATATTTTCCAATTATATGGTGAAAATTACGTTGTACCTTGAAAAAAACAGCAAAAGCCATGATTTTCAGTACTTTTTGTTCTTATGGTGCTGTAAATATTTATTTCGAACATTGTTTTCGTCTAAATAGCTTAGGTCTAATTTAAAATTCCTTTTTTTGCCAATACTTTCCTAGTAAAAAGTGCGTTTTATGCTGCAAAAAAACCCGAAAAACCATGATTTCCGCTACTGTTTGTTCTTAATCTGCTGAGAATATGGATTTGGATCATTGCTTTCCTCAAAATAACGAAGGTCTATGCTAAATATGCCCGTTTATAACAAAATTTTCCAATTATATGGTGAAAAGTACGTTGTATCCTGAAAAAAATAGCGAAACACCATGATTTTCAGTACTTTTTCTACTTAATCTTCTGGAAATATGGATTTCGATCATTGTTTTCGTCTAAATAACCTAGGTCTATGGTAACAATGCCTGTTTTAACAATATTTTCCAATTATATGGTGAAAAGTACGTTGTATCCTGAAAAAAACAGCGAAATACCATGATTTTCAGTACTTTTTGTTTTTAGTCTGCTGGACATGTGGATTTCGATCATTGTTTTCGTCAAAATAACTTAGGTCTATGCAAAAAATGCCTGTTTTTATCAACATTTTTCCAGTATATGGTGAGAAGTGCGTGGTATCCTGGAAAAATCGCGAAAAACCATGATTTTCAATACTTTTGGTTCTTTGACTGCTGGAAATATGGATTTCGATACTTGCTTTCGTCAAAATAACTTAGGTCTATGGTAAAAATTCCTGGTTCTACCAATATTTTCCTAGTATATGGTGAAAAGTGCGTGGTATCCTACATAAAACAGCGAAAAACCATGATTTTCGGTACTTTTTTTCTTAATCTGCTGGAAATAAGGATTTGGATCCTTGTTTTCCTCAAAATCGAAGTTTTCTCCTAAATATACCTGTTTTTACCAATATTTTCCTAGTATTTGATGAAAAGTTCGTGTGGTCCTGCAAAAAATGCGGAAAACCGTGATTTTCGGTACTTTTTGTTCTTAATCTTCTGGAAATAAGGATTTGGATCATTGTTTACCTCAAAATGACTAAGATTTGTCCTAAATATGCCTGCTTTTACTAATATTTTCCTAGTATATGGTGAAAAGTTCGTGTTGTCCTGCAAAAAATGCGAAAAACCATGATGTTCGGCACTTTTTATTCTTAATCTGCTGGAAATATGGTTTACGATCCTTGTCTTCGTCGAAATAACTTAGGTCTATGCTAAAAATGCCTGTTTTTATAAATATTTTGCCAGTATATGGTGAAAAGTGAGTGGTGTCCTGCAAAAAACAGCGATAAACCATGATTTCCGGTACTTTTCTTTCTTAATCTGCTGGAAATATGGATTTGGATCATTGCTTTCCCAAAATGACGAGGTTCTATGCTAAATATGCCTGTTGTTACCAATATTTTCCAATTATATGGTGAATAGTACGTTGTATCCAGAAAAAAACATCGAAAACCATGATTTTCAGTACTTTATGTTCCCATTCTGCTGGAAAATATGCATTTGGTCATTGTTTTCCTCAAAATCACGAAGTTTTATGCTAAGTAAGCCAATTTTTACATATCTTTTCCAAGTGTATGTCGAAAAATACGTTGCATCCTGAAAAAAACAGCGAAAAACCATGATTAGCGGAACTTTTTCTTCTTCATCTTCTGGAAATATGGATTTCGATCATTGTTTTCGTCAAGATAACTTAGGTTTATGCTAAAAATGCATGTTTCTACCAATATTTCCCAAGTATATGTTGAAAAGTACGTTGAATCCTGAAAAAAAAGTAAAAACTATGATTTTCAGTACTTTTTGTACTTAATCTGCTCGAAATATGGATTTCGGTCATTGTTTCCAAATAACTTAGGTCTATGCTAACAATTCCTGGTTCTACCAATATTTTCCAAGTATATGGTGAAAAGTGCGTGGTATCCTGCAAAAAACAACGAAAAACCTTGATTAATCTGATTGATATATGGACTTCGATCATTGTTTTCGTCAAAATATCTTAGATGTATGCTAAAAGTGCATGTGTTTACCAATATTTTCCAATTACATGGTAAAAATTCCGTGGTATCCTGCAAAAAACAGCGGAAAACCATGATTTTCGGTCATTTCTGTTATTAATCTGTTCGAAATATCGATTTGGATCATTCTTTTACTCAAAATGACGAAGTTTTACGCTAAAAACGCCTGTTTCTACCAATATTTTCCTAGTATATTGTGAGAAGTGCGTGGTATCCTGGAAAAATCGCGAGAAACAATGATTTTCAGTACTTTTGGTTATTTGTCTGCTGGAAATATGGATTTCGATCATTGGTTGCGTCAAAATAACTTAGGTCTATGCTAAAAATTCCTGGTTCTATCAATATTTTCCTAGTATATGGTGAAAAGTGCGTGGTATCCTTTAAAAAACAGCGAAAAACCATGATTCTCGGTACTTTTTGTTCTTAATCTGCTGGAAATAAGGATTTGGATCATTGTTTTCCTCAAAATGACGAAGTTTTGTCCTAAATATGCCTGTTTTGACCAAAATTTTCCTAGTATATGGTGAAAAGTTCGTGTTGTCCTGCAAATAATGCTGAAAACCGTGATTTTCGGTACTTTTGATCTTAATCAGCTGCAAATAAGGATTTGGATTATTGTTTTCCTCAAAATGACGAAGATTTGTCCTAATCATGCCTGTTTTTACCAATATTTTCCAATTATATAGAGAAAAGTACGTTGTGTCCTGAAAAAAACAGCGAAATACCATGATTTTCAGTACTTTTTGTTCTTAATCTGCTGGACATGTGGATTTCGATCATTGTTTTGGTCAAAATAACATAGGTCTATGCAAAAAATGCCTGTTTTTATCAATATTTTTCTACTATATGCTGAGAAGTGCGTGGTATCCTGGAAAAATCGCGAAAAACCATGATTTCCGGTACTTTTCTTTCTTAATCTGCTGGAAATATGAATTTGGATCATTGCTTTCTCAAAATGACGAAGTTCTATGCTAAATATGCCTGTTTTTACCAATATTTTCCAA
The DNA here is from genome assembly GCA_036365515.1 of Torymus aiolomorphi. NCBI lineage: Eukaryota > Metazoa > Arthropoda > Insecta > Hymenoptera > Torymidae > Torymus > Torymus aiolomorphi. The sequence goes on along the minus strand of CM070876.1, from coordinate 97,509,593 downwards.
TTATATGGTGAAAAGTACATTGTATCCAGAAAAAAACATCGAAAACCATGATTTTCAGTACTTTTTGTTCCCATTCTGCTGGAAAATATGGATTTGTTCATTGTTTTCCTCAAAATCACGAAGTTTTATGCTAAATAAGCCAATTTTTACATATCTTTTCCAATTATATGTCGAAAAGTACGTTGTATCCTGAAAAAAAAGCGAAAAACCATGATTTCCGGAACTTTTTCTTTTTCATCTTCTGGAAATATGGATTTCGATCATTGTTTCCGTCAAAATAGCTTAGGTCGATGCTAAAAATGCCTGTTTTTACCAATATTTTTCTAGTATGTGGTGAAAAGTGCGTGGGAACCTGTGAAAACAGCGAAAAACCATGATATTCGGTACTCTTTGTTCTCAATCTGCTGGAAATATTTATTTCCATTATAGTTTTCGTCTAAATAACTTAGGTTAAGCTAGAAATATTTGTTTTTAACAATATTTACCAAGTGTATGGTGAAAAGTACGTTGTATCCTGAAAAAAAAGCCAAAAACCATGATTTTCAGTATATTTTGTTCTTAATCTTCTGTAAATATGGATTTCTATCATTGTTTTCGTCTAACTAACTTAGCTGTATGCTAAAAATGCACGTTTTTAGCAATATTTTCCAATTATATGGTGAAAATTACGTTGTACCTTGAAAAAAACAGCAAAAGCCATGATTTTCAGTACTTTTTGTTCTTATGCTGCTGTAAATATTTATTTCGAACATTGTTTTCGTCTAAATAGCTTAGGTCTAATTTAAAATTCCTTTTTTGCCAATACTTTCCTAGTAAAAAGTGCGTTTTATGCTGCAAAAAAACCCGAAAAATCATGATTTCCGGTACTGTTTGTTCTTAATCTGCTGGGAATATGGATTTGGATCATTGCTTTCCTCAAAATGACGAAGGTCTATGCTAAATATGTCCGTTTATACCAAAATTTTCCAATTATATGGTGAAAAGTACGTTGTATCCTGAAGAAAACAGCGAGAAACCATGATTTTCAGTACTTTTTCTACTTAATCTTCTGGAAATATGGATTTCGATCATTGTTTTCGTCTAAATAACCTAGGTGTATGCTAACAATGCCTATTTTAACAATATTTTCCAATTATATGGTGAAAAGTACGTTGTATCCTGAAAAAAACAGCGAAACACCATGATTTTCAGTACTTTTTCTACTTAATCTTCTGGAAATATGGATTTCGATCATTGTTTTCGTCTAAATAACCTAGGTCTATGGTAACAATGCCTGTTTTAACAATATTTTCCAATTATATGGTGAAAAGTACGTTGTATCCTGAAAAAAACAGCGAAATACCATGATTTTCAGTACTTTTTGTTTTTAGTCTGCTGGACATGTGGATTTCGATCATTGTTTTCGTCAAAATAACTTAGGTCTATGCAAAAAATGCCTGTTTTTATCAACATTTTTCCAGTATATGGTGAGAAGTGCGTGGTATCCTGGAAAAATCGCGAAAAACCATGATTTTCAATACTTTTGGTTCTTTGACTGCTGGAAATATGGATTTCGATACTTGCTTTCGTCAAAATAACTTAGGTCTATGGTAAAAATTCCTGGTTCTACCAATATTTTCCTAGTATATGGTGAAAAGTGCGTGGTATCCTACATAAAACAGCGAAAAACCATGATTTTCGGTACTTTTTTTCTTAATCTGCTGGAAATAAGGATTTGGATCCTTGTTTTCCTCAAAATGACGAAGTTTTCTCCTAAATATGCCTGTTTTTACCAATATTTTCCTAGTATTTGATGAAAAGTTCGTGTGGTCCTGCAAAAAATGCGGAAAACCGTGATTTTCGGTACTTTTTGTTCTTAATCTTCTGGAAATAAGGATTTGGATCATTGTTTACCTCAAAATGACTAAGATTTGTCCTAAATATGCCTGCTTTTACTAATATTTTCCTAGTATATGGTGAAAAGTTCGTGTTGTCCTGCAAAAAATGCGAAAAACCATGATGTTCGGCACTTTTTATTCTTAATCTGCTGGAAATATGGTTTACGATCCTTGTCTTCGTCAAAATAACTTAGGTCTATGCTAAAAATGCCTGTTTTTATAAATATTTTGCCAGTATATGGTGAAAAGTGAGTGGTGTCCTGCAAAAAACAGCGATAAACCATGATTTCCGGTACTTTTCTTTCTTAATCTGCTGGAAATATGGATTTGGATCATTGCTTTCCCAAAATGACGAGGTTCTATGCTAAATATGCCTGTTGTTACCAATATTTTCCAATTATATGGTGAATAGTACGTTGTATCCAGAAAAAAACATCGAAAACCATGATTTTCAGTACTTTATGTTCCCATTCTGCTGGAAAATATGCATTTGGTCATTGTTTTCCTCAAAATCACGAAGTTTTATGCTAAGTAAGCCAATTTTTACATATCTTTTCCAAGTGTATGTCGAAAAATACGTTGCATCCTGAAAAAAACAGCGAAAAACCATGATTAGCGGAACTTTTTCTTCTTCATCTTCTGGAAATATGGATTTCGATCATTGTTTTCGTCAAGATAACTTAGGTTTATGCTAAAAATGCATGTTTCTACCAATATTTCCCAAGTATATGTTGAAAAGTACGTTGAATCCTGAAAAAAAAGTAAAAACTATGATTTTCAGTACTTTTTGTACTTAATCTGCTCGAAATATGGATTTCGGTCATTGTTTCCAAATAACTTAGGTCTATGCTAACAATTCCTGGTTCTACCAATATTTTCCAAGTATATGGTGAAAAGTGCGTGGTATCCTGCAAAAAACAACGAAAAACCTTGATTAATCTGATTGATATATGGACTTCGATCATTGTTTTCGTCAAAATATCTTAGATGTATGCTAAAAGTGCATGTGTTTACCAATATTTTCCAATTATATGGTAAAAATTCCGTGGTATCCTGCAAAAAACAGCGGAAAACCATGATTTTCGGTCATTTCTGTTATTAATCTGTTCGAAATATCGATTTGGATCATTCTTTTACTCAAAATGACGAAGTTTTACGCTAAAAACGCCTGTTTCTACCAATATTTTCCTAGTATATTGTGAGAAGTGCGTGGTATCCTGGAAAAATCGCGAGAAACAATGATTTTCAGTACTTTTGGTTATTTGTCTGCTGGAAATATGGATTTCGATCATTGGTTGCGTCAAAATAACTTAGGTCTATGCTAAAAATTCCTGGTTCTATCAATATTTTCCTAGTATATGGTGAAAAGTGCGTGGTATCCTTTAAAAAACAGCGAAAAACCATGATTCTCGGTACTTTTTGTTCTTAATCTGCTGGAAATAAGGATTTGGATCATTGTTTTCCTCAAAATGACGAAGTTTTGTCCTAAATATGCCTGTTTTGACCAAAATTTTCCTAGTATATGGTGAAAAGTTCGTGTTGTCCTGCAAATAATGCTGAAAACCGTGATTTTCGGTACTTTTGATCTTAATCAGCTGCAAATAAGGATTTGGATTATTGTTTTCCTCAAAATGACGAAGATTTGTCCTAATCATGCCTGTTTTTACCAATATTTTCCAATTATATAGAGAAAAGTACGTTGTGTCCTGAAAAAAACAGCGAAATACCATGATTTTCAGTACTTTTTGTTCTTAATCTGCTGGACATGTGGATTTCGATCATTGTTTTGGTCAAAATAACATAGGTCTATGCAAAAAATGCCTGTTTTTATCAATATTTTTCTACTATATGGTGAGAAGTGCGTGGTATCCTGGAAAAATCGCGAAAAACCGTGATTTCCGGTACTTTTCTTTCTTAATCTGCTGGAAATATGAATTTGGATCATTGCTTTCTCAAAATGACGAAGTTCTATGCTAAATATGCCTGTTTTTACCAATATTTTCCAATTATATGGTGAAAAGTACATTGTATCCAGAAAAAAACATCGAAAACCATGATTTTCAGTACTTTTTGTTCCCATTCTGCTGGAAAATATGGATTTGTTCATTGTTTTCCTCAAAATCACGAAGTTTTATGCTAAATAAGCCAATTTTTACATATCTTTTCCAATTATATGTCGAAAAGTACGTTGTATCCTGAAAAAAAAGCGAAAAACCATGATTTCCGGAACTTTTTCTTTTTCATCTTCTGGAAATATGGATTTCGATCATTGTTTCCGTCAAAATAGCTTAGGTCGATGCTAAAAATGCCTGTTTTTACCAATATTTTTCTAGTATGTGGTGAAAAGTGCGTGGGAACCTGTGAAAACAGCGAAAAACCATGATATTCGGTACTCTTTGTTCTCAATCTGCTGGAAATATTTATTTCCATTATAGTTTTCGTCTAAATAACTTAGGTTAAGCTAGAAATATTTGTTTTTAACAATATTTACCAAGTGTATGGTGAAAAGTACGTTGTATCCTGAAAAAAAGCCAAAAACCATGATTTTCAGTATATTTTGTTCTTAATCTTCTGTAAATATGGATTTCTATCATTGTTTTCGTCTAACTAACTTAGCTGTATGCTAAAAATGCACGTTTTTAGCAATATTTTCCAATTATATGGTGAAAATTACGTTGTACCTTGAAAAAAACAGCAAAAGCCATGATTTTCAGTACTTTTTGTTCTTATGCTGCTGTAAATATTTATTTCGAACATTGTTTTCGTCTAAATAGCTTAGGTCTAATTTAAAATTCCTTTTTGCCAATACTTTCCTAGTAAAAAGTGCGTTTTATGCTGCAAAAAAACCCGAAAAATCATGATTTCCGGTACTGTTTGTTCTTAATCTGCTGGGAATATGGATTTGGATCATTGCTTTCCTCAAAATGACGAAGGTCTATGCTAAATATGTCCGTTTATACCAAAATTTTCCAATTATATGGTGAAAAGTACGTTGTATCCTGAAGAAAACAGCGAGAAACCATGATTTTCAGTACTTTTTCTACTTAATCTTCTGGAAATATGGATTTCGATCATTGTTTTCGTCTAAATAACCTAGGTGTATGCTAACAATGCCTATTTTAACAATATTTTCCAATTATATGGTGAAAAGTACGTTGTATCCTGAAAAAAACAGCGAAACACCATGATTTTCAGTACTTTTTCTACTTAATCTTCTGGAAATATGGATTTCGATCATTGTTTTCGTCTAAATAACCTAGGTCTATGGTAACAATGCCTGTTTTAACAATATTTTCCAATTATATGGTGAAAAGTACGTTGTATCCTGAAAAAAACAGCGAAATACCATGATTTTCAGTACTTTTTGTTTTTAGTCTGCTGGACATGTGGATTTCGATCATTGTTTTCGTCAAAATAACTTAGGTCTATGCAAAAAATGTCTGCTTTTATCAACATTTTTCCAGTATATGGTGAGAAGTGCGTGGTATCCTGGAAAAATCGCGAAAAACCATGATTTTCAATACTTTTGGTTCTTTGACTGCTGGAAATATGGATTTCGATACTTGCTTTCGTCAAAATAACTTAGGTCTATTGTAAAAATTCCTGGTTCTACCAATATTTTCCTAGTATATGGTGAAAAGTGCGTGGTATCCTACATAAAACAGCGAAAAACCATGATTTTCGGTACTTTTTTTCTTAATCTGCTGGAAATAAGGATTTGGATCATTGTTTTCCTCAAAATGACGAAGTTTTCTCCTAAATATACCTGTTTTTACCAATATTTTCCTAGTATTTGATGAAAAGTTCGTGTTGTCCTGCAAAAAATGCGGAAAACCTTGATTTTCGGTACTTTTTGTTCTTAATCTTCTGGAAATAAGGATTTGGATCATTGTTTACCTCAAAATGACTAAGATTTGTCCTAAATATGCCTGCTTTTACTAATATTTTCCTAGTATATGGTGAAAAGTTCGTGTTGTCCTGCAAAAAATGCGAAAAACCATGATGTTCGGCACTTTTTATTCTTAATCTGCTGGAAATATGGTTTACGATCCTTGTCTTCGTCGAAATAACTTAGGTCTATGCTAAAAATGCCTGTTTTTATAAATATTTTGCTAGTATATGGTGAAAAGTGAGTGGTATCCTGCAAAAAACAGCGACAAACCATGATTTCCGGTATTTTTCTTTCTTAATCTGCTGGAAATATGGATTTGGATCATTGCTTTCCCAAAATGACGAAGTTCTATGCTAAATATGCCTGTTTTTACCAATATTTTCCAATTATATGGTGAAAAGTACGTTGTATCCAGAAAAAAACATCGAAAACCATGATTTTCAGTACTTTATGTTCCCATTCTGCTGGAAAATATGGATTTGGTCATTGTTTTCCTCAAAATCACGAAGTTTTATGCTAAGTAAGCCAATTTTTACATATCTTTTCCAAGTATATGTCGAAAAGTACGTTGTATCCTGAAAAAAACAGCGATAAACCATGATTAGCGGAACTTTTTCTTCTTCATCTTCTGGAAATATGGATTTCGATCATTGTTTTGGTCAAGATAACTTAGGTTTATGCTAAAAATGCATGTTTCTACCAATATTTCCCAAGTATATGTTGAAAAGTACGTTGAATCCTGAAAAAAACAGTAAAAACTATGATTTTCAGTACTTTTTGTACTTAATCTGCTCGAAATATGGATTTCGATCATTGTTTTCAAATAACTTAGGTCTATGCTAACAATTCCTGGTTCTACCAATATTTTCCAAGTATATGGTGAAAAGTGCGTGGTACCCTGCAAAAAACAACGAAAAACCTTGATTAATCTGATTGATATATGGATTTCGATTATTGTTTTCGTCAAACTAACTTAGGTCTATGCAAAAAATGCCTGTTTTTACCAATATTTTCCAATTATATGGTGAAAAGTACGTTGTGTCCTGAAAAAAACATCGAAAGACCATGATTTTCAGTACTTTTTGTTCTTAATCTGCTGGACATGTGGATTTCGATCATTGTTTTCGTCAAAATAACATAGGTCCATGCAAAAAATGCCTGTTTTTACCAATATTTTTCTAGTATATGGTGAAAAGTGCGTGGAATCCTGCAACAAACAGGGAAAAACATTATTTTATTTACCTTTTGGTATTCAAATGGAGGAAATTTTTATTTGGTTCGTGGTTTTTCTCAAAATAACGTTGATTTATGGTAGAAATGCCTTCTTTTACTAATATTTACCTAATATATGGCGAAACGTGCGTGATATTTTGCAAAATACAGTGGAAAATATGATTTTCAGTACTTTTTGGTATTCAAACGCAGGAAATTTCGTTTTGGTTCGTTGTCTTTCTCAAAATATCGTAGGTTTATGATAGAAATGCCCTTTTTTACGAATAGTTTCCTAATATATGGTGAAAAATTCCTGGTTCTATCAATATTTTCCTAGTATATGGTGAAAAGTGCGTGGTATCCTTTAAAAAACAGCGAAAAACCATGATTTTCGATACTTTTTGTTCTTAATCTGCTGGAAATAAGGATTTGGATCATTGTTTTCCTCAAAATGACGAAGTTTTGTCCTAAATATGCCTGTTTTTACCAATATTTTCCTAGTATATGGTGAAAAGTTCGTGTTGCCCTGCAAAAAATGCGGAAAACCGTGATTTTCAGTACTTTTTGTTCTTAATCAGCTGCAAATAAGGATTTCGATCATTGTTTTCCTCAAAATGACGTAGATTTGTCCTAAATATGCCTGTTTTTACCAATATTTTCCAATTATATGGTGAAAAGTACGTTGTGTCCTGAAAAAAACAGCGAAAGACCATGATTTTCAGTACTTTTTGTTCTTAATCTGCTGGACATGTGGATTTCGATCATTGTTTTCGTCAAAATAACATAGGTCTATGCAAAAAATGCCTGTTTTTACCAATATTTTTCTAGTATATGGTGAAAAGTGCGTGGAATCCTGCAACAAACAGGGAAAAACATTATTTTATTTACCTTTTGGTATTCAAATGGAGGAAATTTTTATTTGGTTCGTGGTTTTTCTCAAAATAACGTTTATTTATGGTAGAAATGCCTTCTTTTACTAATATTTACCTAATATATGGCGAAACGTGCGTGATATTTTGCAAAATACAGTGGAAAATATGATTTTCAGTACTTTTTGGTCTTCAAACGCAGGAAATTTCGGTTTGGTTCGTTGTCTTTCTCAAAATATCGTAGATTTATGATAGAAATACCCTTTTTTACGAATAGTTTCCTAATATATGGTGAAAAATGCCTGTTTTTACCAATATTTTCCTAAAATATTGTGAAAAGTGCGTGGTATCCTGCAAAAAACACGGATAAAAATGTTTGTCCGTACTTTTTGGTATTCAAATGCAGCAAAATTCGATTTGGTTCGTTGTTTTTCTCAAAATAATGTAGGTTAATGATAGAAATGCCTGTTATTGTCTACAGTTTCCTAATATGTGGAGAAAAATGCCCGTTTTTACCAGTATCTTCCTAGTATATGGTGATAAGGGTGTGGAATTCTGCAGCAAACAGGGAAAACCATGATTTTAAGTACTTTTTGCTATTAATGAGTTGGAAAATAAGTTTTAAACTAAATATGACTGTTTTACCAATATTTCCTAGTCTATGATGAAAAGTGCGTGGAATCCTGCAAAAAACAGGGAAAAAAATGGTTGTCAGTACTTTTTGGAATTCAAACGCATTAAATTTTGATTTGGTTCGGTGGTTTTCTCAAACTAACGTAGGTTTAAGATAGAAATGACTGTTTTTACTAATATTTTCCTAAAATATGGTAAAAATTCTGTGGATCCCTGCAAAAAAAAAAGAAAAACCATGATTTTCAGTACTTTTTGTTCTTAATCAGCTGGTAATATGGATTTTTATCATTGTTTCCCTCAAAAATAGTAGGTTCACGATAAAATGGCTGTTTTTACCAATTTTTTCCTAGCAAATGGAGAAAAGAGAGTGGAATCGTGCAAAAAACATTTAAAAACCATGATTTTCTAACCTCTTTGCACTCCAATCGCAGGAAATATGGATTTGGATCATTCTTTTCCGCAAAATAAGGTAGTTTTTTGCCATAAATGCCGGATTTTACCAATATTTTCCTAATACATGGTGAAGAATGTCTGTTTTTACCAATATTTTCCTAGTATATGGTAAAAAGTGCGTGGGATCCTGCAAAAAACAGCAATAAACCATGATTTTCGTTAGTTTTTGTTCTTAATCTGCTGGAAATATGGATTGGGATTATTGTTTTCCTCAAAATAACGAAGTTTGTGATAAATGTGCCTGAATTTACGAATGTTTTCCTAGTATATGGTGAAAAGTGCGTGGTATCCGGCAAAAAGCTGCGAAAAACCATGATATTCGGTACTTTTTTTCTCAATCTGCTGGAAATATTTATTTCCATTATAGTTTTCGTCTATATAACTTAGGTTAAGCTAGAAATATCTGTTTTTACCAATATTTTCCAAGTGTATGGTGAAAAGTACGTTGTATCCTGAAAAAAAAGCGAAAAACAATGATTTTCAGTACTTTTTGTTCTTAATCTGATGGAAATATGGATTTCGATCATTGTTTTCGCCAAAATAACTTAGGTCTATGCTAAAAGTGCATATTTTTGCCAATATTTTCCAATTATATGGTGAAAAGAGCGTGGGAACCTGCAAAAAACAGCGAAAAACCATGTTGTTGGGTACCTATTGTTCTTGATCTGCTGAAAATATGGATTTCCATCATTGTTTTCGTCAAAATAGCTTAGGTCTATGCTAAAAATGCCTGTTTTACCAATATTTTCCTAGTACTTGTTGAGAAGAGCGTGAGATCCTGCAAGAAACTGCGAAAAACCATGATTTCCGGTACTTTTTGTGCTTAATCTGTTGGAAATATTGTTTGGTATCATTGGTTTCCTCAAAATAACGAAGTTTTGTTCTAAATATGCCTGATACCACGTACTTTTCACCATATACTAGGAAAGCACCACGCACTTTTCACCATATAATTGGAAAATATTGATAAAAACATGCATTTTTAGCATAGAACTAAGTTATTTTGATGAAAACAATGATTGAAATCCATATTTCCAGCAGATTAAGTACAAAAAGTACTAAAAATCCCGGTTTTTCGCTGTTTTTTTCAGAATACAACATACATTTCACCGTATACTTGGAAAATATTGGTAAAAACAGATATTAGCAGCTTAAACTAAGTTATTTGGACGAAAACAATGATGGAAATCCATAGTTGCAGCAGATTAAGAACAAAAAGTACTGAAAAGCATGGTTTTTTTCGTTTTTCTCAGGATTCAACGTACTTTTCACCATATACTAGGAAAATATTGGAAAAAAAGGCATTTTTAGCACAGACCTAAGTTATTTTGACGAAAACAATGATCGAGATCCATATTTCCAGCAGATGAAGAACAAAAGGTACTGAAAATCTTCGTTTTTCGTTTTTTTTTCGGATACGGCGTACTTTTCACCATATACTTGGAAAATATTGCTAAAAACAGTCATATTTAGCATAGAACTTCGTCATTTTGAGGATAGCAATGAGCGAAATCCATATTTCCAGCAGATTAAGAATAAAAAGTACCGAACATCAAGGATTTTTGCTGTTTTTTTCAGGCTACAAAGTACTTTTCACCATAAACTAGGCAAATATTGGTGAAACCAGGCATATTTAGCATAAAACTTCGTCATTTTGAGGAAAACAATGACCCAAATCCATATTTCCAGCAGATTAAGTATAAAAAGTACTGAAAATCATGGTTTTTCGCTGTTTTTTTCAAGGTACAACGTACTTTTCACCATATAATTGGTAAATATTAATAAAAACATTCATTTTTAGCACACACGTAAGTCATTTTGACGAAAACAATGATCGAAGTCCATATTGCCAGCAGATTAAGTACAAAAAGTACTGAAAATCATGGTTTTTCGCTGTTTTTTTCAGAATACAACGTACTTTTCACCGTATACTTGGAGAATATTGATAAAATCAGATATTAGCAGCTTGAACTAAGTTATTTTCACGAAATCAATGATGGAAATCCATATTTCCAGCAGATCTAGAACAAAAGGTACCGAAAATCATGGTTTTTCACGGTTTTCACAGGATCCCACGCTCTTTTCACCATATACTAGGAAAATATTGGTAAAGACAGGCATTTTTAGAATAAACCTAAGCTATTTTGACGTAAACAATGATCGAAATCCATATTTCCAGCAGATTAATAACAAAAAGTACCAAAATCATGGTTTTTTGCTGTTTTTTGCAGGATTCCACGCACTTTTCACCATATACTAGGAAAATATTGGTAAAAACAGACATTTTACACCATGTATTAGGAAAATATTGGTAAAATCCGGCATTTATGGCATAAAACTACATTATTTTGCGTATGACAATGATCCAAATCCATATTTCCTGCATTTAACGATCAAACAGGTATTAAAAACCATGGTCTATCGCTGTTTTTCTCATGATTCCACGCTCTTTTCTCTATATACTAGGAAAATATTGGTAAAAGCCGGCATTTTATCGTAAACCTACAATATTTTCAGGAAAACAATAATAAAAATCCATATTTCCAGCCGATTAAGAACAAAAAGTACTGAATAAAATGGTTGTTCGTTGTTTTTTTGCATAATTTAACGCACTTTTCTCCACATAATAGGAAAATATTGGTTAAAACAGGCAATTCTATCATAAACATACGTTTTTTTGAGAAAAACAGCCATCCAAATCCAAAGCCATTCATTTCCGTCGATAACTACCTGATTTTGCGGAAAACAATGATATAAATCTATAATTCCTGCGTTTAAAGAGCAACCAGGACTGAAAATCATGGTTTTTCGCTGTTTTTTACACGATTCCACCCCCTTTTCTCCATCTAATAGGAAAATATTGTTAAAAACCGGCAATACCAGAATAAACCTTTGTTATTTTAGAAAAACATCAATCCGTATCCAAAGTCAGTCATTTTTAGCATAAAACCACATTTTTTTGTGGAAAACAATGATCCAAATCAATATTTCCTACGATTGGAGTGCAAACAGGTCAGAAAATCATGGTTTATCGCTGTTTTTCGCACGATTGCACCCTCTTTTCTCCATTTACTAGGAAAATATTGGTAAAAACAGCCATTTTATCGTGAACCTACTATATTTTGAGGAAAAAAATGATAAAAATCCATATTTCCAGTTGATTAAGAACAAAAAGTACTCAAAATCATGGTTTTTCTTTTTTTTGCAGGGATCTACGAACTTTTTAACATATTTTAGGAAAATATTGGTAAAAACAGTCATTTCTATTATTTGTGACGAGGAGCACGCATTATAGCTGTGCCCTCGTCGCCTCGCATTCTTCGTTGCCCGCGCTGGCCAGAGCCCGGCGGTCATCGGACACCGGTTGTAGGAAAAACCAAGCAGAGGGTCTGAATGTAACTTCGAGCTGCGTTGGTACTGCGGCGGTGGACGTAATGGTGGACGCGTTTGTACCTGCAAACACGCCGATTAGCGAGCTGCAGCAGCAGGCGCACACAGTGGTAGACAGTGGTCGCCCTAGTAGTGCACTGCCGGCTGCACAGACCATGTCTCCCCGGGGAATGATTAATACTCCGAGAAGTGCTGGGAATCGCAACACCGGTGGATTTAAAGGGCGTTGCTTCATGTGCCAAAATATAGGTCACAGGCAGAGCGAGTGTTCACTTCCCGTCTGTTATGCATGTGGCCAGCCAGGGCATTACACGAAGGAGTCTATCCAGGGGCGCAGAGTGCCAGGGACGTCACAGCCGACGGGGGCGACGGGTAATAGTCCGGGAGTATGACGGAGCATTCTGCTCGCGGAAACGGAAATAGGGACGCTAGGGTACTTAGGAGGGGGTGTAGAGGCAGCGCGCTCTCAGCAGTTGACGTGCGATGGCTATGATCGGAGGGAAAGACGCGAGATACTTCGTGAGATTCAAGTGACATTGAATCCCGAATTAATCGCACCCGTGCTGAATGTGGATCATGAAGCCGGCACGCATGCTGAAGGTGAGAGTAGCGCAGTACCAACTGCACCCACGGAGGGCTGGCTAGAGAAGGCCCGAGTGAGACTGGCAGCGCTAAGAAGCGTAACGAGTAAGGAGGCTGCGCGCCCCGAGGATGAGAGGGAGCGCGTAGCATTGCGAGAAGTTCACAGAGCCCTGGATAAAGAGCCTGTTCGCGTGCCACTGAGCAGTCAGCTGAGCACCGAACAGGATAGCGAGCAGATTGCGGAGATGGATGTAGAAAACCGCAAATTGATAACTGTTAGCCTCGGAGAGCGACTGTTTAAAGCGTTGCTGGATTCGGGAGCGATGGTGTCGTTGGTAGGCAGGAGATCGCGAATTTGTGTAGAACGCGACTAGTACCGTCGTCATTGATCGTGCGCGGAGTAAATGGAGGACCATTGCGCGTCTATGGAAAAATAAGGTTTATGCTGGAAATAGGTGGACAGGCGAAACCGCTAGAACTGCGCGCGATTGAGGGAATCGATCACCAGATGATTTTAGGGATCAATTTTTGTCGATTGTGGGAGTTAGAGATTAAATTCGCGGTACGGATCTGGCGCGTGGGTGGTGGAGAATTTAGAGAGTTCGCTGGTCGAGAGGCTAACAGCGCACCTGTAATTATGGAGTGCGCGGGCATCTCGCACACCAGCGAACTAGAGAGAGAGCGCATAACGCGCCTGGTAGAGAGCATCGTGCCGCCACCCGATGCGACACTTGTTTACACCACTCTGATTACACATCAAATTGAGGTGAACAGCTCGCGTCCGGTGAGATGTGCGCCGCGGCGCATGTCTCCCAGAATGCTAGAGATCGCACAAGAAGAAGTGCGAAGGATGTTGTCAGAGGGTGTGATCGAGCCGTCGGCGAGTGATTCGTGTAGCGCGCCGGTGACAGTGAAAAAGGCGAGCGGCGGGAACCGATTTTGCATTGATTTTCGCAAACTTAACAAGGTCAGGCGCCCGGAGGCGTATCCAATGCCGAGCGTCGACGCAACTCTAGATCGGTTACGCGACGCACGTTATATTAGCAAAATAGATTTGCGCCAGGCTTATTTTCAAGTATTGTTGGATGAGGCAAGTAGGAAGTATACAGCATTCGCGGTGCAGGGCTCGGGATTGTGGCAGTTTCGGCGCATGGCGTTCGGCTTAATATACGGACCTGCAACTTTTTCTAGATTAATGGACGCGCTATTTGGAGCGGAATGTCAGCCGCACGTGTTTGGGTATTTAGATAACATAATAGTTATCACGGAACATTCGAAGAGCATCTATATTGGCTGCATTTTGTATTACGGCGTATTGTGGATGCGGGGCTCGCGATTAGTTTTGAAAAATCAGTGTTTTGCTGCCAGAAGGTTGCGTATTTAGGCTATTTGTTCCAGAACGTGTCGCACGCAAAATAGGTCAATTTTAGGGTTTTGTGAGAGTGCATGTTGAAAGTGTGATGGTGATTACTGGTTTTTTTTTGTTGTGTTTTTTTGCGTATGGATGAATTGACGCGACGAGAGAAAATGTTGTTTTGTTCACAGGTGTAGGTCAACTGCTGTCGGAGAGGAGAGCGGCGTAAATGGACGCCGATAAAGAGCCAGAGGGGGCCCGGGAAGCACCGACGGGTAGCGAGGCAGGGGAGCGCGGCGGAGTTGCGATGGCTGGCGTAGCCGCTTTCGCGACGAGCGTTGCAGCCCCCTGTTTGAGAGCTGTTGAGGAGGACGTGTACGTCCTTCTCGACGGAGGGGAGAGAGCAGCCGCTTCACGGCTGCTAGTCTCTCTGCCGAGCATCCCTGAGGAAGAGGAGGATCGGCTCTCGATCGATTTGGTTGAGGGGCTGATAGATGCTGAGACGGAGGCACTTTTGCTGGGAGAACCCCCGCACGAAGCTGGCCCCGCCGCCGCCTTCGCAATGGAGACCTTGCAGGTCCAGAGCGAGGCGACGGCGGATGCGCAGAGCAATAGTGTTGCGAGCCAGCAAACGGTGGTCGGCACGCAGCCCCGAGGCCGATCGAGCGAGAGGCCGGAACCCCTCGGCCGAGAAGAAACACTGGAGGATCCGAACCCGCAACCTCCAGTGCTCCCCAGGATTGTCGGCATCGAGAGAGGCGAGCCTGATTCCTTCCATATGGAATGGGATGGGGCACCAGTCTCCTCGGCGAGACTGTTCGAGTGCCTCTGAGACCCGACAGGGATGCGCGGTGTCCAGCGAGCGGAGCATACGCAGAACGCTTACGCGCGCGGGAACATCGCGCCGGCCGGGTTCTGGGAGGATGATCGCCGCCGGGAGAACGAGGAGCGGGCTGGTTCAGGGACAAGGAGGAGGAAAAAGAAGGGCAAGGGCCCGAACTTCCAGAAGGAAGATATTGTGTCGGTGCTGTTTAGCGCCGCCAGAGCCGCAGCCTTCAACCGAACGTCAGCCGCTCGCGTCTGAGGAGCCCAAGCCGTGCTCCAGCCAAGGACCGACATATGAAAGGTTTTGCCAGAGCTTGCGCCGGTTGTCTCCAGCGACGCACAGAGGGCACAAAACAGCGAATATCCATGATTTTCGGTACTTTTTGTTCGTAATCTACTGGAAATATGGATTTGGATCATTGTGTTCCTCCAAACGACGAAGTTTTATGGTAAATATTCCTGTTTTTATCAATATTTTCCAAGCATATCTTGAAAAATTCTTTGTATCCTGAAAAAAACAGCGAAAAACCATGATTTTCGATACTTTTGGTTCTTAGTGTGCTGGAAATATGGATTACGACCATTGTTTTCGTCAAAATAACATAGGTCTATGATAAAAATGCCTGGTTCTACCAATATTTTCCTAGTATATGTTGAACAGTGGGTGGTATCCTGCAAAAAACAGCGAAAAACCATGATTTTCAGTACTTTTTGTTCCTAACCTGCTGGAAATATTTATTTCGATCACTGTTTTCGTCAAAATAATTTAGGTCTATTCTAAAAATGGCTGCTTTTACCAATATTTTCCTAGTAAAAAGTGCGTTTTATGCTGCAAAAAACCGCGAAAAACCATGATTTCCGGTACTTTTTGTTCTTAATCTACTGGAAATATGGATTTGGATCATTGATTTCCTCAAAATGACGAAGTTCTATGCTAAGTATGCCTGTTTTTACGAATATTTTCCAAGTATATGGTGAAAAGTACGCTGTATCATGAAAAAAACATCGAAAAACCATGATTTCAGGAACTTTTTCTTCTTCATCTTCTGGAAATATAGATTTCGATCATTGTTTTCGTCTAAATAACTTAGGTCTATTTTAAAAATGCATGTTTTTACCAATATTTCCCAAGTACATGTAGAAAAGTACGTGGTGCACGAATGAACGTGTACGAGTTATTTATATTGTTAGAGTTTGTCAAGGAGAGAAAATAATAAATTGTAATGACTCTTAAAGTATTCGCTCCAACCCACTCGAAAGTAAAATTGTAGCAAAAGGCATATGAACGATACGCGCATTCGAGTAAATATAGGCAATAATATGTCTTATTCGCAAATAAGACGTCGCAATAATAGGCAAAGTATAAAATGTCTTATTCGCAAATAAGACAACAAAATATAGGCAATGTAACTATAGGCAATAAATGTAGGCAAAGTATCAGCAATAAGGCAAAGTATAGGTAAAATCGATAAGGGCAAAGTAATAAATAAAGTAAAGGCAATAATATGTCTTAGTCGCAACTAAGACAAGTGTAGGCAAATGTACGCAACAAGTATAGGCAAAAGTATAGGGGAAAAGTAACAAGGCATGTGCATAAAGCACCTGAATAGTGGCTGCCGCAGACCTCTATATGTATACTCATTGAAGTATTTTTCATTGAAAGTTGCTCGTCGGTGCTTGCCATCTGGCGGACACTTCGGGTACTTCAATCCCGAACATACGTTGAATCCTGAAGAAAACAGTGAAAAACCATGATTTTCAGTACTTTTTGTTTTTAGTCTGCTGGGAAAATGGATTTAGATCATTGTATTCCCTAAAATGGCGAAGTTTTATGCTAAATATGCCTATTTTTATCAATATTTTCCAAATATATGTCAAAAGGTATTTTGTATCCTGAAAAAAAAACGAAAATCCATGATTGTCAGTACTTTTTGTTTTTACTCTGCTGGCAATATGGATTTCGATCATTGCTTTCGTCTAGATAACCTAGGTCTATGCTAACAATGTCTGTTTTTACTAATATTTTCCAATAATATGGTGAAAAGAGCGTGGGATCCTGCAAAAAACAGCGAAAAACCATGTTGTTGGGTACCTATTGTTCTTGATCTGCTGGTAATATGGATTTCCATCATTGTTTTCGTCAAAATAGCTTAGGTCTATGCTAAAAATGCCTGTTTTACCAATATTTTCCTAGTATTTGGTGAAAAGAGCGTGGGATCCTGCAAGAAACTGCGAAAAACCATGATTTTCGGTACTTTTTGTGCTTAATTTGTTGGAAACATAGATTGGTATCATTGTTTTCCTCAAAATAACGAAGTTTTGTGCTAAATATGCCTGATACCACGTACTTTTCACCATATACTAGGAAAATACCACGCACTTTTCACCATATAATTGGAAAATATTGATAAAAACATGCATGTTTAGCATACAACTAAGTTATTTTGATGAAAACAATGATCGAAATCCATATTTTCAGCAGACTAAGTACAAAAAGTACTAAAACTCATGGTTTTTCGCTGTTTTTTTCAGAATACAACGTACTTTTCACCGTATACTTGGAAAATATTGGTAAAAACAGATATTAGCAGCTTAAACTAAGTTATTTTGACGAAAACAATGATGGAAATCCATATTTCCAGCAGATTAAGAAGAAAAAGTACTGAAAATCATGGTTTTTGGATATTTTTTTCCGGATACAGCGTACTTTTCCCCATATACTTGGAAAATATTGGTAAAAAAAGGCATATTTAGCAGAGAACTTCGTCATTTTGAGGATAGCAATGAGCGAAATCCATATTTCCAGCAGATTAAGAACAAAAAGTACCGAACATCAAGGATTTTCGCTGTTTTTTTCAGGCTACAAAGTACTTTTCCCCATTTACATGAAAAATATTAATAAAAACAGGCATATTTAGCATAAAACTTCGTCTTTTTGAGGAAAACAACGATCCAAATCCAGATTTACAGCGGAATAAGAACTAAAAGTACCGAACATCCTGGTTTTTCGCTGTTTTTTTCGGGACAAAACGTACTTTTCACCATATTCATGGAAAATATTGGTAAAAACAGGGATAATTAGCATAAAAGTTCGCCATTGTGAGGAAAACAATGATGCAAATACATATTTCCGCGGGCTAAGAACAAAAAGTACCGAAAATCATGGTTCTTCGCTTTATATTGCAGGATACCACTCACTTTTCACCATATACTAGGAAAATATTGCTAAAAACAGGCATTTTTAGCTTAGACCGAAGTTAAGTTGACGAAAACAATGATCGAAATCCATATTTCCAGCAGATTAATAACATAAAGTACCGAATATGATGGTTTTTCGCTGCTTTTCCCAGGATCTCACGCTTTTTTCACCATACACTAGGAAAGTATTGGTAAAAATAGGCATTTTTAGCATAGACCTCAGTTATTTTGACGAAAACAATGATCGAAATCCATATTTCCAGCAGATTAAGTACAAAAAGTAATGAAAATCATGGTTTTTCGCTGTTTTCTCAGAATACAAAGTACTTTTCACCATATACTAGGAAAATATTGGTAAAAACAGGCATATTTAGCATAAAACTTCGTCATTTTGAGGAAAACAATGATCCAAATCCATATTTCCAGCAGATTAAGAACAAAAAGTACCGAAAATCATGGTTTTTCGCTGTTTTTTTCAGGATACAACGAACTGTTCACCATATACATGGGAAATATTGGTAAAAACAGGCATAATTAGCATAAAAGTTCGCCATTGTGACGAAAACAATGATCCAAATACATATTTCCGCGGGTTAAGAAAAAAAGTACCGAAAATCATAGTTCTTCGCTTTTTATTGCAGGATACCACTCACTTTTCACCATGTACTAGAAAAATATTGCTAAAAACAGGCATTTTTAGCATAGACCTAAGTTATTTTGACGAAAACAATGACCGAAATCCAAATTTCCAGCAGATTAAGTACAAAAAGTAATGAAAATCATGGTTTTTCACTGTTTTTTCAGAATACAACGTACTTTTCACCGTATACTTGGAGAATATTTGTAAAAACAGATATTAGCCGCTTAATCTAAGTTATTTTGACGAAAACAATGATGGAAATCCATATTTCCAGCAGATCAAGAACAAAAGGTACCGAAAATCATGGTTTTTCGCGATTTTCACAGGATCCCACGCTCTTTTTACCATATACTAGGAAAATATTGGTAAAAACAGGCATTTCTAGAATAAACTTAAGCTAGTTTGACGTAAACAATGATCGAAATCCATATTTCCAGCAGATTAATAACTAAAAGTACCAAAATCATGGTTTTTCGCTGTTTTTTGCAGGATACCACACACATTTCACCATATATTTGTAAAACATTCATAAAAATATTGGTAAAAACAGACTTTTTTAGCATAGACCTAAGCTATTTTCACGGACACAATGATCGAAATCCATATTTCCCGCAGATTAAGATCAAAAAGTACTGAAAGTCATGGTTTTTCCCTTTTCTTTTCAGGATACAACGTACTTTACACCATATTTTAGGAAAATATTGGTAAAAACAGTCATTTCTATTATAAACCTACGTTAGTTTGAGAAAATCACAGAGGCAATTCGAAATTTACTGCGTTTGAATTGCAAAAAGTACTGAAAATCATGGTATTTCGCTGTTTTTTGCAGGATTCCACGCACTTTTCACCATATACTAGGAAAATAGTGGTAAAAACAGACATTTTACACCATGTATTAGGAAAATATTGGTAAAATCCGGCACTTATGGCATAAAACTACCTTATTTTGCGTATAACAATGATCCAAATCCATATTTCCTGCATTTAACGACCAAACATGTCTTAAAAACCATGGTTTATCGCTGTTTTTCTCATGATTCCACGCTCTTTTTTCTATATACTAGGGAAATATTGGTAAAAACAGGCATTTTAACGTAAACCTACAATATTTTCAGGAAAACAATAATAAAAATCCATATTTCCAGCCGATTAAGAACATAAAGTACTGAATAACATGATTGTTCGTTGTTTTTTGCATAATTTCACGCACTTTTCTCCACATAATAGGAAAAAATTGGTAAAAACAGGCAATTCTATCATAAACATACGTTTTTCTGAGAAAAACAGCAATCCAAATCCAAAGCCAATCATTTCCATCGATAACTACCTTATTTTGCGGAAAACAATGATATAAATCTATAATTGCTGCGTTTAAAGAGCAAGCAGGACTGAAAATCATGGTTTTTCGCTGTTTTTCGCACGATTCCACCCCCTTTTCTCCATCTAATAGGAAAATATTGTTTAAAACAGGCAATGCCAGAATAAACCTTTGTTATTTTAGAAAAACATCGATCCGATTCCAAAGCCAGTCATTTTTAGCATAAAAACACATTATTTTGCGGAAAACAATGATCCAAATCAATATTTCCTGCGATTGGAGTGCAAACAGGTCAGAAAATCATGGTTTATCGCTGTTTTTCGCATGATTCCACCCTCTTTTCTCCATTTACTAGGAAAATATTGGTAAAAACAGCCATTTTATCGTGAACCTACTATATTTTGAGAAAAACAATGATAAAAATCCATATTTCCAGTTGATTAAGAACAAAAAGTACTGAAAATCGTGGTTTTTCTTTTTTTTGCCGGGATCCACGAACTTTTTAACATATTTTAGGAAAATATTGGTAAAAACAGTCATTTCTATCATATGTGACGAGGAGCACGCATTATAGCTGTGCCCTCGTCGCCTCACATTCCTCGTTGGCTGCGCTGGCCAGAGGCCGGCGGTCATCGGACACCGGTCGTAGGAAGAACCAAGCAGAGGGTCGGAATGTAACTTCGAGCAGCGTTGGTAATGCGGCGGTGGACGTAATGGTGAACGCGTTTGTACCTGCAAACACGCCGATTAGCGAGGTGCAGCGGCAGGCGCACACAGTGCGTTGCTTCTTGTGCCAAAATTTAGGTCACAGGCAGAGCGAGTGTTCACTTCCCGTCTGTTATGCATGTGGCCACCCAGGGCATTACGCGAAGGAGTGTACCCAGGGGCGCAGAATGCCAGGGACGTCACAGCCGACGGAGGCGACGGGTAATACTCCGGGTGTATGACGGAGCATTCTGCTCGCGGAAGCGGAGGTAGGGACGCTAGGGTACTTAGGAGAGGGTGTAGAGGCAGCGCGCTCTCAGCAGTTGACGTGCGGTGGCTATGATCGGAGGGAAAGACGCGAGATACTTCGTGAGATTCAAGTGACATTGAATCCTGAATTAATCGCGCCCGTGCTGAATGAGGATCATCAAGCCGGCACGCCCGCTGCAGGTGAGAGTAACGCAGTACCAGCTGCACCCACGGAGGGCTGGCTAGAGAAGGCCCGAGTGAGACTGGCAGCGCTAAGAAGCGTAACGAGTAAGGAGGCTGCGCGCCCCGAGGATGAGAGGGAGCGCGTAGCATTGCGAGAAGTGCGCAGAGCCCCCGGATAAAGAGCCTGTTCGCGTGCCACTGAGCAGTCAGCTGAGCACCGAACAGGATAGCGAGCCGATTGCGGAGATGGACGTAGAAAACCGCAAACTGTTAACTGTTAGCCTGGGAGGGCGACTGTTTAAAGCGTTGCTGCATTCGGGAGCGATAGTGCCGTTGGTAGGCGCGGAGATCGCGAATTTGTGTAGAACGCGACTAGTACTTTCGTCAATGATTTTGCGCGGAGTAAATGGAGGAGCATTGCGCGTGTTTGGAAAAATAAGGTTTATGCTGGAAATAGGTGGACAAGCGAAACCGCTAGAAGTGCGCGCGATTGAGGGAATCGATCACCAGATGATTTTAGGGATCGATTTTTGTCGATTATGGGAGTTAGAGATTAAATTCGCGGTACGGATCTGGCGCGTGAGTGGTGGAGAATTTAGAGAGTTCGCTGGTCGAGAGGCTGACAGCTCACCTGTAATTATGGAGTGCGCGGGCATCTCGCACACCAGCGAAATAGAGAGAGAGCGCATAACGCGCCTGGTAGAGAGCATCGTGCCGCCACCCGATGCGACACTTGGTTACACCACTCTGATTACACTTCAAATTGAGGTGAACAGCTCGCGTCCGGTGAGATGTGCACCGCAGCGCATGTCTCCCAGAATGCTAGAGATCGCACAAGAAGAAGTGCCAAGGATGTTGTCAGAGGGTGTGATCGAGCCGTCGGCGAGTGATTCGTGTAGCGCGCCGGTGATAGTGAAAAAGGCGAGCGGCGGGAACCGATTTTGCATTGATTTTCGCAAACTTAACAAGGTCAGACGCCCGAACGCGTATCCAATGCCGAGCGTCGACGCAACTCTAGATCGGTTACGCGACGCACGTTATATTAGCAAAATAGATTTGCACCAGGCTTATTTTCAAGTATTGTTGGATGAGGCAAGTAGGAAGTATACAGCATTCGCGGTGCAGGGCTCGGGATTGTGGCAGTTTCGGCGCATGGCGTTCGGCTTAATTAACGGACCTGCAACTTTTTCTAGATTAATGGAAGCGCTATTTGGACCGGAATGTCAGCCGCACGTGTTTGGGTATTTAGATAACGTAATGGTTATCACGAGAACATTCGAAGAGCATCTATATTGGCTGGATTTTGTATTAGGGCGTATTGTGGATGCGGGGCTCGCGATTAGTTTTGAAAAATCAGTGTTTTGCTGCCAGAAGGTTGCGTATTTAGGCTATTTGTTGGACGCGGAGGGGCTGCGCCCGAATTCAGAACTTGTCGCACTCTTGCTTAATTATCCTGCGCCGAATAATGTCAAACAATTGAGAAGGTTTTTAGATTTATACGGAGCGAGAGTGAGATTAAATTACCGCTAACAAAGCTGCTCCGCAAGGAACAGGAATGGGAATGGGGTGAGCGCGAGCAGGAAGCTTTCGAAAGATTGAAAGCGCGAGCAGGAAGCTTTCGAAAAAGTGCACGATTTTGTACAGCGCTGCGTAGAGTGCCAGCAGTATAAATGCAGCAATCTGCACCGCAGGGTCTGATGGGAAAACGCGTGGTAGAGAGGCCCTCGGCGGTCGTCGCCGCGGATGTGATGGAGCTTCCGCGTAGTAAAAATCAATTTAAATATGTCTTGGTTTTCCAAGACCTTTTTACACGTTGGGTAGAACTCAAACCACTCCGTTCTGCCGACGCGAGTGCCGTCTCGAGCGCTATGGAGGAGCTGACTCTGTTTAGGTGGGAAACTCCAGACTACTTCCTGACAGATAACGGGAAGGAGTTTGTGAATATAAACTTAGACAAAATTCTCATAGAGTACGGAATTAAACACATAACAATCCCCCCCTATCACTCACAGAGCGACCCGGTCGAGGGCACGAACCGCACACTCAAAACGATGATAGCGACTTTTGTGGATGCGGACCACAAGAGTTGGGATAAAATTTTGCACGCGTTTAGGCACGCAATTAATACCGCAACGCAAGCTACGACGAGGGTTTCCCCAGCGTTTTTAAGGGGGTGTCAAACTCAATTTTTACCGACCGAGCAAAAAATATATTGTTTTTAATAGAAAAAAAAAAATATAACGATATATGAAAAATAATGAGTGCATTGCCCTCCGTAATTACATTATTAATCATTCTGCAAAATGCCAAGTCAATATTCAAAAGCGTCTAAGAATGGCATTTGAACGAAAATTTCGTTCAAATGCCATTCTCAGATGCCTTAAAATATCGACGTGAAACTTTGCAGAATGATTCATAATGTCATTACGGAGGGCAATGTACTCATGATTATGCATAATATTAAAAAAAAAAAAATAGATTATTGTACCATATGGGTAATATGTAGCATCGCGAGATTCGCGAATCGGCGACGGCAGCGACGGCAGCGGCCAGCGGCGCGGCCTTGCCCGTGTGTGTGTACGCGCATGCGCTGCTGGCTGCAGCACAGCTGAGCCATCAGTCCATCGCCGATGCCTGGGCCTAGGCCCTCCGGGAAGCGGCCCCGTGTTGCCGCCACCACCTCCGCCGCCACCTTCGCCACCTGTGCCCTCCTCTATCCATTGCTAATCGACGTGTCATCGGTGTGCCTGCCGTCTGGACCGCTCGCAGACGGCGCAGCCTGGAGCGCCGCATCAGCCGCCCACCTCGCAGACCGTAGCGTCCGTACCGCACCGTGTGCGTGCACACCCAACGGACCGTGCCGCTTGGTCTTGGCCCCGCCGTAAGACAGAAAAGTAAGTCATTCAAGAATTTATTTATTTTACGGCGTTGTTATTTGTACGACAGATCTGTCGTACAAATAACCTATAACCCACTTAGAAACGTGTAAAAATCACTGTTTTGAAAGTCTGAGATGGAAGGGACTATTATTTCTATAGTCAAGCGTCAATCCTTGCCTATTTTTTTCTTTAATCAAGCGTCAATTCTTCGGCTAAAGAGAATTGAAGGTTAGGTTTTACGTATATATAGGTATACCTATCTAGCAATCTGGCGTATAAATAACAACGGCCAACTATAGATTTGATGCGCTTTTTCGACTTTTCATTCCAAAGATTACAGATCTAAATAATCAGCAAGTGTGGAGATACTGCTTTTCCCTGTATTTTTCAAAATATTTTCAAGAAAAGTCATTTCCTCCAAACTGGCTGATTGAGTAGATCTGAAATCTAATATACAATGCCTCAGCATGTACTGGATTGTATGTAAACATTCTCATAAACTTTAAGCGAGGATGAGGAGGTCTACCTTGGAAATGCACACGCGCTTTTTCGACTTTTCATTTCAAAGATCCCTTTCCATTCTCTACAAATATTTCAAACTTTACACACACTATGTAATACATGCTGAGGGACTGTTTATCAAGTTTAAGATCTAAATAATTAGCAAGTGAGGAGATATTGCAATTTGTATGCTCTTTTTAAGAAATGTTCAAGTAAAAAAGTTATTTCCCCTACACTGGCTGATTGAAAAGATCTAAATTTAATATACAGTGCCTCAGCATGCATTGCATTGTGTGAGAACATTCTGGTAAACTATGAGAAAGAGTGAGGAGGTTTTTGTCGCAAATGCACATGCGGCTTTTTGACATTTCGTTCCAAAGATCCCTTTCCATTCCCTACAAGTATCTTAAACTTTCCATACATAATGGAATACATGCTGATGGACAGTTTATCAAGTTTCAGATCTACATAATTAGTAAGTCTGGAGATATTGCAATTTTTGTGCTTTTTCAGGAAATTTTTAAGAAAGAAAAGTAATTTCCTCCAAACTGGCTGATTGAATAGATCTGAAACCTAATATATAATGCCTCAGTATGTACTGGATTGTGTGTAAACATTCTCACACACTTTAAGCGAGGGTGAGGAGGTCTACATTGGAAATGCACACGCGCTTTTTCGACTTTTCATTTCAAAGATCCCTTTCCATTCTCTACAAATATTTCAAACTTTACACACACTATGTAACACATGCTGAGGTATTGTTTATCAACTTTCAGATCTAAATAATTAGCAAGTGTGGAGATATTGCAATTTGTATGCTCTTTTTAAGAAATGTTCAAGAAAAAAAGTTATTTCCCGTACACTGGCTGATTGAAAAGATCTAAAATTTAATATACAATGCCTTAACATGTATTGGATTGCGTGTTAACATTCTGGTAAGCTTTGAGCAATGGTCAGGAGGTCTTAGTTGGAAATGCACTTGCGCTTTTTCGACTTTTCAGTCCAAAGATCCCTTTCCATTCTCTCAACATATCTTAAACTTTACACACACCGTGCAATATATGCTGAGGGACAGTTTATCAAGTTTCAGATCTACATAAATAGCAAATCTGGAGATATTGCAATTTTTGTGCTTTTTCAGGAAATTTTTAAGAAAGAAAAGTCATTTCCTCCAAACTGGCTGATGGAGTATATCTGAAACTCAATATGCAATGCCTCAGCATGCATTGCATTGTGTGAGAACATTCTGGTAAACCATGAGAAAGTGTGAGGAGGTTTTTGTCGCAAATGCACATGCGGCTTTTCGACAATTCGTTCCAAAGATCCCGTTCCATTCCCTACAAGTATCTTAAACTTTCCATACATAATGGCATACATGCTGAGGGACGGTTTATCAAGTTTCAGATCTACATAATTAGCAAGTCTGGAGATATTGCAATTTTTGTGCTTTTTCAGGAAATTTTTAAGAAAGAAAAGTAATTTCCTCCAAACTGGCTGATTGAGTAGATCTGAAACCTAATATACAATGCCTCAGCATGTACTGGATTGTGTGTAAACATTCTCATAAACTTTAAGCGAGGGTGAGGAGGTCTACATTGGAAATGCACACGCGCTTTTTCGACTTTTCATTTCAAAGATCCCTTTCCATTCTCTACAAATATTTCAAACTTTACACACACTATGTAATACATGCTGAGGGATATTGTTTATCAAGTTTCAAATCTAAATAATTAGCAAGTGTGGAGATATTGCAATTTGTATGCTCTTTTTAAGAAATGTTCAAGAAAAAAAGTTATTCCGCCTACACTGGCTGATTGAAAAGATCTAAAATTTAATATACAATGCCTCAACATGTATTGGATTGTGTGTTAACATTCTGGTAAACTTTAAGCGAGGGTGATGAGGTCTTAGTTGGAAATGCACATGCACTTTTTCGACTTTTCATTCCAAAGACCCTTTCCATTTTCTACAGATATCTTAACTTTCCATCTATCTATTCCCTCTGCTTCTGGCAGGTCGATACTGCTATCCTCATTCCTATACTGCTTAACTCTTTATTAATATATTCTGTTTTGCCCTAGGCGAAGAGCTCCTGCAGAAGACAATACGTCTTCATATAATTCTACTCTCCTCCAGGACAGCCAACACAACTACCACGTCCTGAAGACATCAGCTAGACAAACATATCGTAGAAGTGAGAGCGAAGGTGTATATAAATATAGTTTGATCTCCTGTGCCAGACTCGAGTAAGTATTTCACTTCGGATTTGGACTTTATCTTGTAGTACAGCCGAACCTAGTCTCCAACTTTCCATCGGTCTACTCCTCTGTTCCTGGCAGTTCGATACTGTTATCCTCATCCCTACTCCTTAATACATTATTAATATATTTTGTATTGTCCTAGGTGAAGAGCTCCTGTAGAAGACAACAAGTCTTCATATAATTCTACTCTTCTCGAGGACAGCCAACGCAACTACCACTTCCCGAGGACATCACCTAGGCGAACACAACGGAGAAGGGAGGGCGAAGGTGTAGTTGAATGTAGTTCGCGCTTCCGTGACACTCGAGTAAGTACTTCACTTCGGATTTGGACTTTATCCTGTAGTATAGCCGAACCTAGCCTCCAACTTTCCATCTGTCTACTCCTCTGTTCCTGGCAGTTTGATACTGCTCTCCTCATCCCCACTGCCTAAAACATTATTAATATATTTTGTTTTGCTCTAGGCGAAGAGCTCCTGCAGAAGACAACAGGTCTTCATATCATTCTACTCTCCTCGAGGGCAGCCAACGCAATTACCACTTCCCGAGGACATCACCTAGGCGGACACGACGGAGAAGGGACGACGAAGGTATACTTGAATGTCTGCGCTCCCGCGACAGACTCGAGATGTAGTCTAGGCACCAGGGGGGTTTCCGTGGCCGATGGATGTCCACACTTCCACCAAAGCTTTTCTTACGTATTTTTGACTGCTGATTCTGAATTTCGAAGGTGGAACGTCGCCAGACTGTTAGTTTTTTGTTATTAACAATTTAATTGTTTAAATTGCTGCCAAATCAATATGATTAATTATAACTGAATCCTAACTGCCTAAAACTGTAGTAAATTGATCTAGAATATGCTCGTTTTTTCAGAATTGAAAAATTTTGATTAGAACCCGAATTATTGCAAATTTAGTGCAATAAGTCACCAATTCGAGCGCAAACGTGCATAATTCTAGATCAATTTACTACAGTTTTAGACAGTTAGGATTCAGTTATAATTAATCATATTGATTTGGCCGCAGTTTAAACAATTAAATTGTTAATAACAAAAAACTAACATTCTGGCGACTGTCCACCTTCGAAATTCAGAATCAGCAGACAAAAATACGTAAGAAAAGCTTTGGTGGAGGCGTGGACATCCATCGGCCACGGAAACCCCCCTGGTGCCTAGACTAATGTCAGTATTTAGGGCACACCTGATTTTTAGGTACGAATTATATCTCCCCAAAAAGTAACAGTTTTCTGCGGGTGCACACGGAAAGAAAACTCTTACTGCTACAGTTAAAACGGCTTACTCGTGGAGTATAGGAGTTCCTTTACTATATAAGTAAGGTGGTTTTAGCAATCTTAGTAAGGGACCCATACTTTTACGGTATGTTGCTTTTCATACTACAACAATTACACAATTATACGATCGTTGGATCAGCGGCATATACCGACGTAACAGCGTTACACGATTTTAGTATACATTGCTTCCACCTTCAATTGTAAGGAGAAATACTATAGCGGTAACGGTTGCTACCTGCTAATACGGAAATGACAACTATTATAAGGAAGTGTTACTTATCGATAATTGAAAGCATCGAATGCGTCGTCTAGGTCTTTGAGGTGGTCAATGATGGAGTCGAGGTGATGCGCTCCGAAGTTTTTTGCGTTTAGATCCCAGGACGCATCTAATACGTAGTCAAAGTGTTCGGGGTAGCCGATGATGATGTCTAGGTCGTGCGCTCCGTAGTTTTTTGTCTCTAGATGTTGGAACGTATCAAATGCGTGGTTTAGGTCTTTGTGGTAGCCGATGATGGAGTCTAGGTTTTTTGCATTAAAATATCAGGGCGCATCTAATACGTGGTCCAGGTCTTCGGGGAAGCCGGTGACGATATTTAGGTGGTGCGCTCCGTAGTTTTTGGCTAATAGGTGTTGGACATGTCAAAACTTAAAGTATTACTAATCACGTAATTTTATACTATAAGTAAAAATCGTGATTATAAATAAATACTTATTCGAACGTAATTACGTTCAAATTGACATGTGTTTGTAATAAAAAAAATAGTAAATATTAAAATGCGTATAGGCGAAATACGCACAATTATTCATAATAAATAATGCGTATATGCGAAATGCGCACAATTATTTATCATACAAAAATGCGTATAGGCGAAATACGCACAATTATTTATAATAAAAAATTCGTACAAGCGAAATACGCACAATTATTTATAATATCAAAAATATGTATAAACGAAATACGCACAGTTGTTTATAATGCAAAAATGCGTATAGACGAAATTCGCACAATTATTAGTTATAAGGAAAGGTGTATGGGCGAACATATTTAATTATAATAGAAAAGAATTACAATTACATGAGTTTATTTAGTTATCTATTTATAAGAAACTAGATGTCTTGACATAAAATTAATTCTTTTCCATTTTTTTTTCAACAAAACTCATAAAATTTGAAAAGAAGCTAAAGAAACTTATGAGCCTAGCTCAATGAAATTATAGTAGCTCTACTTTTGCCAATCATTCAGTAGCATGACAAGTATAATGCAAAGTAATTATTAATGACAATACTTCTAATAATACAAATTTTGTTAAAATGTTCAATTTGCAGTTATGCGTTTATATGATGGAAGGTGTATATTTTAAAATACGGATCAACTTATATACCATACTCAGGTTCATTTGAAGTTCAACCCTTCCCTATTGAAAAATATCGCGCGATTATCGTGCGATGAATCGCGCGATTTTTCGCGCGACTAATCGCGCGAAGATCGTGCCAGTTTATCGACCATTTTCTGCCGCGATAATCGCGCGATAATCGCGCGAGTTAGCCGAAATTCAACATTAAAAAATAAGTTTTATTTTCACAACTGTGTACGTGCTTGCATAATTGACAAACATTATGACTGTAAATGTATCACCCTACTGAAAAATCTCACGTGAGATCTCACGCCAAAATCTCATCTGACCTTTTTCGTCATTCATAATTAAATTTCACTAGAAATTTAACTTTTTTTCTATTTCATAATTAAATTTCTCTTTTCGGTGGCCGATAACGGAGTCTAGACGGTGCGCTCCGTAGTTTTGGTCTAGAGGTCTCGAACCGCATCCAATGCGCGGTGTAGGTGTTCAGGGTTGCCGATGTCGGAGTCTACGTGGGGCGCTCCATAGGTTTCTGCCTCTAGGTATTGAAACTCATTGTATGCGTGGTCAGGTGTTCAGGGTGACCGATGACGGAGTCTATCCGCATGAATTCAGAAAAAAACTATTTCAAATAATTTCTCGAAGTAAGTTTTAGACTTAGTTCTGTTTTTTAAAACACTACTGAAATGTTGAAGTTCGTTATTAGCTAACAAAATTAATATTACTTAAGTCTTATACTTCTTTGATAAAATATATTTTTATTATAAATAGAGGTTATAACTGTATAAGTATATATAAAAAATGCTATAACTGTATAAGTATATATAAATAATAGATATGAAACATACCTGCAACATTACAATAAGATATAAGAGCACTGATGATATTTTGCTTAAGGGGTGTGGAATACCGACCTCTATTATGCGACCTACCGTACCGACCGGACAGAAGTAATTCGTTATAACTAGATTGTTACTACGATTAACGACTTATTCAAATCCGCTTGCCCTCCGTAATGTAATTATCTATCGTTCTGCAAAGTTTTGAGGCAAAATTGTCCTTGAAATTTTTCCTCAAAACTTTGCGGAATGATAGATAATTACATTACGGAGGGCAAGCGGATTTGAATAAGTCGTTAATCGTAGTAACAATCGAGTTATAACGAATTACTTCTGTCCGGCCGGTGTGGTAGGTCGCATAATAGAGATCGGTATTCTACATCCCCTTAATGTGGGGAAAGAAAAACGACGTTTAACGAGTCTCGTGCTCGCACCCTCGACGTCGACCCGTGATAGCAAATTCACACTAGGCCGGCGTCGAGCGCGCCCACGTTTACTCGATATTAGTAGCTACCGCTAGAACAGTCACGATGGCGACGGCGACAGGGCGCGCGAGGAGGCGACGTCTTGGCGATGATGTCCCCGTTGAGAGAAAGCTGAAATTTCGCGCCAAGCCTCATATAACAGAACAAAGTCCAAAGTATCTTGCAAATTTGTGACCTGACTGGTCTTGGCGAATTCACATATAGTTATAAAATCACTTCACATATGAAAGAGTATTGACATGTGGATGGCTTTACTAGTTTATAAATTTTAATCGGTTTTTAAATAAATTGTTTGTACATTCATTATTTTATTTAATATAATTGAGGTTTTTTGTCCACCACTCACTGTTATAGTGTAAGATATATTTTAAAATATTTTAAATATATTTATTCATTTTGTTATTTTGTTATAGGCACATCTCTTTTGATATTCACAATTCAGATGTTCGATGATAGGTTTAAGCCTTGGGTGGGTATAGCGTAAGAAATATATTTGGACCCAATGAACTAAATAATATTGTAGATCTCTTATACAAGAGGACCAAAATCAACTTTAATCATGTGTAAAATGTAGCTAAAGAGACCAAGTACCTACCCGGTTGTAAATATACACCTGGTTTTCACCTGAATTTCCACCTGAATTATCACCTGAATTTCCACCTAAATTTTACGTGAAATTCGTGTAAAATGTATGCGAAAACCACCCAAATTTTATGTGATTTATACCTGTATTTCACGTGTCAAAATTCTAAAAACGTCAGGTGAATTTCACGTGATTTTCACCCGATGCTCACGTGAACTTCACCGGAGATAAATTAAAGCTTCCTTCTTGTGACATCGTTTTTTCAGGTGAATTTCACGTGATTTACATGTGAATCCACATGAATTTCACATTTATTTCACCTATATTCCGTAGTATTTTCGGGTGAATTTAACCTGAAATTCACGTGATTTTCACCCAATATTCACGTGAACTTCACCACAGATAAATTAAAGCTTCTTTCTCTTGTTATCGTTTTCTCAGGTGAATTTCACGTGATTTTCACCCAATATTCATGTGAACTTTATATAGACCCTATTGAAAGTATCCATCGGGATTTCCATATAGAAATATACATGGATTCCATATGGACACTCATATGGAAATCCACCTGAAAATCTGTTCCAAAACGTCATATGCAAATCTGTATGAAAATCCATGTGAAAATCCATATGAAAATCCATGTACAAATCTATGTAGAGATGCAATTAAAAATCTGCCCTGAACCTGGATTATTTATGGACATACTACTGCAGATACGATTTGAACTTCGCCGAGAACCATCATTGGAATATATATAAAAAAGGCTATATCGGTATTAGTATATATAACTAATGGATATGATACATACCTAGCTGCAACATTACAATAAGATATAAGATCACTGATGATATTTTGCTTAATGTGGAGAAAGAAGTAACGACGTTTAACGAGCCTCGTGCTCGCGCTACTCGACAACGACCCGTGATATCAAATTCACACGAGGCCGGAGCCGAGCGTCCCTACGTGTACTCGATTATTAGCAGCTACCATGAATAGTTGGGACGGGCGGTTAAACTCGGCGACAGCGCGAGAAGTCGACATCTTGGCGATGATGGTGCTCTTCAAAGAAACAGCTCAAATTTTTAAAATCGTTTATGCTTTGTAAGTTTACTGATAATTATTATTTCACAAAATTTTTTCAGATTCTTTATTAAAAATCCTTAAAAATGAGCCCTACTAAGACAATATTGGCGAACAATCCTCTTTTGTAAAGAATTGTATATTTTTTAAATACCAATAGAAACCAATCATTTGTATTTCTGACAACCAGATGGATTTGAGATTTTAATGTTATTCATATATCTAATGTTATAGATCTTGTCAATAAGTTTCTCAAAGCAGAAAAAATACATTCAACATCTATTTTCAACAATATTTTCACCAGGCTTGTAAGTAAAAATATTCATCTTTATTTTCCTAAATTTTCAATGGGAGCCGGTTACACTGTTATTAAACTCTATATGTATTTTTCATATCTACTCGAAAGAAAATTTCATAAGTTATCGAGTGTTATGTGTGCCAAATGATAAAGTATATTACTATAAAAAAGTTTAAATCAAAGTAGTTGAAAGACAATTTAGCAATTGTGTATTCCGATGCCCAGACAAGAACTTCTTACTCAATTATTTTCAAATAAAATATGGTTTTCTTATTAAGTCTGCGCTTCATGTAATTTCATAAATTATGTAATTTACAATCTTATAAATCATTAAGATCCATAATTCAATTATTTATTTGTGACTTATTCACTGAATAGTTTATGAAATTTCATGAAGCGAGGGCTTAATAAGAACACCATATTATATTGGACTATTATTGAGTAAGAAGTTCGTGTCTGGGCATCGGAATATACAATTGTTAAATTGTCTTTCAACCACTTTGATTTAAACTTTTTATAATAATATACTTTATCATTTGGGACACATAATACTGGATAACTTATGAAATTTTCTTTCCAGTAGATATGAAAATACATATAGAATTTATTAACAGTGTAACCGGCTCCCATTGAAAATTTAGGAAAGTAAAGATGAATATTTTTACTTACAGGCCTGTTGAAAATATTGTTGGAAATAGATGTTTAATGTATTTTTCCTGCTTTGAGAAAACTTAGTGACAAGATCCATGCCATTAGATATATGAATAACATTAAGATCTCAAATCCGTCTGGTGGTCAGAAATACAAATTATTGGTTTCTATTGATATTTAAAGAATATAGAATGCTTTTCAACAGGGTTTTCTAACAATGCTTCGAGGCTTATTGGAAAAGCTCTTAAATAAGGACTCAATAAAGCTTTTGTCGCATGCAAAATATTCTGCTTTATCAAATGGATCATAATTCATAATATAAATATAACTATATTCTTAAAATAAAAAACAAATTTTTTAAAATTTTGAGCTGCTGACTTCATGTGAAATGCATTATAAATACCTATACTATATAATGTAATGTCATATGAAATGTCAGTATTCTTTCATACTGCTAACAAAAACAGATTGAATATTAGTTGATTCATTACACGGAGCAAAATTTATTTCTAAACTTTAATCTTTATAAGAAAATTTATTATTTTTATAGTAGTGCTGGGACATACTCAACATGGGGATTTATCTTGTTTTAAATATTAATTTTTATTATTTTTTGTAGCAAATTTTACTATTTCAAATAGTACTTTTTATGACTGCTGCAAAAATAATAAATATTACTATTTCAGATAATAAAATTTGCTACAAATGTAGTAAAAATTATTCTTTAAAAAATAAAATTTGCTATGAAAATTATAAAAATTACTATTTATAACAGTAAAGATCCTACATGTCGAATGTGTCCCAGTACTAAACTATAAAAATAATAAATTTTCTTATAAAAAGAGTAAAGTTTACAAATAAATTTTTCTCCGTGTACAAGAAAATAAAAAGCATATATTATTATGGCCAATTCACATATAATTATAAAATAACTTCACATATTAAAGATTATTGACATGCGTGTGCCTCTAAGTTACTGTTATATAACTTACATCGAAAGAAGAAATCCATACATTGTTGCTAAATGCTAATTAATCATTAGAATATAGCTTACAGTTTGTAACCTAAATGCAGCAGTAAATTTAAAACACATTATACTTATGACATAGCCTTTTGCAAACTATAAGCTATGAAGGTAAACTCCAAATTATGAGGTAGGAAATGGAAAAAATTGGACATCCGACAAACTATATTGGATATGCTAGTTTATTCCAGCCTAACACCAGGCTGGAATGAACTAGCGTATCCTATATAGTTCATCTATTGTCCAATTTTTACAATTTCCTTAATCATACTTATACGAACAATTTAAAACACACCGTACAAATTATGAGGAATTTTATAAACTCTAATTAAATGTTCTTATTATAAATAACTAAAAAATAATTATCGAACAATCATTCCCAATTGAAATATGTCAAGTTGAAATTACTATAATAAGATACGAGGCCAGGCAAGAAAATTTTTATAATAATGGTTCACCTATTATTCGTTAAACATAAGTGTGGTATTATAAGGACAGCAGTGATAGTGTCAGATCTAAAATCATATGAACTGTCAGTGTTCTTTCATACTGCTACCTGAAACATAACAATATAAATTGAATATTAGTTGTGCGTGTCTTGGAACTGTAAATAGTCATTCTGTTTTTCTTTTTTTTTTGAAGTTATAGTTATAGTTATGCTTTGCAAGTATTCTACATATAGAATATTACAAGTTATTGTTATATAACTTTCATTGTTAGAAGAAATCCATACATTATTACTAAATGCTACTTGATCATTAAAATATAGCTTACAGCTTGTACTCTAAATACAACGGCAGTAAATTTCAAACAATATTATATTTATTACATAGCCTTTTACAAACAGTTAACTGTATTTCAATGGTAAAGTATAAATATTATATAATTATATAACAATAATTTATACTTTTATATGTGGAAAACTTGCAATCCATAAATATTAAATTATACAAAACAGAATAAACAATGTCAATCGAACACATGCACCTGTCAATACTCTTTAATATGTGAAGTTATTTTATAAATATAAG
The DNA here is from genome assembly GCA_036365515.1 of Torymus aiolomorphi. Lineage (NCBI taxonomy): Eukaryota > Metazoa > Arthropoda > Insecta > Hymenoptera > Torymidae > Torymus > Torymus aiolomorphi. The sequence continues at coordinate 97,473,936 of CM070876.1, read as the reverse complement.
TATAAATATAAATATAAATATGTTAATAAAAAACCTTTTATTTTTAACAATAAATCATTGGGAAAGTACTTACTATACCAAGTGTCATCCTTGGAAATGCATATACAGATAAGTCGCACCCAGTCAACCCTATAGAAGAATAAACATTGCTTGAAGTAACATTAGCTAACTATTAAATATTGGAATGTTACTCACCAGTTGAGGAGACGGCAACAAACTTGCAAAAAGGGCTTTTCTAGCATCAAGTGCATTGTAGCAGGGATCACTGGATCAGGAAGAAGAATTTGCCATGACTGTCAGAGGAGGATGAAATAGCTTTCGCCATCAGGTAATGCACAGCTCCTTCGTAGCACAACTAGCATAAGAAAATGAAGAAACACGAGACAGACGCAAAAATACATGAAAAAGTGGGTGCACTGATCTCACCTAGATGTAAACGTGGGAAACATAACCACGAATATCACACCTTACTCGACCGGCAACGTCAGCACAACACTCGTCACAACCTCGGAGATGACAGCGTGGATAGCAGCAGAAGGTCTTTCTCGACGTAGATGCAGCCACCAGTAACCACCACACTCTCACGTTCGAACTTACGTCGTCGTAACCCTTGAAGCACGCGAGAGCACCGGTCTATTAGACGACGTTCGATAACTGCCGCCGGCCGCGCGTACATGTGTAGAAAGTAATAGAGAGAGAGAGAGAGAGAGAGAGAGACAGCTGTCAGTGAGGCTCCTGTCACATAGGCGCGTACGATCGCTTTCGACTGCGTTCGAGCGCGTTCGACCGCGGTTATGCGCACGCGCTCGCTTCTCTCATTGGTTGGGAGCTATGACGACCAATGAGAGAAGCGAGCGCGTGCGCATAAGGCTCCCGGCACATAAGAGCGTTTGATCGCGTGCGGACGAAGAGAAGCGAGCGCGTGCGCATGACCGCGGTCGAACGCGCTCGAACGCAGTCGAAAGCGATCGTACGCGCCTATGTGACAGGAGCCTCACTGACAGCTGTCTCTCTCTCTCTCTCTCTCTCTCTCTCTATTACTTTCTACACATGTACGCGCGGGCGGCGGCAGTTATCGAACGTCGTCTAATAGACCGGTGCTCTCGCGTGCTTCAAGGGTTACGACGACGTAAGTTCGAACGTGAGAGTGTGGTGGTTACTGGTGGCTGCATCTACGTCGAGAAAGACCTTCTGCTGCTATCCACGCTGTCATCTCCGAGGTTGTGACGAGTGTTGTGCTGACGTTGCCGGTCGAGTAAGGTGTGATATTCGTGGTTATGTTTCCCACGTTTACATCTAGGTGAGATCAGTGCACCCACTTTTTCATGTATTTTTGCGTCTGTCTCGTGTTTCTTCATTTTCTTATGCTAGTTGTGCTACGAGGGAGCTGTGCATTACCTGATGGCGAAAGCTATTTCATCCTCCTCTGACAGTCATGGCAAATTCTTCTTCCTGATCCAGTGATCCCTGCTACAATGCACTTGATGCTAGAAAAGCCCTTTTTGCAAGTTTGTTGCCGTCTCCTCAACTGGTGAGTAACATTCCAATATTTAATAGTTAGCTAATGTTACTTCAAGCAATGTTTATTCTTCTATAGGGTTGACTGGGTGCGACTTATCTGTATATGCATTTCCAAGGATGACACTTGGTATAGTAAGTACTTTCCCAATGATTTATTGTTAAAAATAAAAGGTTTTTTATTAACATATTTATATTTATATTTATACTTATATTTATAAAATAACTTCACATATTAAAGAGTATTGACAGATGCATGTGTTCGATTGACATTGTTTATTCTGTTTTGTATAATTTAATATTTATGGATTGCAAGTTTTCCACATATAAAAGTATAAATTATTGTTATATAATTATATAATATTTATACTTTACCATTGAAATACAGTTAACTGTTTGTAAAAGGCTATGTAATAAATATAATATTGTTTGAAATTTACTGCCGTTGTATTTAGAGTACAAGCTGTAAGCTATATTTTAATGATCAAGTAGCATTTAGTAATAATGTATGGATTTCTTCTAACAATGAAAGTTATATAACAATAACTTGTAATATTCTATATGTAGAATACTTGCAAAGCATAACTATAACTTTAACTTCAAAAAAAAAAAGAAAAAACAGAATGACTATTTACAGTTCCAAGACACGCACAACTAATATTCAATTTATATTGTTATGTTTCAGGTAGCAGTATGAAAGAACACTGACAGTTCATATGATTTTAGATCTGACACTATCACTGCTGTCCTTATAATACCACACTTATGTTTAACGAATAATAAGTGAACCATTATTATAAAAATTTTCTTGCCTGGCCTCGTATCTTATTATAGTAATTTCAACTTGACATATTTCAATTGGGAATGATTGTTCGATAATTATTTTTTAGTTATTTATAATAAGAACATTTAATTAGAGTTTATAAAATTCCTCATAATTTGTACGGTGTGTTTTAAATTGTTCGTATAAGTATGATTAAGGAAATTGTAAAAATTGGACAATAGATGAACTATATAGGATACGCTAGTTCATTCCAGCCTGGTGTTAGGCTGGAATAAACTAGCAAAGCCAATATAGTTTGTCGGATGTCCAATTTTTTCCATTTCCTACCTCATAATTTGGAGTTTACCTTCATAGCTTATAGTTTGCAAAAGGCTATGTCATAAGTATAATGTGTTTTAAATTTACTGCTGCATTTAGGTTACAAACTGTAAGCTATATTCTAATGATTAATTAGCATTTAGCAACAATGTATGGATTTCTTCTTTCGATGTAAGTTATATAACAGTAACTTAGAGGCACACGCATGTCAATAATCTTTAATATGTGAAGTTATTTTATAATTATATATGAATTGGCCATAATAATATATGCTTTTTATTTTCTTGTACACGGAGAAAAATATATTTGTAAACTTTACTCTTTTTATAAGAAAATTTATTATTTTTATAGTTTAGTACTGGGACACATTCGACATGTAGGATCTTTACTGTTATAAATAGTAATTTTTATAATTTTCATAGCAAAATTTATTTTTTAAAGAATAATTTTTACTACATTTGTAGCAAATTTTATTATCTGAAATAGTAATATTTATTATTTTTGCAGCAGTCATAAAAAGTACTATTTGAAATAGTAAAATTTGCTACAAAAATAATAAAAATTAATATTTAAAACAAGATAAATCCTCCATGTTGAGTATGTCCCAGCACTACTATAAAAATAATAAATTTTCTTATAAAGATTAAAGTTTAGAAATAAATTTTGCTCCGTGTAATGAATCAACTAATATTCAATCTGTTTTTGTTAGCAGTATGAAAGAATACTGACATTTCATATGACATTACATTATATAGTATAGGTATTTATAATGCATTTCACATGAAGTCAGCAGCTCAAAATTTTAAAAATTTGTTTTTTATTTTAAGAATATAGTTATATTTATATTATGAATTATGATCCATTTGATAAAGCAGAATATTTTGCATGCGACAAAAGCTTTATTGAGTCCTTATTTAAGAGCTTTTCCAATAAGCCTCGAAGCATTGTTAGAAAACCCTGTTGAAAAGCATTCTATATTCTTTAAATATCAATAGAAACCAATAATTTGTATTTCTGACCACCAGACGGATTTGAGATCTTAATGTTATTCATATATCTAATGGCATGGATCTTGTCACTAAGTTTTCTCAAAGCAGGAAAAATACATTAAACATCTATTTCAACAATATTTTAAACAGGCCTGTAAGTAAAAATATTCATCTTTACTTTCCTAAATTTTCAATGGGAGCCGGTTACACTGTTAATAAATTCTATATGTATTTTTCATATCTACTGGAAAGAAAATTTCATAAGTTATCCAGTATTATGTGTCCCAAATCACAAAATAAATTATTATAAAAAGTTTAAATCAAAGTGGTTGAAAGACAATTTAACAATTGTATATTCCGATGCCCAGACACGAACTTCTTACTCAATAATAGTCCAATATAATATGGTGTTCTTATTAAGCCCTCGCTTCATGAAATTTCATAAACTATTCAGTGAATAAGTCACAAATAAATAATTGAATTATGGATCTTAATGATTTATAAGATTGTAAATTACATAATTTATGAAATTACATGAAGCGCAGACTTAATAAGAAAACCATATTTTATTTGAAAATAATTGAGTAAGAAGTTCTTGTCTGGGCATCGGAATACACAATTGCTAAATTGTCTTTCAACTACTTTGAATTGAACTTTTATATAGTAATATACTTTTTCATTTGACACACATAACACTCGATAACTTATGAAATTTTCTTTCGAGTAGATATGAAAAATACATATAGAGTTTAATAAAAGTGTAACCGGCTCCCATTGAAAATTTAGGAAAATAAAGATGAATATTTTTACTTACAAGCCTGGTGAAAATATTGTTGAAAATAGATGTTGAATGTATTTTTTCTGCTTTGAGAAACTTATTGACAAGATCTATAACATTAGATGTATGAATAACATTAAAATCTCAAATCCATCTGGTTGTCAGAAATACAAATGATTGGTTTCTATTGGTATTTAAAAAATATACAATCCTTTACAAAAGAGGGTTGTTCGCCAATATTGTTTTAGTAGGGCTCATTTTTAAGGATTTTTAATAAAGAATCTGAAAAAATTTTGTGAAATAATAATTATCAGTAAACTTACAAAGCATAAACGATTTTAAAAATTTGAGCTGTTTCTTTGAAGAGCACCATCATCGCCAAGATGTCGACTTCTCGCGCTGTCGCCGAGTTTAACCGCCCGTCCCAACTATTCATGGTAGCTGCTAATAATCGAGTACACGTAGGGGCGCTCGGCTCCGGCCTCGTGTGAATTTGATATCACGGGTCGTTGTCGAGTAGCGCGAGCACGAGGCTCGTTAAACGTCGTTACTTCTTTCTCCACATTAAGCAAAATATCATCAGTGATCTTATATCTTATTGTAATGTTGCAGCTAGGTATGTATCATATCCATTAGTTATATATACTAATACCGATATAGCCTTTTTTATATATATTCCAATGATGGTTCTCGGCGAAGTTCAAATCGTATCTGCAGTAGTATGTCCATAAATAATCCAGGTTCAGGGCAGATTTTTAATTGCATCTCTACATAGATTTGTACATGGATTTTCATATGGATTTTCACATGGATTTTCATACAGATTTGCATATGACGATTTGTAACAGATTTTCAGGTGGATTTCCATATGAATGTCCATATGAAATCCATGTATATTTCTATATGGAAATCCCGATGGATATTTTCAATAGGGTCTATATAAAGTTCACATGAATATTGGGTGAAAATCACGTGAAATTCACCTGAGAAAACGATAACAAGAGAAAGAAGCTTTAATTTATCTGTGGTGAAGTTCACGTGAATATTGGGTGAAAATCACGTGAATTTCAGGTTAAATCACATAAAATTTGGGTGGTTTTCGCATACATTTTACACGAATTTCACGTAAAATTTAGGTGGAAATTCAGGTGATAATTCAGGTGGAAATTCAGGTGAAAACCAGGTGAATATTTACAACCGGGTATAAGCATACAAAATTGTCTAATTACATAGAATATTTTATATACTCATAGGTAGTACCTTTAGTTACAACTTTTATTAGTCGATAAGCCACTTATGGGCTGGGTGACTTTATCGCAGGAAATATTGGGACCATATGGACAAAATACCTTGATCATATTTGATTATAACAGTTATGACATGTACGTATTACTTTTACAAATAAAATTTTTATTTAACATAACATTTTTACAAAAACATACTTACATTTTCTTTTATTTTAAAATAATGATTTAATAAAATACTCAACCATTACGGTCACAAAGATTCATATCACATATGATGCCATTAGGTCCATCGGGTTCAAATATATCCAGCGGTAAAGTCACTCATCATATATTAAGTACTTATAAATGTGGATTTTTTATAATCAATTATGGTATTAATTTACTTATATTAGGACTAGTTCTATAAATAAATGAATAATGTGAAAGAGTTTAAATTACATGATGACTCATATTTAATAGTATTGACATGTGCGTAGCTTGGACTGTACTTTCTTTAATGATATATTTATGCTTATTCGCAAGTATTTTATATATAACACTATACAATTTCCAATACAAGAAGAAACCCATACATTATTGCTAAATGATACTTGATCATTAAAATATATTGCTTTACAGCTTGTTTATTATATGCAGCAATACATTAAAAACAATATTATATTCATAACATATAGCCTTTTACAAACTGTAAGCTCTATTTTAATGATTAAATAGCATTTAGCAATAATGTATTGGAGACAGGACAGAATCAAAAATACATGAAAGTCTAAGGCCTTACCTGGATATAAACCTGAAGAACATAATAAGCGCGACGGTGACAACTAGACTTAACCTATAGGCAACGTCTGCGAGAAATTCGGCATAGCCTCAGAGATGACAGTATGGACAGCAGCAGGTCTTTCTTAAAGAGGCCACAATGAACCCTCTCTCTGACGTTCGAACTTCTGTCGTTATAACTCTGAAAGCGTAAGCACCGGTCGTAACACGCGGCGTTTGATTATGACTGTCGCGCACATGCACTTCCGTATAGGCGTCCCTCTCTCTTCCTCTCTCTCTCTCTCTCTAGTGCTCAAACTCTCAATAAGTACACATGCGGGTGCGGTAGTCATCAAACAAAGTGTTGCAATTTGCGCTCTCGTGTTCATGGGTTACGACTAACGATGAATGACGTGAAGAAGGGTTCATTGTGGCTTCTTTAAGAAAGACCTGCTGCTGTCCATGCTGTCATCTCTGAGGCTATGCCGAGTTTCTCGCAGACGTTGCCTATAGGTTAAGTCTAGTTGTCACCGTCGCGCTTATTATGTTCTTCAGGTTTATATCTAGGTAAGGCCTTAGACTTTCATGTATTTTTGATTACGTCCTGTCTCCAATACATTATTGCTAAATGCTATTTAATCATTAAAATAGGGCTTACCGTTCGTAAAAGGCTATATGTTATGAATATAAAATTGTTTTTAATGTATTGCTGCATCTAATAAACAAGCCGTAAAGCAATATATTTTAATGATCAAGTATCATTTAGCAATAATGTATGGATTTCTTCTTTTATTGGAAATTGTATAGTGTTATATATAAAATACTTGCGAATAAGCATAAATATATCATTAAAGAAAGACAGTCCAAGCTACGCACATGTCAACACTATTTAATATGAGTCATCACGTAATTTAAACTCTTTCACATTACCCATTTATACATAGAACTACTCCTATTATAAGTAAATTAATACCATAATTGATTATAAAAAATTCACATTTATAAGTACTTAATATATGATGAGTGACTTTACCGCTGGATATATTTGAACCCGATGGACATAATGGCATCATATGTGATATGAATCTTTGTGACCGTAATGGTTAAGTATTTTATTAAAACATTATTTTAAAATAAAAGAAAATGTAAATATGATTTTGTAAAAATGTCATATTAAATATGAATTTTATTTGTAAAAGTAATACGTACATGTCATAACTGTTATAATCAAATATGATCAAGGTATTTTGTCCATATGGTCCCAATATTTCCTGCGATAAAGTCACCGAGCCCATAAGTGGCTTATCGACTAATAAAAGTTGTAACTAAAGGCACTACCTATGTGTATATAAAATATACTATGTAATTCGAAAATTTTGTATGCTTATAGGTACTTCGTCTCTTTAGCTACAATTTACACACAATCAAGGCTGATTTTGGTCCTCTTGTATAAGAGATCTACAATATTATTTAGTTCATTGGGTCCAAATATATTTCTTACGCTATACCCACCCAAGGCTTAAATCTATCATCGAACATCTGAATTGTGAATATCAAAAAAGATGTGCCTATAACAAAATAACAAAATGAATAAATATATTTAAAATATTTTAAAATATATCTTACACTATAACAGTGAGTGGTGGACAAAAAACCTCAATTATATTAAATAAAATAATGAATGTACAAACAATTTATTTAAAAACCGATTAAAATTTATAAACTAGTAAAGCCATCCACATGTCAATACTCTTTCATATGTGAAGTGATTTTATAACTATATGTGAATTCGCCAAGACCAGTCAGGTCACAAATTTGCAAGATACTTTGGACTTTGTTCTGTTATATGAGGCTTGGCGCGAAATTTCAGCTTTCTCTCAACGGGGACATCATCGCCAAGACGTCGCCTCCTCGCGCGCCCCGTCGCCGTCGCCATCGTGACTGTTCTAGCGGTAGCTACTAATATCGAGTAAACGTGGGCGCGCTCGACGCCGGCCTAGTGTGAATTTGCTATCACGGGTCGACGTCGAGGGTGCGAGCACGAGACTCGTTAAACGTCGTTTTTCTTTCCCCACATTAAGGGGATGTAGAATATCGATCTCTATTATGCGACCTACCACACCGGCCGGACAGAAGTAATTCGTTATAACTCGATTGTTACTACGATTAACGACTTATTCTAATCCGCTTGCCCTCCGTAATGTAATTATCTATCATTCCGCAAAGTTTTGAGGCAAAATTTCAAGGACAATTTTGCCTCAAAACTTTGCGGAACGATAGATAATTACATTACGGAGGGCAAGCGGATTTGAATAAGTCGTTAATCGTAGTAACAATCTAGTTATAACGAATTACTTCTGTCCGGTCGGTACGGTAGGTCGCATAATAGAGGTCGGTATTCCACACCCCCTATGCAAAATATCATCAGTGCTCTTATATCTTATTGTAATGTTGCAGGTATGTTTCATATCTATTATTTATATATACTTATACAGTTATAGCATTTTTTATATATACTTATACAGTTATAACCTCTATTTATAATAAAAATATATTTTATCAAAGAAGTATAAGACTTAAGTAATATTAATTTTGTTAGCTAATAACAAACTTCAACATTTCAGTAGTGTTTTAAAAAACAGAACTAAGTCTAAAACTTACTTCGAGAAATTATTTGAAATAGTTTTTTCTGAACTCATTCGGGTCCACTGCGTCATAAGTCACCCTGAACACCTGACAACCCATACAATAAGTTTCAATACCTAGACGCAGACACCTATGGACCGCTCCACGTAGCGCACCGTCTAGACTCCGTTCTCGGCCACCGAAAAGAGAAATTTAATTACGAAATAGAAAAAGTTAAATTTCTAGTGAAATTTAATTATGAATGACGAAAAAGGTCAGATGAGATTTTGGCGTGAGATCTCACGTGAGATTTTTCAGTTGGGTGATACATTTACAGTCATAATGTTTGTCAATTATGCAAGCACGTACACAGTTGTGAAAATAAAACTTATTTTTTAATGTTGAATTTCGGCTAACTCGCGCGATTATCGCGGCAGAAAATGGTCGATAAACTGGCGCGATCTTCGCGCGATTAGTCGCGCGAAGAATCGCGCGATTCATCGCACGATAATCGCGCGATATTTTTCAATAGGGTTGGTCTCAAATTTTGTTACACGCTCCTGTTGTTTCACGTATATGGGATATTTCACGTGAAGTCAGCAGCTCAAAATTTTAAAATCCCTCAAAACTCGTTTTCTTTTAGTTTTTATGAACAAAAAATGTTCCTCAAATTTTAGGTCGATATTTGCAAAAATAAAAAAGCTATGCAATATTGAAAATTCAATTTTTTTGCAATTTTTTGTTAAAATCCAAGTTTATTCATTTTTTAACTGAAAATCTTGAAACTTTTTGTATAGTACATTGATTGGCAAAAGGTTTGAATTTTTTCTGTAGAATGTGCCAGTATTTATTTTATGACCCTTTTTGAAAGTCTCTGATTGGCTGCTTCTTAGTATACCTTCATCAAAGGATATTGAGGCTGCGGCCAAATATTCTTTATTCGACAAATTTTTTTTTGTATTCTTCTTCGAAAACCCTTCAAAATGCTTTTTTATCAATACTGGCCGAGCATAGGGAAAAAAGTTACAATTTTTTGAAATATCAAGAAAAATCCATAATTTCAATTTTTGATAACATAATTAATGAAACTGAATATTATTCATACATCTTATGGCATGGACCGTACCACTGAATTTTGTTAGAGCATCAAATAGAACATTAGAAATATCTATTTTCAATAATATTAGGCTTACACAATAAGCGATACCTAATTATGAATGAAATTATCAGTCTGTTGCCTGATTTCATTTTGACAGCTTTATAGTAATTAACCTCTAGAGCTTAATTTATTATTAATTCATAATTAGGTATTGCTTATTGTGTAAGCCTAATATTATTGAAAATAGATATTTCTAATGTTCTATTTGATGCTCTAACAAAATTCAGTGGTACGGTCCATGCCATAAGATGTATGAATAATATTCAGTTTCATTAATCATGTTATCAAAAATTGAAATTATGGATTTTTCTTGATATTTCAAAAAATTGTCACTTTTTTCCTTTGCTCGGCCAGTATTGATCAAAAAAAGCATTTTGAAGGGTTTTCGAAGAAGAATACAAAAAAATTTGTCGAATAAAGAATATTTGGCCGCAGCCTCAATATCCTTTGATGAAGGTATACTAAGAAGCAGCCAATCAGAGACTTTCAAAAAGGGTCATAAAATAAATACTGGCACATTCTACAGAAAAAATTTAAACCTTTTGCCAATCAATGTACTATACAAAAAGTTTCAAGATTTTCAGTTAAAAAATGAATAAACTTGGATTTTACCAAAAATTGCAAAAAAATTGAATTTTCAATATTGCATAGCTTTTTTATTTTTGCAAATATCGACCTAAAATTTGAGGAACATTTTTTGTTCATAAAAAACTAAGTAGATTGAAATTTGTTTAAATTTCAATAAACAATTAAACCCTCAACCAAAAAAATAAAAACCAAATCTAAACTATCTCTTGGTAGAAATTTTGTAAACTATATCCAGAATATGTACAAAAAAGTGCAGTACTGTGCCACAAAATTTCAGATGCAGGTAATATTTTGAAAATCATAATATTAAATTGGACTCCATCATCGCCCATCTAAACATCTAGACCTCGCATCCGACCTGTCCCTTCACCTGGACACAAAAACCTACGGAGCGCACTACCCGGACTCATCGACCATCTGGAACACCTAGACCTCGCATTCGATTTGTCCTGGCCTCTGGACACAAAAACCTACGGAGCGCTTCACGTAAACTCCATCATCGGCTACCTGGAACGCCTAAACCTCGCATCCGATCTGTCCCGACACCTGGACACAAAAACCTTCAGAGCGCATCACCCGGATTACATCACCGGCCATCTGCAACACCTAGACCTCGCATCCGACCTGTCCCTTCACCTGGACACAAAAACCTACGGAGCGCACTACCCGAACTCCATCATCGGCCGTCTGGAATACCTAGACCTTGCATCCGATCTGTCAAAACACCTGGACACAAAAGTCTACGAAGCGTATCATCAGCCGCCTGGAACAGCTAGAACTCGCATTCGAGCTGTCCCGACACCTGGACTCAAAAACCTACGAAGCGCACTACCCGGACTCCATCATCGGCCATCTGAAACACCTAGACCTCGCATTCGATTTGTCTTGGTCTCTAGACACAAAAACCTACGGAGCGCATCACGTAAACTCCATCATCGTCCACCTGGAACGCTCAGACCTCGCATACGATCTGTTCCGACATCTGGACACAAAAATCTTCGGAACGCATCACTTACACTCTATCACCGGCCACCTGGAACAGCTAGACCTCGTAATCGAGCTGTGTCAACACCTGGGTACAAAAACCTATGGAGCGCATAACCCGGACTCCATCATCAGCCATCTAAACACCTAGACCTCGCATCCGATCTGTCCCTTCACCAGGACACGAAAACGTAGGAAGCGCACTACAATTTTTAAGAAAGCATTTGCAATCATGCGAGGCGACGTCCTGAATTTTGAAATGTCAATAATAACTGAGACTATATAATAAAGTGATGAATCTGCATCTCATTATTATAAGAAATGTGTATAGGCGAAATGCGCACATTTGTTTATAATAGAACATGTGTATAGTCCAAATACACAAAATGATTTATTATAAAATGCGTGTAGGCAAAATGCACACGATTACTAACACTGAAAAGTGCGTATAAGCGAAATACGCATAATTATTTATAATAAAACATGTGTATAGGCGAAATACACCAAATTATTTATTATAAAATGCGTATAGGCGAAATGCGCACAATTAATAACACTGAAAAGTGCGTATAAGCGAAATACGCATAATTATTTGTAATAAAACATGTGTATAGGCGAAATACACCAAATTATTTATTATAAAATGCGTATAGGCGAAATGCGCACAATTGATAACACTGAAAAGTGCGTATAAGCGAAATACGCATAATTATTTAGAATAAAATATGTGTATCGGCGAAATACACCAAATTATTTATTATAAAATGCGTATAGGCAAAATGCGCAAAATTATTTGTAATAAATATGCGTATATATGTGAAATACGCACTATTATTAACAATAAAAATGCGTATACGCAAAATACGGATAATTAATTATAAAAAGAAATACGTACACGCGAAATACGTACAATTGTTTGTAATAAAAAAACGCGTATCTTTAATATTTTTGAAATATGTAGCGCCATCTATGTTAAAATCTATTACGATTTTCCAGAGATGGCGCTTGTGTCATATTTCATCAATAGTATGTACTTCCTACCTTACCGACCTATGGGTCGGTCAAATCGCAGAATGGAGTTTGACACCCCCTTAAGTTTCGGGAGGCAGCCTAAACCGGCAAAAAGTTTGAGGAGGGAAGTTGAATCGAGAGAGTGGGTGGTTCGAATAGACCCCACGGAATGGCAAGATCGGTTGAAAAGGCTAGATGCACTCCGAGATCTGGTGGCCAGGCATATCGACTCCGAGCAAGAGCGGCAGAAACAATATTTTGATAAACGCAGGAGATACGTGGAATTGTTTGTAGGTGATTTAGTGTTGCGGAAGCAACACTCGCTCTCAAATGCCGCACGCGCGTTCTCGGCAAAGTTAAATGTGAGATATGCCGGGCCATACAAGATTTTGGAAGTACTCTCCCCGGAGGTGTATGTGTTATAAACGAGCTCGAAGAAACAGACTGCGAAAACGCACGTTTCGGAGTTAAAAAAATGGTTACCACCGAGAAATGCAAAATAGGTCAATTTTAGGGTTTTGTGAGAGTGCATGTTGAAAGTGTGATGGTGATTACTAGTTTTTTTTGTTGTGTTTTTTTGCGTATGGATGAATTGACGCGACGAGAGAAAATGTTGTTTTGTTCACAGGTGTAGGTCAACTGCTGTCGGAGAGGAGAGCGGCGTAAATGGACGCCGATAAAGAGCCGGAGGGGGCCCGGGAAGCCCCGACGTGTAGCGAGGCAGGGGAGCGCGGCGGAGTTGCGATGGCTGGCGTAGCCGCAGTCGCGACGAGCGTTGCAGCCCCCTGTTTGAGAGCTGTTGAGGAGGACGTGTACGTCCTTCTCGACGGAGGGGAGAGAGCAGCCGCTTCTCGGCTTGTAGTCTCTCTGCCGAGCATCCCTGAGGAAGAGGAGGATCGGCTCTCGATCGATTTGGTTGAGGGGCTGATAGATGCTGAGACGGAGGCACTTTTGCTGGGAGAACCCCCGCACGAAGCTGGCCCCGCCGCCGTCTTCGCAATGGAGACCTTGCAGGTCCAGAGCGAGGCGACGGCGGATGCGCAGAGCAATAGTGTTGCGAGCCAGCAAACGGTGGTTGGCACGCAGCCCCGAGGCCGATCGAGCGAGAGGCCGGAACCCCTCGGCCGAGAAGGAACACTGGAGGATCCGAACCCGCAACCTCCAGTGCTTCCCGGGATTGTCGGCATCGAGAGAGACGAGCCTGATTCCTTCCATATGGAATGGGATGGGGCACCAGTCTCCTCGGCGAGACTGTTCGAGTGCCTCCGAGACCCGACAGGGATGCGCGGTGTCCAGCGAGCGGAGAGTACGCAGAACGCTTACGCTCGCGGGAACATCGCGCCGGCCGGGTTCTGGGAGAATGAACGCCGCCGGGAGAACGAGGAGCGGGCTGGTTCAGGGAGAAGGAGGAGGAAAAAGAAGGGCAAGGGCCCGAACTTCCAGAAGGAAGATATTGTGTCGGTGCTGTTTAGCGACGCCAGAGCCGCAGCCTTCAACCGAACGCCAGCCGCTCGCGTCTGAGGAGCCCAAGCCGTGCTCGAGCCGAGGCACGACCTATGAAAGGTTTTGCCAGAGCTTGCGCTGGTTGTCTTCAGCGACGCAGGAGCGGTTGAAGGGAGTTTGGAGGGGGGAGCAGGTTTGCTCGTCGGATTCGTCTGACTGAGCAGCCTGCCCAACATAGAGAGCTCGTCCTGGGTTTTTCCCGGAACCCCGGGTGCAAGATGCAGAGGCTCCACGGCGCATTGAGAGGCGAGAGCAGGTCGACCGACATGTAAGTGAGTATGGGAACATTAGAAAATTGTGCATGTGTTGTTTTACGAGTTCATGTATAATAGGAGAATGTACGGACAATTTGTATAAAAAAAAAAAAAAAAAAAAGAAATTTATGAGTAAAGTTACGTTAACACGGATAGCTGAGTTGCACGCGCACACGAGCGAAGCATCTTAGAGCTTCGTTGCCGGAGAGCGGAATTCTTTCTGATTATTTAATGAGGATAATGTACTTGTTTAGCGTGCGCACGAAGCGATGGCCAATCGTGGGTGCGGGAATCCGGAAGCCGCTTGTCTCGGAGAGATTCGTGGCTTGGGAGGGGCTGTGACGAGGAGCAAGCATTATAGCTGTGCCCTCGTCGCCTCGCATTCCTCGTTGCCCGCGCTGGCCAAAGCCCGTGTACGCACAAGTAAATGTTCATATATTTACACAGGCTCTCCCTTGTTTTGGGGATTCGGCAACGATGTGAGGTGTGTGGAAATACAAACACACATGAAGGACGCTGGAGAGGGAGAGAGCGGCCGAAAGAGCGCGGCTGCCGTGGCGAGAACAGGACAGGAGCCGCCAGCAGCTAGTACCAAGTGATTAGTCGAAGTGCGCGCACGCGAAGTTCCCCTCGCGCCGACCAAAACAGAGAGAGAGAGAGAGAGCGTGTGAGAGAGAGAGAGAGAGACAGAGAGAGAGACAGAGAGAGAGAGAGAAGCACCTGAGAAGCTGCTGGTGCGGAGAGAAAGGTGCTCTCCTCCGCCTTTAGTCAGCTGCCTCCTGCATCGCCGCTGCACGTTTATTATCGGCCATCAGCACCGCACGGAGCAGCGAGGACGACTCTTCGGCGAACAAGGCGAGTAGCCGTGGTTTCGGCCTTGCGTTGACCAGCGCGCGCGTGCGATAGTGAGAGCGAGGGTTTGTATCGCCGTTGAGCGCCGAGAAATCGGCAGCGCACATAAACCTACGTTAGATTGAGAAAACCCCCGAACCAGATCGAAATTTAATGCGTTTGAATTCCAAAAAGTACTGACAATCATTTTTTTGCCTGTTTTTTGCAGGATTCCACGCACTTTTCACCATAGACTAGGAAATATTGGTAAACACGAGCATATTTAGTATAAAACTTATCTTCCAACTCATTAAGAGCAAAAAGTACTTTAAATCATGGTTTTCCCTGTTTTTTGCAAGACTCCACACACTTTTAACCATATACTAGGAAGATATTGGTAAAAACGGGAATTTTTCCCCACATATGAGGAAACTGTAGGTAAAACCAGGCATTTCTATCATTAACCTACGTTATTTTGAGAAAAACAACGAACCAAATCGAAATTTCCTGCATTTGAATACCAAAAAGTACTGAAAATCATTTCTATCCCTGTTTTTTGCAGCATACCACACAATTTTCACAATAGTTTAGGAAAATCTTGGTAAAAACAGGCATTTTTCATCATATATTAGGAAACTATTCGTAAAAACAGGCATTTCTATTATAAACCTACGTTATTTTGAGAAAAACAACGAACCAAATCGAAATTTCCTCCTTTTGAATACCGAAAGGTATTGAAAATAATGTTTTTCCCCGTTTTTGCAGGATTCCACGCACTTTTCACCATATACTATGTATATATTGGAAAAAACAGGCATATTTAGTATAAAACAACGTTATTTTGAGGAAAACAATAATGCAAATCCATTTTTCCAGCTCATTAAGAGCAAAAAGAAGTGAAAATCTTGGTTTTTCGCTGTTTTTTCCAGAATACTACACACTTTTCACCATATATTAGGTAAATATTGGTAAAAACGGGCGTATTTAGGACAAAACTTATTTTCCAGCTCATTAAGAGCAAACAGTACTTTAAATCACGATTTTCCTGTTTTTTGCAGGATTCCACGTACTTTACACCATATACTAGAAAAATATTGGTAAAAACAGGCATTTTTAGCATAGATCTACGTTATTTTGACGAAAACAATGTTCGAAATCCATATATCCAGAAGAGGAAGAAGAAAAAGTTCCAGAAATTATGGTTTTTCGCTGTTTTTTTCAGGATACAACGTACTTTTCGACATACCATTGGAAAAGATATGTAAAAATAGGCTTATTTAGCATAAAACTTCGTGATTTCGAGGAAAACAATGACTAAATCCATATTTTCCAGCAGAATGGAAACAAGAAGTACTGAAAATCATGGTTTTTCGCTGTTTTTTTCATAATACAACGTACTTTTCACCATATACTTGGGAAATATTGGTAAAAACAGATATTAGCAGCTTAAACTAAGTTATTTTGACGAAAACAATGATGGAAATCCATATTTCCAGCAGATCAAGAACAAAAGGTACCGAAAATCATGGTTCTTCGCTGTTTTCACAGGTTCTCACGCTCTTTTCACCATATACTAGGTAAATATTCGAAAAAACAGGCATTTTTAGTATAGACATAAGCTATTTTGACGGAAACAATGATCGAAATCCATATTTCCAGCAGATTAATAATAAAAAGTACCGAAAATCATGGTTTTTCGCTGTTTTCTGCAGGATACCATGCACTTTTCACCATATATTTGGAAAATATTGACAAACATATTGGTAAAAACAGACTTTTCTAGAATAGACCTAAGCTATTTTGACGGAAACAAAGATCGAAATCCATATTTCCAGCAGATTAATAATAAAAAGTACCGAATATCATGGTTTTTCGCTGCTTTTTGCAGGATACCACACACTTTTCACCATATACTAGTAAAATATTGGTAAAAACCATGATTTTCTGTACTTTCTGTTCTTTGTCTGCTGGAAATATAGATTTCGATAATTGTTTTCGCCAAAATAACTTATGTCTATGCTAGAAATGCCTGTTTCTACCAATATTTTCCTAGTATATAGTGAAAAGTGCGTGGTATCCTGCACAAAACAACGAAAAACCATGATTTTCAGTACTTTTAGTTCTTCATCTGCTGGAAATATGGA
The DNA here is from genome assembly GCA_036365515.1 of Torymus aiolomorphi. NCBI lineage: Eukaryota > Metazoa > Arthropoda > Insecta > Hymenoptera > Torymidae > Torymus > Torymus aiolomorphi. The sequence goes on along the minus strand of CM070876.1, from coordinate 97,456,447 downwards.
TTTGGATCATTGTTTTTCACAAAAAGACGAAGTTTTATGCTAAATATGTCTGTTTTTACAAATATTTTTCTTGTATATGGTGAAAAGTGCGTGGTATCCTGCACAAAACAGCGTATAACCATGATTTTCGGTACTTTTTGTTCGTAATCTACTGGAAATATGGTTGTGGATCATTATGTCCCTCCAAACGACGAAGTTTTATGGTAAATATTCCTGTTTTTATCAATATTTTCCAAGTATATGTTGATAAGTTCTTTGTATCCTGAAAAAAACACCGAAAAATGATGATTTTCAGTACCTTATGTACTTAATCTGCTGGAAATGTGGATTTCGATCATTGTTTTCTTCAACATAACTTTGATCTATGCTAAAAATGCCTGTTTTTGCCAATATTTTCCTAGTATATGGTGAAACGTATGTTGTATCCTGAAAAAAATAGCGAAATACCATGATTTTCAGTACTTTTTGTTCTTAATCTGCTGGACATGTGGATTTCGATCATTGATTTCGTCAAAATAACTTAGCTCTATGCTAAAAATGCCTGTTTTTACTAATATTTTTCTAGTATATGGTGAAAAGTGCGTGGTATCATGTAAAAAATAGCAAAAACCATGATTTTCAGTACTTTTTGTTCTTAATCAGCTGGAAATATGGATTTTTATCATTGTTTTCCGCAAAATAAGGTAGTTTTCGCTAGAAATGAATGTCTTTGGATTTGGATTGTGGTTTTTCTCAAAAAAACGTATGTTTTTGCTAGAATTGACTGATTTTACCAATATTTTCCTATTATACGGAGAAAAGAGCGTGAAATTCTGCAAAAACCAACGAACAACATGATCTTCAGTACTTTTTGTTCTTAATCGGCTGGAAATATGAATTTTTATTCTTGTTTTCCTGAAAATATTGTAGGTATACGTTAAAATGCCTGCTTTTACCAATATTTTCCTAGTATATAGACAAAAGAGCGTGGAATCATGAGAAAAACAGAGTAAAACCATGATTTTCAGACCTGATTGCTCGTTAAACGCAGGAAATATGGATTTGGATCATTGTTATACGCAAAATAAGGCAGTTTTATGCCATAAATGCCGGATTTTACCAATATTTTCCTAATACATGGTTTAAAATGCCTGGTTTTACCAATATTTTCCTAGTATATGGTGAAAAGTTCGTGTTGTCCTGCAAAAAATGCGAAAAACCATGATTTCCGGTATTTTTTGTTCTTAATCTGCTGGAAATATGATTTACGATCATCATCTTCGTCAAAATAACTTAGGTCTATGCTAAAAATGCCTGTTTTTATCAATATTTAGCTAGTATATGGTGAAAAGGTCGTGGTATCCTGCAAAAAACAGCGAAAAACCATGATTTCCGGTACTTTTTGTTCTTAATCTGCTGGAAATATGGATTTCTATCATTGTTTTCCTTAAAATAACTTAGGGCAATGCTAAAAATTCCTGTTTTTACAAATATTTTCCTAGTATATGATCAAAAGTGCGTGGTACCCTCAAAAAACGTCGAAAAACCATGATTTTTGTTAGTTTTTCTTCTTAATCTGCTGGAAATATGGATTTGGATCATTGTTTTCGTCAAAATGACGAAGTTTTCTGCTAAATATGCCTGTTTTTACCAATATTTTCCTAGTATATGGTGAAAAGTGCGTGGTATCCTGCAAAAAACAGCGAAAAACCATGATTTTCGGTACTTTTAGTTCTTACTCTGCTGGAAATATGGATTTCTATCATTGTTTTCCTTAAAATAACTTAGCTCTATGCTAAAAATGTGTGTTTTTGCCAATATTTTCCTAGTATATGGTAAAAAGTGCGTGGTACCCTGCTAAAAACAGTTAAATACCATGATTTTCGTTAGTTTTTGTACTTAATCTGCTGAAAATATGGATTTGGATCATTGTTTTCCTCAAAACGACGAAGTTTTTTGCTAAATATGCCGGTTTTTACCAATATTTTCCTAGTCTATGATGACAACTCGTGTTGTCCTACAAAAAATGCGAAAAAACATGATTTTCGGTACTTTTTATTCTTAATCTGCTGGAAGTATGGTTTACGATCATTATCTTCGTCAACATAACTTAGGTCTATTCTAAAAATGTCTGTGTTTGTCAATATTTTGCTAGTATATGGTGAAAAGTGCGTGGTATCCTGAAAAAACAGCGAAAAACCATGATTTCCGGTACTTTTTATTCTTAACCTGCTGGAAATATGGAGTTGGATCATTGCTTTCCTCAAAATGACGAAGATCTATGCTAAATATGCCTGTTTTTCCAATATTTTCCAAGTAGATGGTTAAAAGTATGTTGTATCCTGAAAAAAACCGCGAAAAACCTTGATTTCTGAAACTTTTTCTTCTTCATCTTTTGGAAATATGGATTTCGATCATTATTTTCGTCAAAATAACTTAGGTCTATGTTAAAAATGCATGTTTTTAGCAATATTTCCCAAGTATATGTTGAAAAGTACGTTGTACCTTGAGAAAAATAGCGAAAAACCATGATTTTCAGTACTTTTTGTTCTTATCCTGATGTAAATATTTAATTCGAACATTGTTTTCGTCAAAATAACTTAGGTCTAATCTAAAAATGCCTATTTTTACCAATACTTTCCTAGTAAAAAGTGCGATTTATGCTGCAAAAAACCGCGAAAAACCATGATTTCCGGTACTGTTTGTTCTTAATCTGCTGAAATATGGATTTGGATCATTGCTTTCCCCAAAATGACGAAGTTCTATGCTAAATATGCCTGTTTTGACCAATATTTTGCAATTATATGGGGAAAAGTACGTTGTATCCTGAAAAAAAATCGAAAACCATGATTTTCACTACTTTTTGTTCCCATTCTGCTGGGAAATATGGATTTGGTCATTGTTTTCCTCAATATCACGAAATTTTATGCTAAGTAAGCCAATTTTTACATATCTTTTCCAATTATATGTCGAAAAGTACGTTGTATCCTGAAAAAAACAGCGAAAGACCATGATTTCGGGAACTTTTTCTTCATCATCTTCTGGAAATATGGATTTCGAGCATTGTTTTCGTCAAAATAACTTAGGTCTATGCTAAAAATGTATGTTTTTACCAATATTTCGCAAGTATATGTTGAAAAGTACGTTGAATCCTGAAAAAAACTGTAAAAACCATGATTTTCAGTACTTTTTGTTATTAATCTGCTGGAAATATGGATTTTGATCATTGTTTCCGTCAAAATAGCTTAGGTCTATGGTAAAAATGCCTGTTTTTACCAATATTTTTCTAGTACATGGTGAAAAGTGCGTGGGAACCTGTGAAAACAGCGAAAAACCATGATATTCGGTACTTTTCGTTCTTAATCTCCTGGAAATATTTTTTTCCATCATAGTTTTCATCTAAATAACTTAGGTTAAGCTACAAATATCTGTTTTTACCAATATTTACCAAGTGTATGGTGAGAAGTACGTTATATCCTGAAAAAAAAACAGCGAAAAACCATGATTTTCAGTACTTTTTGTACTTAATCTGCTGGAAATATGGATTTCCATCATTGTTTTCGACAAAATAACTTAGTTGTATGCTAAAAATGCATGTTTTTATCAACATTTTTCAATTATATGGTGAAAAGTTCGTTGTACCTTGAAAAAAACAGCGAAAAATCATGATTTTCAGTACTTTTTCTACTTAATCATCTGGAAATATGGATTTCGATCATTGTTTTCGCCTAAATAACCTAGGTCTATGCTAACCATGCCTGTTCTAACAATATTTTCCAATTATATGGTGAAAAGTACGTTGTATCCTGAAAAAAACAGCGAAATACCATGATTTTCAGTACTTTTTGTTCTTAATCTGCTGGACATGTGGATTTCGATCATTGTTTTCGTCAAAATAACTTAGGTCTATGCAAAAAATGACTGTTTTTACCAATATTTTTCTAGTATATGGTGAAAAGTGTGTGGAATCCTGCAAAAAACAGAGAAAAACATTATTTTCATTACCTTTTGGTATTCAAACGCAGGAAATTTCGATTTGTTTCGTTGTTTTTCTCAAAATAACGTAGGTTAATGATAGAAATGCCTGTTTTTACCTACATTTTCCTAATATGTGCAGAAAAATGCCCGTTTTTACCAATATCTACCTAGTACAAGGTGGATAGTGTGTGGCATCCTGCAAAAAACAGGGAAAACCATGATTTAAAGTACTTTTTGCTCTTAATGAGTTGGAAAATAAATTTTATACTAATTATGACTGTTTGTACCAATATTTCCTAGTCTATGTGGAAAAGTCCGTGGATCCCTCCAAAAGAAAGAAAAACCATGATATACTGTACTTTTTGTTCTTAATCAGCTGAAAATATGGATTTTTATCATTGTTTTCCGCAAAATAAGCTAGTTTTCGCAAGAAATGGATGGCTTTCGATTTGGATTGCGGTTTTTCTCAAAGAAACGTATGTTTATGCTAGAATTAACTGTTTTTACCAATATTTTCCTATTATACGGAGAAAAGGGCGTGGAATTCTGCAAAAAACAACGAACAACCATGATTTTCAGTACTTTTTGTTCTTAATTGGCTGGAAATATGGATTTTTATTATTGTTTTCCTGAAAATATTGTAGGTTTACGTTAAAATGCCTGCTTTTACCAATATTTTCCTAGTATATAGAGCAAAGAGCGCGGAATCATGAGAAAAACAGTGTAAAACCATGATTTTCAGACCTGATTGCTCCCTAAACGCAGGAAATATTGATTTGGATCATTGTTAAACGCAAAATAAGGCAGTTTTATGCCATAAATGCCAGATTTTACCAATATCTTCCTAATACATGGTGTTAAATGTGTGGTTTTACCAATATTTACCTAGTATATGGTGAAAAGTTCGTGTTGTCCTGCAAAAAATGCGAAAAACCATGATTATCGGTACTTTTTATTCTTAATCTGCTGGAAATATGATTTACGATCATTCTCTTCGTCAACATAACTTAGGCCTATGCTAAAAATGCGTGTTCTTATCAATATTTTGCTAGTATATGGCGAAAAGTTCGTGGTATCCTGCAAAAACAGCGAAAAACCACGATTTCCGGTACTTTTTGTTCTTAATCTGCTGGAAATATGGATTTCTATCATTGTTTTCCTTAAAATAACTTAGGGCGATGCTAAAAATTCCTGTTTTTACAAATATTTTCCTAGTATATGATCAAAAGTGCGTGGTACCCTCAAAAAACGTCGAAAAACCATGATTTTCGTTAGTTTTTCTTCTTAATCTGCTGGAAATATGGATTTGGATCATTGTTATCGTCAAAATGACGAAGTTTTCTGCTAAATATGCCTGTTTTTACCAATATTTTCCTAGTATATGGTGAAAAGTGCGTGGTATCCTGCAAAAAACAGCGAAAAACCATGATTTTCGGTACTTTTAGTTCTTACTCTGCTGGAAATATGGATTTCTATCATTGTTTTCCTTAAAATAACTTAGCTCTATGCTAAAAATGTGTGTTTTTGCCAATATTTTCCTAGTATATGGTAAAAAGTGCGTGGTACCCTGCTAAAAACAGTTAAATACCATGATTTTCGTTAGTTTTTGTACTTAATCTGCTGAAAATATGGATTTGGATCATTGTTTTCCTCAAAACGACGAAGTTTTTTGCTAAATATGCCGGTTTTTACCAATATTTTCCTAGTCTATGATGACAACTCGTGTTGTCCTACAAAAAATGCGAAAAAACATGATTTTCGGTACTTTTTATTCTTAATCTGCTGGAAGTATGGTTTACGATCATTATCTTCGTCAACATAACTTAGGTCTATTCTAAAAATGCCTGTGTTTGTCAATATTTTGCTAGTATATGGTGAAAAGTGCGTGGTATCCTGAAAAAACAGCGAAAAACCATGATTTCCGGTACTTTTTATTCTTAACCTGCTGGAAATATGGAGTTGGATCATTGCTTTCCTCAAAATGACGAAGATCTATGCTAAATATGCCTGTTTTTCCAATATTTTCCAAGTAGATGGTTAAAAGTATGTTGTATCCTGAAAAAAACCGCGAAAAACCTTGATTTCTGTAACTTTTTCTTCTTCATCTTTTGGAAATATGGATTTCGATCATTATTTTCGTCAAAATAACTTAGGTCTATGTTAAAAATGCATGTTTTTAGCAATATTTCCCAAGTATATGTTGAAAAGTACGTTGTACCTTGAGAAAAATAGCGAAAAACCATGATTTTCAGTACTTTTTGTTCTTATCCTGATGTGAATATTTAATTCGAACATTGTTTTCGTCAAAATAACTTAGGTCTAATCTAAAAATGCCTATTTTTACCAATACTTTCCTAGTAAAAAGTGCGATTTATGCTGCAAAAAACCGCGAAAAACCATGATTTCCGGTACTGTTTGTTCTTAATCTGCTGAAATATGGATTTGGATCATTGCTTTCCCCAAAATGACGAAGTTCTATGCTAAATATGCCTGTTTTGACCAATATTTTGCAATTATATGGGGAAAAGTACGTTGTATCCTGAAAAAAAAATCGAAAACCATGATTTTCACTACTTTTTGTTCCCATTCTGCTGGGAAATATGGATTTGGTCATTGTTTTCCTCAATATCACGAAATTTTATGCTAAGTAAGCCAATTTTTACATATCTTTTCCAATTATATGTCGAAAAGTACGTTGTATCCTGAAAAAAACAGCGAAAGACCATGATTTCGGGAACTTTTTCTTCATCATCTTCTGGAAATATGGATTTCGAGCATTGTTTTCGTCAAAATAACTTAGGTCTATGCTAAAAATGTATGTTTTTACCAATATTTCGCAAGTATATGTTGAAAAGTACGTTGAATCCTGAAAAAAACTGTAAAAACCATGATTTTCAGTACTTTTTGTTATTAATCTGCTGGAAATATGGATTTTGATCATTGTTTCCGTCAAAATAGCTTAGGTCTATGGTAAAAATGCCTGTTTTTACCAATATTTTTCTAGTACATGGTGAAAAGTGCGTGGGAACCTGTGAAAACAGCGAAAAACCATGATATTCGGTACTTTTCGTTCTTAATCTCCTGGAAATATTTTTTTCCATCATAGTTTTCATCTAAATAACTTAGGTTAAGCTACAAATATCTGTTTTTACCAATATTTACCAAGTGTATGGTGAGAAGTACGTTATATCCTGAAAAAAAAACAGCGAAAAACCATGATTTTCAGTACTTTTTGTACTTAATCTGCTGGAAATATGGATTTCCATCATTGTTTTCGACAAAATAACTTAGTTGTATGCTAAAAATGCATGTTTTTATCAACATTTTTCAATTATATGGTGAAAAGTTCGTTGTACCTTGAAAAAAACAGCGAAAAATCATGATTTTCAGTACTTTTTCTACTTAATCATCTGGAAATATGGATTTCGATCATTGTTTTCGCCTAAATAACCTAGGTCTATGCTAACCATGCCTGTTCTAACAATATTTTCCAATTATATGGTGAAAAGTACGTTGTATCCTGAAAAAAACAGCGAAAAACCACGATTTCCGGTACTTTTTGTTCTTAATCTGCTTGAAATATGGATTTGGATCATTGCTTTCCTCAAAATGACGGAGTTCTATGCTAAATATGCCTGTTTTTACCAATATGTTCCAAGTATATGGTGAAAAGTATGTTGTATCCTGATAGAAACATCGAAAAACCATGATTTTCAGTACTTTTTGTTCCTATTCTACTGGAGAATATGGATTGGGTCATTGTTTTCCTCAAAATTACGAAGTTTTATGCTAAATAAGCCTATTTTTACATATTTTTTCCATTTATATGTCGAAAAGTACGTTGAATCCTGAAAAAAACAGTGAAAAACCATGATTTTCAGTACTTTTTGTTCTTAATCTGCTGGGATTATGTATTTCGATCATTGTTTTCCCTAAAATGGCGAAGTTTTATGCTAAGTATGCCTATTTTTACCAATATTTCCCAATATATGGTGAAAGGTATGTTGTATCCTGAGAAAAAACAGGAAAACCATGATTTTCAGGACTTTTTGTTTTTACTCTGCTGGAAATATGGATTTCGATCATTTTTTTCGTCAAAATAACTTAGGTCGATGCTAAAAATGCCTGTTTTTACCAATATTTTTCTAGTATATGGTGAAAAGTGCGTGGAGTCCTGCAGAAAACAGGGAAAAACATTATTTTCATTACCTTTTGGTATTCAAAAGGAGGAAATTTTTATTTTGTTCGTTGTTTTTCTCAAAATAACGTTGGTTTATGATAGAAATGCCTTTTTTTTACTAATATTTATCTAATATATGGTGAAAAGTGCGTGGTATTTTGCAAAATACAGTGGAAAATATGATTTTCAGTACTTTTTGGTATTCAAACGCCGGAAATTTCGATTTGTTTGGTTGTTTTTCTCAAAATAAAGTAGGTTAATGATAGAAATGCCGGTTTTTACCTACAGTTTCCTAATATGTGGAGAAAAATTCCCGTTTTTACCAATATCGCCCTAGTATATGGTGAAAAGTGTGTGGAATCCTGCGAAAAACCGGGAAAATCATGATTTAAAGTAATTTTTGCTCTTAATGAGTTGGAAAATAAGTTTTATACTAAATATTCCTGTTTTTACGAATATTTCCTAGTCTATGGTGAAAAGTGCATGGAATCCACCAAAAAACAGGGAAAAAAATGATTGTCAGTACTTTTTGGAATTCAAACGCATTAAATTTCGATTTGGTACGGTGGTTTTCTCAAACTAACGTAGATTTATTATAGAAATGGCTGTTTTTACCAATATTTTCCTAAAATATGGTAAAAGTCCCTGGATCCCTGCAAAAAAAAGAAAAACCATGATTTTCAGTACTTTTTGTTCTTAATCAGCTGGAAATATGGATTTTTATTATTGTTTTCCTTAAAATGTTGTAGGTTTACGTTAAAATCCCTGCTTTTACCAATATTTTCCTAGTATATAGAGAAAAGAACGTGGAATCATGAGAAAAGCAGCGAAAAACCATGATTTTCAGACCTGATTGCTCGTTAAACGCAAGAAATATGGATTTGGATCATTGTTATACGCAAAATAAGGTAGTTTTATGCCATAAATGCCGGATTTTACCAATATATTCCTAACACATCTTGTAAAATGTCTGTTTTCACCAATATTTTCCTAGTATATGGTGAAAAGAGCGTGGGATCCGGCAAAAAACAACAAAAAACCATGATTTTCAGTACGTTTTGTTCTTCACCTACTGGAAATATTTATGTCGATCACTGTTTTTGTCAAAATAACTTAGGTCTATTCTAAAAATGTCTGCTTTTACCAATATTTTCCTAGAAAAAGTGCGTTTTATGCTGCAAAAAACAGCGAAAAACCATGATTTCCGGAACTTTTTCTTCTTCATCTTCTGGAAATATGGATTTCGATCATTGTTTTCGTGAAAATAACTTAGGTCTATGCTAAAAGTGCATGATTTTGCCAACATTTTCCAATTATATGGTGAAAAGTGCGTGCTATCCTGCAAATAACGGCGAAAAACCATGATTTTCAGCCATTTTTGTTATTAATCTGCTGGAAATAACGATTTGGATCATTGTTTTACCCAAATAGACGAAGTTTTACGCTAAAAATTCCTATTTCTACCAATATTTTCCTAGTATATGGTGAAAAGTACGTGGTATCCTGGAAAAACCGCAGAAAACCATGATTTTCAGCATTTTTTGTTCTTTGTCTGCTGGAAATATGGATTTCGATAATTGTTTTCGTCAAAATAACTTAGGTCCATGCTAAACATGCCTGTTTCTACCAATATTTTCCTAGTATATGGTGAAAAGTGCGTGGTATCCTGCACAAAACAAAGAAAAACCATGATTTTCAGTACTTTTAGTTCTTAATCTGCTGGAAATATGGATTTGGATCATTGTTTTCCACAAAAAGACGAAGTTTTATGCTAAATATGTCTGTTTTTACAAATATTTTTCTTGTGTATGGTGGAAAGTGCGTGGTATCCTGCAAAAAACAGCGAAAAACCATGATTTTCGGTACTTTTAGTTCTTACTCTGCTGGAAATATGGATTTCTATCATTGTTTTCCTTAAAATAACTTAGCTCTATGCTAAAAAGGTCTGTTTTTACCAATATTTTCCTAGTATATCGTAAAAAGAGCGTGGTACCCTGCAAAAAACCGCTAAAAACCATGATTTTCGTTAGTTTTTGTACTTAATCTGCTGAAAATATGGATCTGGATCATTGTTTTCCTCAAAACGACGAAGTTTTTTGCTAAATATGCCTGATTTTACCAATATTTTCCTAGTATATGGTGAAAACTCGTGTTGTCCTACAAAAAATGCGAAAAAACATGATTTTTGGTACTTTTTATTCTTAATCTGCTGGAAGTATTGTTTACGATCATTATCTTCGTCAAAATAACTTAGGTCTATGCTAAAAATGCCTGTTTTTGTCAATATTTTGCTAGTATATGGTGAAAAGTGCGTGGTATCCTGAAAAGACAGCGAAAAACCATGATATCCGGTACTTTTTATTCTTAACCTGCTGGAAATATGGATTTGGATCATTGCTTTTCTCAAAATAACGAAGATCTATGCTAAATATGCCTGTTTTTTCGAACAACATCGAAAAACCATGATTTCCTGAACTTTTTCTTCTTCATCTTCTGGAAATATGGATTTCAATCATTGTTTTCGTCAAAATAACTTAGTTCTATTTTAAAAATACATGTTTTTACCAATATTTTCCAATTATATGGTGAAAAGAGCGTGGGATCCTGCAAAAAACAGCGAAAAACCATGTTTTTGGGTACCTATTGTTCTTGTTTTGCTGGAAATATGGATTTCCATCATTGTTTTCGTCAAAATAGCTTAGGTCAATGCTAAAAATGCCTGTTTTACCAATATTTTCCTAGTATTTGGTGAAAAGAGCGTGAGATCCTGCAAAAAGCAGCGAAAAACCATGATATTCGGTACTTTTGGTGCTTAATCTGTTGGAAATATAGATTGGTATCATTGTTTTCCTCAAAATAACGAAGTTTTGTGGTAAATATGCCTGATACCACGTACTTTTCACAATATACTAGGAAAATACCATGCACTTTTCACCATATAATTGGAAAATATTGATAAAAAAATGCATTTTTAGCAAACAACTAAGTTATTTTGATAAAAACAATGATCGAAATCCATATTTCCAGCAGATTAAGTACAAAAAGTACTGAAAATCATGGTTTTCCTCTGTTTTTTCAGAATACAACGTACTTTTCACCGTATACTTGGAAAATATTGGTAAAAACATCCATTTTTAGCATAGACCTAAGTTATTTTGACGAAAACAATGATCGAAATCCATATTTCCAGAAGATGAATAAGAAAAAGTCCCGGAAATCATGGTTTTTCGCGTTTTTTATTCAGGATACAACGTACTTTTCGACATATAATTGGAAAAGATATGTAAAAATTGGCTTATTTAGCATAAAACTTCGTTATTTTGAGGAAAACAATTACCAAATCCATATTTTCCAGCAGAATGGGAGCAAAAAGTACTGAAAATCATGGTTTTCGATGTTTTTTTCAGGATACAACGTACTTTTCACCATATATTTGGAAAGTATTGGTAAAAATAGGCATATTTAGCATAAAACTTCGCCATTTTAGGAAAAACAATGATCCAAATCCATATTTCCAGCTGATTAAGAATAAAAAGTACTGAAAATCATGGTTTTTCACTTTTTTTTCAGGATTCAACGTACTTTTCAAAATATACTTGGGAAATATTGGTAAAAACATGCATTTTTAGCATAGACCTAAGTTATTTTGACGAAAACAATGATCGAAATCCCTATTTCCAGAAGATGAAGAAGAAAAAGTTCCGGAAATCATGGTGTATCGAAGTTTTTTTCATGATACAGCGTACTTTTCACAATATACTTGGAAAATATTGGTAAAAACAGGCACATTTAGCATAGAACTTCGTCATTTTGAGGAAAGCATTGATCCAAATCCATATTTCCAGCAGATTAAAAACAAAAAGTACCGGAAATCATGGTTTTTCGCGGTTTTTTGCTGCATAAAGCGCACTTTTTACTAGAAAAATATTGGTAAAAGCAGGCATTTTTAGAATAGACCTAAGTTATTTTGACGAAAACAATGATCGAATTAAATATTTCCCGCAGGTTAAGAACAAGGAGTACTGAAAATCATGGTTTTTCGCTTTTTTTTGCAGGATACCACCCACTTTTCTCCATATACTAGGAAAATATTGGTAGAAACAGGCATTTTTATCATAGACCTATGTTATTTTCACGAAAACAATGGTCGTAATCCATATTTCCAGCAGATTAAGAACCAAAAGTACCGAAAATCATGGTTTTTCGCTGTTTTTTTCAGGATAGAAAGTACTTTTCATCATATACTTGAAAAATATTAATAATAACAGGAATATTTAGCATAAAACCTGGTCTTTTTGTGCGTGGTATCCTGCAATAAAAAGCGAAAAACCATGATTTTCGGTACTTTTTGTTCTTAACCTGCGGAAATTTGTATTTGGATCATTGTTTTCCTCACAATGGCGAAGTTTTATGCTAAATATGCCTGTTTTTACCAATCTTTTCCATGTATATGGTGAACAGTACGTTGTATCCTGAAAAAAACAGCGAAAAGCCATGATTTTCGGTCCTTTTTGTAATTAATCTCCCGGAAATATGGATTTGGTTCATCCTTTTCCTCAAAATGACGAAGTTTTATGCTAAATATCCCTGTTTTTACTAATATTTTCCTAGTATATGGTGAAAAGTACTTCGTATCCTGAAAAAAACAGCGAAAAACCATGATTTTCGTACTTTTTGTTCTTAATCTGATGGAAATATGGATTTGGATCGTTGTTTTCCTCAAAAATATAAAGTTTTATGCTAAATATGCTTGTTTTTACGAATATTTTCCAAATATATGATGAAAGGTATGTTATATCCTGAGAAAAATTCGAAAAACCAAGATTTTCAGTACTTTTTGTTCTTAATCTGCTGGAAATATGGATTTCGATCATTGTTTTCGTCTAACTAACCTAGGTCTATGCTAACAATGCCTGCTTTTACCAATGTTTCCAATTATATGGTGAAAAGTACGTTGTACCCTGAAAAAAACAGCAAAATACCATGATTTTCAGTACTTTTTGTTCTTAATCTGCTGAACATGTGGATTTCGATCATTGTTTTCGTCAAAATAACTTAGGTCCATGCAAAGATGGATTTTTTTAACATTATTTTCCTACTATATGGTGGAAGGTACGTTGTATCTTGAAAAAAACAATTATAAGCCATGATTTTCAGTACTTTTTGTTCTTATTTTGCTGGATATATGGATTTCCATCATTATTATCATCAAAATAACTTAGGTCTACGATAAAGATGCCTGTTTCTACCAATATTTTCCTAGTATATGGTGAAAAGTGCGTGGTATCCTGCCAAAAACAGCGGAAAACCATGATTTTCAGTACTTTTTGTTCCTAACCTGCTGCAAATATTTATTTCGATCATTGTTTTCGTCAAAATAACTTAGGTCTACTCTAAAAATGCCTGCTTTTACCAATATTTTCCTAGTAAAAAGTGCGTTTTATTCTGGAAAGACCGCGGAAAACCATGATTTCCGGTACTGTTTGTTCTTAATCTGCTGGAAATATGGATTTGGTCATTGTTTTCCTCAAAATCACGAAGTTTTGTGCTAAATAAGCCTATTTTTACATATCTTTTCCAATTATATGTTGAAAAGTACGTTGAATGCTGAAAAAAAACAGTGAAAAACCATGATTTTCAGTACTTTTTGTTCTTAATCTGCTGAAAATATGGATTTGGATCATTGTTTTGACTAAAATCGCGAAGTTTTATGCTAATTATGTCTATTTTTACCAAAATATATGGTGAAAGGTATGTTGTATCCTGAGAAAAAAAGAAAAACCACGATTTTTAGTACTTTTTGTCCTTAATCGGCTGGAAATATGGATTTCGATCTTTGCTTTCGTCTAAATAACTTAGGTCTTTGCTAAAAATGCCTGTTTTTACCAATATTTTCCAATTATATGGTGAAAAGTACGTTGTATTCTGAAAAAAACAGCGAAATACCATGATTTTCACTACTTTTTGTTCTTAATCTGCTGGGCATGTGGATTTCGATCATTGTTTTTGTCACAGTAAATTAGGTCTATGCTAAAAATTCCTGGTTGTACCAATATTTTCCAAGAATATGGTGAAAAGTGCGAGGTATCCCGCAAACAACAGCGAAAAACCATGATTTTAGGTACTTTTTGTTCCTAATCTGCTGGAAATATGGATTTCTATCATTGTTTTCCTTACAATAACTTAGGTCTATGCTAAAAATGCGTGTTTTTACCAATATTTTCCTAGTATATAGAGAAAAGAACGTGGAATCATGAGAAAAACAGCGATAAACCATTATTTTCAGTCCTGTTTGCTCGTTAAACGCACGAAATATGGATTTGGATCATTGTTATACGCAAAATAACGTAGTTTTATGCCATAAATGACGGATTTTACCAATATTTTCCTAAGACATGGTGTAAAATGTCTGTTTTTACCAATATTTTCCTAGTATATGGTGAAAAGAGCGTGCGATCCTGCAAAAAACAGCGAAATACCATGATTTTCAGTACTTTTTGGAATTCAAACGCAGTAAATTTGGAATTAGTTCGGTGGTTTTCTCAAACTAACGTAGGTTTATGATAGAAATGACTGTTTTTACCAATATTTTCCTAAAATATGGTGAAAAGTGCTTGGTATTTGTTCATAATCTGCTGGTAATAAAGATTTGGATCACTGTTTTCCTCCAAACGACGAAGTTTTGTTCTAAATGTGCCTCTTTTATCTATCTTTTTCCAAGTGTATGGTGAAAAGTAGGTTGTATCCTGTAAAAAAGCCCCGAAAAACCATGATTTTCAGTACTTTTTGTTCTTAATCTGCTGGAAATATGATTTTATCATTGCTATCGTCGAAATAGCTTAGGTCTATGCAAAAATGGATTTTTTTAACATTATTTTCCTAGTATATGGTGAACAGTACGATGTATCCAGAAAAACACAGTGATAAACTATGATTTTCAGTACTTTTTGTCCCTATTCTGCTGCAGAATATGGATTTGCTCATTATTTTCCTCAAAATCACGAAGCCTTATGCTAAATAAGCATATTTTTACATATCTTTTCCAATTATATGTCGAAAAGTACGTTGTATGGTGAAAAAAACAGCGAGAAACCGTGATTACTGGAACTTTTTCTTTTTCATCTTCTGGAAATATGGACTTCGATCATTGCTTTCGTCAAACTAACTTAGGTCTATGTTAAAAATGCATGTTTTTACCAATATTTCCCAAGGATATGTTGAAAAGTACGTTGAATCCTGAAAAAAACAGTGAAAAACCATGATTTTCAGTACTTTTTGTTCTTAATCTGCTGGGAAAATGGATTTGGATCATTGTTTTCCCTAAAATGGCGAAGTTTTATGCTAAATATGCCTATTTTTACAAATATTTTCCAAACATACGGTGAAAGGTATGTTGTATCCTAAGAAAAAAACAAAGAACCATGATTTTCTACGAACCAAATCGAAATTTCCTTCGTTTCAATACCAAAAATTACGAAAAATATTTATTACCAGTTTTTTGCAGGATTCCACGCACATTTCACCATATACAAGGTAAATATTGGTAAAAACATGCATAGTTAGTATAAAACTACATTATTTTGAGGAAAACAATGATAACAATGCATATTTCAACCTTATTAAGTACAAAAAGTACAGATAATCATGGTTTCTCTTTCTTTTTGCAGGATTCCACGAACTTTTCACAATATTTTAAGAAAATATTGGTAAAAATTAGCATATTTAGTATAAAACTTAATTTCCAGCTCATTAAGAGCAAAAAGTACTTTTAATCATGGTTTTCCACATTTTTTTACAGGGTTCCACGTACATTTCACCATATACTATGTAAATATTATTAAAAACAGGGATATTTAGTATAAAACTACATTATTTTGAGGAAAACAATGATAAGAATGCATATTTCCATCTTATTAAGTACAAAAAGTACAGATAATCATGGGTTCTCTTTTTTTTGCAGGATTCCACGAACTTTTCACCATATGTTAGAAAAATATTGGTAAAAACCAGCATTTCATCATAAACCTACTTTATTTTGATAAAAACTATGAACCAAATCGAAATTTCCTTCGTTTCAATACCAAAATTACGAAAATCAATTTTTTACCAGATTTTGCAGGTATCCACGCACATTTCACCATATACTAGGTAAATATTATTAAAAACAGGCATATTTAGTATAAAACTACATTATTTTGAGGAAAACAATGATAAGAATGCATATTTCCATCTTATTAAGAACAAAAACTCCAGATATTCATGGGTATTCTTTTTATTGCATGATTCCACGCACTTTTCACCATATTTTAGGAAAATATAGGTAAGAACAGTCATTTCTATCATAAACCTACGTTATTTAGAGATAAACAGCGACCCAAATCAACATTTCCTGTGATTGAATACGAAAAGTACTGAAAATAATGTTTTTCCCTGTTATCTGCGGGATTCCACGCCCATTTCACCATTAACTAGGTATATATTCGAAAATCTGGCTTATTTAGTATCAAAACTTAATTTCCAGCTCATTAAGAGCGAAAAGTACTTTAAATCATGGTTTTCCACGTTTTTTTACAGGTTTCCACTCACATTGCACCATATGCTAGGTAAATATTGGTAAAAACAGGCATATTTAGTATAAAACTTATTTTCCAGCTCCTTAAAAGCAAAAAATACTTTCAATCACTGTTTTGCCCGTTTTTTGTAGGGTTCCACGCACTCTGCACTATATACTAGAAAAATATAGGTAATAACAGGCATTTTTCACCATATGTTAGAAAAATATTGGTAAAAACAAGCATTACTATCATAAACCTACTATATTGTGATAAAAACTATGAACCAAATCGAAATTTCCTTCGTTTCAATACCAAAAATTACGAAAATCAATTTTTCACCAGATTTTGCAGGAATCCACGCACATTTCACCATATACAAGATAAATATTGGCAAAAACAGGCATATTTAGTATAAAACTACATTATTTTGAGGAAAAGAATGATAAGAATGCATATTTCCACCTTATTAAGTACAAAAAGTACAGATGATCATGGTTTCCCTTTGTTTGCAGCTTTCCATGCACTTTACGTCATATTTTAGGAAAATATTGGTAAAAACAATCATTTCTATCATCAACCTACCTTATTTAGAGCAAAAGAACGAACCAAATCGAAATATCCTTCGTTTGAATACCAAAAATAACGAAAATCAATTTATTACCAGTTTTATTGCAGGATTCCGCGTACATTTCACCATATACTAGGTAAACGATGGAAAAAACTGGCATATTTAGTATAACACTTAATTTCCAGCTCATTAAGAGCAAAAAGTACTTTAAATCATGGTTTTCCATGTTTTTTACAGGATTCCACCCACATTTCACCATATACTAGATAAATATTGGTAAAAACAGGCATATTAGTATGAAACTTATTTTCCAGCTCCTTAAGAGCAAAAAATACTTTAAATCATGGTTTTCCCCATTTTTTGTAGGGTTCCACGCACTATGCACTTTATACTTGGAAAATATAGGTAATAACAGGCATTTTTCACCATATATTAGAAAAATATTGGTGAAAACAAGCATTTCTATAATAAACCTACTTTATATTGATAAAACTATGAAACAAATCGAAATTTCCTTAGTATGAAATCCAAAAATTACGAAAATGAATTTTCTAACCAGTTTCTTGCAGGATTCTACGCACATTTCACCATATACCAGGTAACTATTGTTAAAAACAGGCATATTTAGTATAAAACTACATTATTTTGAGGAAAACAATGATAAGAATGCATATTTCCATCTTATTCAGAACAAAAAGTTTAGATAATCATGGTTTTCCTTTTTTTTGCAGGAATCCACGCACTTTTCACCATATTTTAGGAAAATATTGGTAAAAACTGGCATATTTAGTATAAAAAATAATTTCCAACTCATTAAGAGCAAAAAGTACTTTAAATAATGGTTTTCAACGTTTTTTTACAGGATTCCTCTCACATTTCACCATATACTAGGTAAATATTCGTAAAAGCAGGCATATTTAGTATAAAACTACATTATTTGGAGGTAAACAATGATAAGAATGCATATTTCAATCTTATTAGGTACAAAAAGTACAGATAATCTCTTTCTTTTGCAGGATTCCACGAACTTTTAACCATATTTTCGGAAATTATTGGTAAAAACAACGAACCAAATCAAAATTTCCTGCGTTTGAATACCAAAAGTACTGAAAATAATTTTTTCCCTGTTTTCTGCAGGACTCCACGCACATTTCACTATATTTTAGGAAAATATTGGTAAAAAAAGGCATATTTAGTATAAAACTTAATTTCCAGCCAATTCAGAGCAAAAAGGACTTTAAATCACTGTTTTCCCCGTTTGTTGCAGGAATCCACGCAGTCTGCACTATATACTAGGAAAATATAGGTAATAACAGGCATTTTTCACGATATATTAGAAAAATATTGGTAAAAACAAGCTATTCTATCATAAACCTACTTTATATTCATAAAAACTATGAACCAAATCGAAATTTCCTTCGTTTCAATACCAAAAATTACGAGAATCAAATTATTACCAGTTTATTGCAGGATTACACGTACATTTCACCATATACAAGGTAAATATTGGTAAAAACAAGCATAGTTAGTATAAAACTACATTATTTTGAGGATAACAATGATAAGAATGCATTTTTCCAGCTTATTAATTACAAAAAGTACAGATAATCATGGTTTCTCTTTTTTTTGCAGGATTTCACGAACTTTTCACCATATTTTAGGAAAATATTGGTAAAAACAGTCATTTCTATCATAAACCTACGTTATTTAGAGAAAAACAACGAACCAAATCAAAATTTCCTGCGTTTGAATACCAAAAGTACTGAAAATAATTTTTTCCCTGTTTTCTGCAGGAATCCACGCACATTTCACTATATTTTAGGAAAATATTGGTAAAAAAAGGCATATTTAGTATAAAACTTAATTTCCAGCCAATTCAGAGCAAAAAGGACTTTAAATCACTGTTTTCCCCGTTTGTTGCAGGAATCCACGCAGTCTGCACTATATACTAGGAAAATATAGGTAATAACAGGCATTTTTCACGATATATTAGAAAAATATTGGTAAAAACAAGCTATTCTATCATAAACCTACTTTATATTCATAAAAACTATGAACCAAATCGAAATTTCCTTCGTTTCAATACCAAAAATTACGAGAATCAAATTATTACCAGTTTATTGCAGGATTACACGTACATTTCACCATATACAAGGTAAATATTGGTAAAAACAAGCATATTTAGTATAAAACTACATTATTTTGAGGATAACAATGATAAGAATGCATTTTTCCAGCTTATTACTTACAAAAAGTACAGATAATCATGGTTTCTCTTTTTTTTGCAGGATTTCACGAACTTTTCACCATATTTTAGGAAAATATTGGTAAAAACAGTCATTCCAATCATAAACGTACGTTATTAAGAGAAAAACAATCAACCAAATCGAAATTTCCTGCATTTGAATAGCAAAAGTACTGAAAATAAATTTTTTCCCTGTTTTTGCAGGGTTCTACTCACATTTCACCATATACTAGGTAAATATTGGAAAAAACTGGCATATCTGGTATAAACCTACATTATTTTGAGGAAAACAATGATAAGAATGCATATTTCCACATTATTAAGTACAAAAAGTACAGATAATCATGGTTTCTCTTTTTTACCAGGATTCCACGCACTTTTCACCATATTTTGGGAAAATATTGGTAAACCCAGGCATATTTAGTATAAAACTTATTTTTCAGCTCATTAAGAGAAAAAAATACTTTAAATCAATGTTTTCCCCGTTAGTACTTCTCGGTATTTCATCCTTTTTATTTTATATTTTTCTTTTGGTGCATTGGTATTAATAAAGTATAAAATATAAATATAATATGTATTACTATTTTTATTATATAAAAGTAATATGTATTACTATGCTCAAAAATATACTAAGATATTACCATAAACCCCCTCGAAAATATGCGCTGGAATGGGCTCCCAATCTCCTTTTCCTGTAGGAGAGCTCTTTATTAGGATTTCATTACCTAATATTAATCGCATAATTGTCTTGCCATTTCGCGAGGGTTTTTTTTTTATAACTGTTTTGGATACATTGTAATTTCCAGTGACTAACAATGATCCCAGAATTTTTTACGAACTGAACCTGGAATGAAAATTAATATGGTTATAGAATTACAGTTATACATGTGCAATGATTTTGTTATTTTAAAATTTCTTACTGTTGCACTTGTGTCAAAACATGCTGGAACCATGACAGTTTTATTTATCTGCTTAATCGGCGATGCCAGTGTCTTACCATCCTAGAGCATAATATTGGTATTAATTTTTATGTATTATTATTTGTATTATAATTATTATTATTTTTATTATTACCATAGTATTTAATTTATTTTGTGCGACGTGTATTAATTTTGTTAATTCTAAAATTTCACTTAATTTTTCGAGATCTGCTTCTGAAACTAAAAAATATAATATATTATAATAGAATGATATAAAAAATATAATAAAAACGACTTTTATTTAAAAATATTATTAAAAATAGTAGGGATCATAATTATAGTAAAGAGATAACTATGACTTTACCAGGGGCCAATCGTGAACAAATACATGGCTTCAAATCGGTTCTTTTGTCTTTGTTGTCAACGATAAACGAGCTTATCGATCGGACGAGTGAAGGGCTGATGTTGCGTGTGTTGGTCCTTGTTGGTTTGTGCTCGCTGGGCGACTTGACTACAGAACACCCTGCATTATTCTGTAGTTCCTCATCACTGTTTCCATGTCCATCAATTGTATCGCTATTTTTTTCGTCATCCCAATCGTCTACAGAGCTCTCTTCGAGTAGATCTGTAAAGTTATTTTCACCACATAGATCTTGAGCGTTTAGTTTTTCTTTGCTGAAATAAATTTTTTTATGAAAATAGTATATATTAAATCTATATTAATGTATTTAAAAGAGTTACATGTTTTGAAAAATAAATAAATAAAAAATTAATATTATAAGTAATAGTATGAATAAATACGTACCATAGAGTTTCATTGCAACTATCATCGGGCGATGCATTTGCTCTTTTTCCAAAAACTGGAGATGCGTTGAAAAGCTCCTCATTTTCTGTGTCGGCACTTTCTTTTCTAAGAGCCTTAATAAATTTTTCTTTTTTCTTGTCCTGGCGTTTTTTCATTTTCAAATGAGGAGGCACGGATAACCTTTTGTCGTCTGTTAAAATATCACCCTTTGTTGTTACTTCTAACGAGTCTAACCAATTCTTGTTTTCTGTTGTAATTTTTGAATAAAATGATTTTAGTTTTATATTGATATGCATTTTAATTAATTGAATTGATTAAATTGATATGTAATCAATGATTAAAAAATAGTATGAGATTTTCAAACTAATTTATTCTAGTATTTAAAATTTGATAGAATACAAAATTTTAAAAAATTGACATGGAAAAGTGTAGGGAAAATTATAAAAAATAACGTTAAAATTAAAAAATAACTAGGGAGAAACATATATTCGAGCTCAGAGAAATTAAATTCATATAGACGATCGACGCGGAATTATCGCGGCGTGAATTACACCTTACTCAGGCAATCATTTGACGGTATGGTATTTCATGACGTGTTTTCTACTTATTTACAGCGTAGATTTTTGGCAAATTTTCGGTAAGAGTACGCGTAGGAGCTTATGCGATTTCAAGAACGAAGCTAACGCACGCAGCTATAGCGCAACACAGGTTTTATGCGTTTTTAACCTATCAATCTGATTTTTTCGATTGCAGAAATCGTGGCTTAACTAACAACGTATATGTCCGAATTTTAATTGCGCCGCAAGCGCATACCGACGGGCCGACAGTAATTATTATTTCAAGTAATCGTTAATCTAACCTGTGTCGCGTCGTTATATAAACATATAAATATGTTATCTTTATAAATAAATACCACTCTTTTGTAAAATTTCAGCCGGATACCAGGAACTTCCCCACCTTCCTTTAATTCCTTTTTCCTTCGTGGTTTTCGTATCCTTGATATTCAAAACACTCGTTTCGCACGTTTCCAACCAAAGAATTAGCACGTACATTTCTTGTAATCCCTTCAATGGTGTTTGAATCTCGCAGCGCAACGTGAAGTGAGCGTTGACATGGTGATGAAATAATAAACAA
Source organism: Torymus aiolomorphi (assembly GCA_036365515.1). Lineage (NCBI taxonomy): Eukaryota > Metazoa > Arthropoda > Insecta > Hymenoptera > Torymidae > Torymus > Torymus aiolomorphi. The sequence goes on along the minus strand of CM070876.1, from coordinate 97,434,083 downwards.
CTTTTGTTCAAAAACATTAGATCGTGTTAAATATCAGAAGGTTACGTATACGTGCTGTAAAGTTTTTCCGACATGCATGCGCATCATTTTAAGAATAAACTCTTTATATTTATGGCAGTATATTGCCATTAATTCTGTTCAATGCGCCTTTAATTTTTATCGAAGAATTTTGAAAAATGTCTAAAAATAAGTTTTCGCTTGAGGACTATTCTACTGCAACTGTATATAGAATTCTCGCTAAATGTAAAGCTTCAAGTGCGGAGAGCGATGATAATTCTTCGAACGTTAATAGTAACTCCAATGACTCTAATACAAGTGATGAGAGTTCTACTTATAGTAATGATGATTTGTCTGATAATCAAGAATCAGGTAATTTTAAATATATGTATTTTTTGCTGTTCTCTATATTATTCTCTTTACTTTTTAAAATACTACTACGATATTTATAAAATAATTGGTTATTTTCGTAGTTGCTTAGTATTTATTTTTCGACTACTCAATTAACGTGTCTATTGATTAAATTCTATGTTTATTCAGTTATTATAATAAAATATCAATATTGGTAACAGTGTAAGTGCCAGCAGCTCTACGATTTCAAATGACGAGAAAGCCAATCACCATACAAGCAACAGTCCACATTACTCGTACGCGGGAAGTGATGAGTTCAACGATTGTGGTACGTTATTAGTAATTGTTGACTTGCAAAATAATATTTTTACACGCCACTGTAATACTGCCACGCGAGAAACAGTGTGATGTCACTCATGAGGGCGATATGTGATGATGTTACCTACGTGATCGGCTTCGGCAAGGGCCCGCCGGTGAAAACAGAGCGTCGGTGTACGATGCTGCCACGAGACTTCGGCACGCGGACACCGCGTAAAAAAGGGAGCAGGAGAAACGTGATCGCCACGTGACACACCTCTCTAACGTGATTTTTACGTCGTTTTGAACAAGGAGACTACTTTTTTATGTTATTAAACTTCTTTTAATGTAAACAAATTTTTTCTATCCTCGTCATTGAATGTTGCACACGCATTTGCCTTCGCAAACTGCCACATTCCCGCACTCTCTTCTCAGCGTGTGAAAAAGTTGTTTACGACATAAATACGTATCAGCAAATTGAATTTCGCGCGATCTGATAAGAAAAATAGTATACGATACTCGTGCGCTGCATAGACATACCCGTGCGAGCATAATTTGCTCACCTGTTTCATAATGTACTGACCCTCTGTGCGCAAAGCTCGATTTCGTACATGTTTGACTAAAAAAGCGTACTCTAAATTAAGCTTTGTACATTTCAAAAAATACTGTTCGATACACGAGCGAGATAGTGATTTTGACCCCATGTGAACTTTTCACCCTCACCTCAAACAGCAAAATCACTTTGTTGCACTTTTATCGAAATGCACTATTGTATGCAGATAATAAAAAAATGTATATATTTAACAATATTATATAATAATATTATAAAATATTACAGAGAGTTTTGAAGATTCAGAAAGTGAAGACGAAGAAAGTTTGTCCGGTGATGAAGTGAGGAATACTACGACATCTGATGATGAATCTGACGATACAGAGACTGAAACTGAAAATGACAATGATGACATCCCTAACCTTGATGAGCCTGTATACCCAGGAGCACCTATTACTATCGGCGAAAGTGCGTTAGCTATCTTAACCGTTGCAACGCGTTTTAAAATAACAGGAGTATTATTATCTTGTCTATTGTCGTTGATAGAATTACATTGTATACGGCCAAATCGTTGCGTTAAATCTTTATATAAATTTAAAAAAATATTTGCTAATTCATATTCATTAACCGTAAAACATTTTTTTTGTGAGATCTGTTTAAGAAAATTGGATAAGGAATTTTGCCACTATTGTAATCAAAGTGAAAGTATAAGTTATTTTTTAGAAATGCCTATTTTGAAGCAACTGCAATGTTTTTATAAAAGACCAGGTTTTGCAGAAAAATTAAATTATCGCTCAGAGCGTCGTAAAGAAAATGACACTAATTATGAAGACTTATATGACGGTACTATACACAAATGTTTACCCGAAAATTTGCCTAATAATAATTTAATTACATTTAAGTGGAACACTGCTGAAGTACCGTTATATAAGTCATCAAAAGTGAGTATTTGGCCATTTTATCTAATGATTAACGAGTTACCATATAAGTTAAGAGTACTAAAACAAAATATAATATTAACTGGTCAGTGGTTTGGCAAAATGAATCCATCCCCAAATCTCTTCATGAATGCTTTCGTAAATGATTTGAAAAAATTATATGATGGTGTAGAATTCAAATTGCCAAATTTAAATATCATAAGAGTAAGTGGACTTATTATTAGTGGCACCTGCGATCTATGTGCAAAAGCGCTATTTTTTAATGTTCAACGGTATAATGCGAGATATGGTTACCCGAACTGTAAAATTAAAACTAGGAGAACAGATAATGTACAAATTTATCCGTTTATTGAAAATTTTGACCTACGCACAACCGAAGAATCCATAAGGCTAGCTAGAGAAGCTCGTAACTCAGACACACCCATATTAGGTGTTAAAGGTCCAACTGTTCTAAGCATGATATGTTATGATTACGTACTATCCACAGCGGTAGACGAAAGCATTGCGTTTTTCAGGGTGTAACTAAAAAACATGGCTTTCTGGTTCGGTACTGAATATAGAACGCACCCATCGTCTTTGTTCCCTTTTGTTAATATTATAGACAATAAAATTAAAGGTATTACGCTACCATCATTCGTCCCGAGGATTCCGAGAAAAGTAAGCGAATATGCTTACTGGAAAGCAACAGAGCTTCAAACTTTTCTTTTAATTTATAGTTTACCTCTTTTGAAAGATTTTATGAGTGAGCATTATTTTGATCACCATGCACTTTTAGTACATGCAATTACGCTACTAAATTTGTCTAGTATCTTGGAAACGGCAATAGATAAAGCAAAACGTTTCTTATTAGAATATGTTATGCGATTTGAATACTTGTATGGCGAAAAAAGTCAAACGTGTAATATCCATTTACTTTGTCACTTAGCCGAAGATGTACGAAAATTTGGTCCTCTTTGGATCATGTCGTGCAATGTTTTTGAAAATTTGAATGGGATATTAAAAAGCTACGTTCATGGAACAAAATACGCAGAGCTTCAAATCTGTTCAGCAGTTTCTACTTATTTATGCTTGGATGAGTTGAAAATAAAATGGTTACGACCTGAATCTGAAATATTTGATTTTATAAAGCGTGTAGAGCTTTCTGGCACTCGACGACATAAAACTAAACATTTATATGGAAAAACCTATGCCGTAGGTATTTATAGAAAAATTATCTGTATCCCTGATTTTATTGCGAATCTTCTAAGATTTAATAATATAATTTTCGACAGTAGTAAATTTCATATATTCATGTGGGTATAATTCATAATTTTATTACTATTTGTAAATTATTGTGTGGATCGCCTTGCAATCAATGTGATGATAGCTGTTGCACATATGCAATAATTAACAAATGCATAGTTAATCATGCATTTACCAGCTCTGTTAGCGATTCAGATATACCCACGATATTTTTGTGCGAGATAATCGAAAATGATTTCTATGTAATAGATGTGAATAATATTGTAAATGTATGTTACTACTTTAAAGTAGATAATGTTATGTACGTTGCACAACCTGCGAATTTGAAAAAATCGTCTAGAAAATTATTATTTAGATTTATATATGTTACGCAAACTAATTCATTTCTTTGGCAAACTTCAAGCAAAGTTTTATGTATGTTCGTATCGTTATACTTACGCCAAAGCTTCCATAAAGTTTTGGCAAGTTTCAGAACAGAATATATATTTTTTTGTACTCTTTGTTGAACTTCTGATAATGTTTCTCCAAACTTGAAATAAAGTTATGGCACTCTTTATTATGAAATTAATATTCTACAGTACTTACACGAAAGTTTATATAAAGTTTCGCAAAACTTTGGAAAACAAAATTTACGTTTGTAAATTCTTTCGTAAAAGTTCACATAAAATTTGGGTAAACTTCGGCTGAAGTTTAGCAAAATAGTTTTATGATTCTTTCCCGGTAGTTAGATCGAAATTGCGCCGACCTTCATCCGAAAAAATGTACTACCTGTAAGTCTTTCTCGAAAGATCAGAAAACGTTTCCCCAAACTTTGACCAAAGCTGTTGGAGTTGAACTTCAAGTTCGGGAAATTCTCATTTCCAGAATTTGGCCAAACTTTTTATGAAGTTCTGTAGCATAAAACTTCCGCGAAACTTCCGCGAAGCGTAATTTTTTTTACACGGGTCCACACACTTTTCACCATATACTCGGAAAATATTGGTAAAACAATGTATTTTATCGTGAACTCACGATATTTAGAGGATACCAATTATAAAAGCCCATATTTCTAACTCAAGAAGAGAAAAAGTATTTTATATTATGGTTTTCCTTGTTTATTGCAGGATTCCACACACTTTTCACCATATACTAGGAACATATTCGTAAAACAATGTATTTTATCGTGAACCCACGATATTTAGAGGATACCAATTATAAAAGTCCATATTTCCAACTCAAGAAGAGAAAAAGTACTTCAAATTATGGTTTTCCCTGTTTATTGCAGAATTCCACCCACTTTTCAACATATACTAGAAAAATATTGGTAAAAACAGACATTTTTCACCATATATTAGGAAAATATTGATAAAACAATGTATTTTATCGTGATCCTACGATATTTAGAGGATACCAATTATAAAAGTCCATATTTCCAACTCACGAATAGAAAAAGTACTTTAAATTATGGTTTTCCCTGTTTATTGCAGGATTCCACACACTTTCCACCATATACTAGGAAAATATTGGTAAAAACAGTCATTTCTAGCATAAACCAACGTTTTTTGAGAAAAAGAACGAATCAAATCTAAATTTCCGGCGCTTGAATACCAACAAGTGTTTTAAATCATGGTTTACCCTGTTTGTTGCAGGATTACACACACTTTTCACCGTATACCAGAAAAATATTGATAAAATAATCTATTTTATCGTGAACCCATGATATTTAGAGGATACCAATTACAAAAGTCCATTATTTGCCACGCAAGAAGAGAAAAAGTACTTTGAATAATGGTTTTCCCTGTTTGTTGCAGGATTCCACGCACTTTTCACCATATATTATGAAACTATTGGTAAAAACTGGCATTTCTAGCATAAACCTACGTTATTTTGAGAAAACGGACGAAACAAATCTAAATTTCCGGCGTTTGAATACCAGTGTGTGCTTCAAATCATGGTTTTCCCCGTTTGTTGCAGGATTCCACACACTTCTCACCATATATTAGGAAAATATTGATAAAACAATGTAACTTATCGTGAACCCACGACATTTAGGGGATACCAATTATAAAAGTCCATATTTCCAACTCATGAAGAGAAAAAGTACTTTGAATTATGGTTTTCCTGTTTATAGCAGGATTCCACACACTTTTCAGCATATACTAGGAAAATATTGGTAAAAACAGTCATTTCTAGCATAAACCTACGTTTTTTGAGAAAAAGAACGAATCAAATCTAAATTTCCGGCGCTTGAATACCAACAAGTGTTTTAAATCATGGTTTACCCTCTTTGTTGCAGGATTACACACACTTTTCACCGTATACCAGAAAAATATTGATAAAATAATCTATTTTATCGTGAACTCACGATATTTAGAGGATACCAATTATAAAAGCCCATATTTCTAACTCAAGAAGAGAAAAAGTATTTTATATTATGGTTTTCCTTGTTTATTGCAGGATTCCACACACTTTTCACCATATACTAGGAACATATTCGTAAAACAATGTATTTTATCGTGAACCCACGATATTTAGAGGATACCAATTATAAAAGTCCATATTTCCAACTCAAGAAGAGAAAAAGTACTTTAAATTATGGTTTTCCCTGTTTATTGCAGAATTCCACGCACTTTTCAACATATACTAGAAAAATATTGGTAAAAACAGACATTTTTCACCATATATTAGGAAAATATTGATAAAACAATGTATTTTATCGTGATCCTACGATATTTAGAGGATACCAATTATAAAAGTCCATATTTCCAACTCACGAATAGAAAAAGTACTTTAAATTATGGTTTTCCCTGTTTATTGCAGGATTCCACACACTTTCCACCATATACTAGGAAAATATTGGTAAAAACAGTCATTTCTAGCATAAACCTACGTTTTTTGAGAAAAAGAACGAATCAAATCTAAATTTCCGGCGCTTGAATACCAACAAGTGTTTTAAATCATGGTTTACCCTGTTTGTTGCAGGATTACACACACTTTTCACCGTATACCAGAAAAATATTGATAAAATAATCTATTTTATCGTGAACCCATGATATTTAGAGGATACCAATTACAAAAGTCCATTATTTGCCACGCAAGAAGAGAAAAAGTACTTTGAATAATGGTTTTCCCTGTTTGTTGCAGGATTCCACGCACTTTTCACCATATATTATGAAACTATTGGTAAAAACTGGCATTTCTAGCATAAACCTACGTTATTTTGAGAAAACGGACGAAACAAATCTAAATTTCCGGCGTTTGAATACCAGTGTGTGCTTCAAATCATGGTTTTCCCCGTTTGTTGCAGGATTCCACACACTTCTCACCATATATTAGGAAAATATTGATAAAACAATGTAACTTATCGTGAACCCACGATATTTAGGGGATACCAATTATAAAAGTCCATATTTCCAACTCATGAAGAGAAAAAGTACTTTGTATTATGGTTTTCCTGTTTATAGCAGGATTCCACACACTTTTCAGCATATACTAGGAAAATATTGATTAAAGCAGACATTTCTGGCATAAACCAACGTAATTTTGAGAAAAAGAACGAAACAAATCTAAATTTCAGGCGTTTGAATGCCAATAAGTTCTTTAAATCATGGTTTTCCCTGATTGTTGCAGGAGTCCACACACTTTTCACAATATATTAGGAAAATATTGGTAAAAACAGAAATTTCTAGCATAAACCTACGTTATTTTGAGAAAAAGAGCAACCAAATCTAAATTTCCGGCGTTTGAATACCAACAAGTGCTTTAAATCATGGTTTTCGCTGTTTGTTGCAGGATTACACACACTTTCCACCGTATACTAGCAAATATTGATAAAACCATGTATCTTATCGTGAACCAACGACATATAGAGGATACCAAGTATTAAAGTCCATATTTCCAACTCAAGGTCAGAAAAAGTACTCTAAATTATGGTTTTTCCTGTTTATTGCAGGATTCTGGATATTTTTCACCATATACTTGGAAAATATTGGCAAAACAATGTATTTTGTCGTGAACCCGCGAAATTTAGAGGCTACCAATTATAGAAGTCCATATTTCCAACTCAAGATGAGAAAAAGTACTTTAAATTATTGTTTTCCCTGTTTATTGCAGGATTCCACACATTTTTCACCACATACTAGGAAAATATTGGTAAAATCAGGCATTTCTAGCATAAACCTACGTTATTTTGAGAAAAAGAGCAACCAAATCTAAATTTCCGGCGTTTGAATACCAACAAGTGCTTTAAATCATGGTTTTCGCTGTTTGTTGCAGGATTACACACACTTTCCACCGTATACTAGCAAATATTGATAAAACCATGTATCTTATCGTGAACCAACGACATATAGAGGATACCAAGTATTAAAGTCCATATTTCCAACTCAAGGTCAGAAAAAGTACTCTAAATTATGGTTTTCCCTGATTATTGCAGGATTCCACACACTTTTAACCATATACTAGGAAAATATTGGAAAAACAATGTATTTTATCGTGAACCAACGATATTTAGAGGATACCAGTTATAAAAATCCATATTTCCAACTCACGCAGAGAAATAGTACTTAAATTATGGTTTTCCCTGTTTATTGCAGGATTCCACGCACTTTTCACCATATTCTAGGAAAATATTGGTAAAAACAGGCATTTCCAGCATAAACCTATGTTATTTTGAGAAAAAGAACGAAATATATCTAAATTTCCGGCGTTTGAATGCCAATAAGTGCTTTTAATCATGGTTTTCCCTGGTTGTTGCAGGATTTCACACACTTTTAACCATATACTAGGAAAATATTGGAAAAACAATGTATTTTATCGTGAACCAACGATATTTAGGGCAAACCAATTATAAAAATCCATATTTCCAACTCACGCAGAGAAATAGTACTTTAAATGGTTTCCAACATGGTGCCGGGAGGCAAGGAGCCGCCCGATACCATCCTCACTAAATTCTACAAATGCCACCCAACATTAAATGTAGGAGCGGTATTGTGTTTAATTTGTGAAAATTTTTATCACACTAATGAAATCGTGACAAAGTATAATGCAGGATGTCCAGTGAAACTCATTAGTAATTCAATAATGATTTGCCAGGACCATCCCAACGTGGCTTTAACCTCAAACGTGCCATATGGCGCGCTAAGCAGCGTGGCCAAGCAATTAATAGCACAGAACAAACTTACAACGAAGGAGCAAATCAAACAAGAAATAATCAGTGAAATAAATCTGGAAACACTCAACAACAAACAACAAGGCCATAACGAGACAATCTACGAAGAGTTTAATGAAATTGAATCGCTAAAAATAGAAAACCAACTGCTAAAACAGCTAAACTTCGAATTACAAGATAAAAACAAAATCTTAAACGAATTACTTACCAAGGAAAAACAGGGCAAAAACAATAACTCCAAGACCTACGCAGAAGTTACATTTAAGGAAAAAACAAAAAGCAAAAGAGTGCCAAAATTGATTATTAAAAAAACAGACAAGAAAGACAGCACTGACTTAGAAAAGACAGTCTTACAACATTTAACTCAAGATAAAACAATTCAAACAAAAAGTGTAGCATGCAAGAACAATGATACAGTTATTATAAACTGCATGAATGAGGAAAATATTAATTCACTTGTGAATACACTGGGAGAAAAACTGTCAAGCAATTTTAAAATAGAAAAAGAGCAAATTAACAAACCTAAACTAAAGGTAATTGAGATTGATATTGATAATAGTGATCATAGTGAGATCGAACTAGACATTAATCAGAGAAATTTTAATAACATTGAAGACAAATGCAAAATTCTTCACGTATACAAGAACTAAAGAACAAATAGAAAATGTGCAATTATTGAGGTAACATCTAATATTTATAAACTTATTAAAGATAACAAGAGCAGATTATTTGTCGGACACCAAAGTTGTAGAGTTTATGACATAATAAACACTACTCCGTGCAATAAATGTTCGAGATTCGGGCATAGCAGAAAAAATGTACCAACAGTGCTACGTGTAATAAGTGTGCAGAAGCCCACGAAACCTCTAAGTGCGCAAGTATAACAAATAAATGTGCAAACTGTGACTATAGTAATAAAAAGTTCAATACCAAATATAATATTAACCACAGTGCAATTAATAGTGAGCTTTGTGAAATATTAAAATCAAAAATCAAAAAATACATTGAAATGACCGATTACCCGACGCAACCTACCTACCCGAGATTCTTTGGTAAGGTAGAAAAACTACAATATCAGCGGACGGCACCGATTAGGAGAGCGAGACTTACGAGTACTGACTCGTCAACTTCGCAAGCATCACGTAACATGGAGAATACAACACCAATACGAAACCTGGTGACAGCAACTTCAACTAACCAAAATGGATAGCAGTGTTAATATAATTGATGATTTACAAAACAATATAATTTATAGAGACTGTAAATGCGATAACATTGGTGAACTAAACAAACGTATGGCTTTAGAGAAGGAAGTAATTTTGAATGTAAATATTAGAGGCCTAAATGCAAATTTTAATAACTTACTTGTATTCATTAAAAACCTTGTTATAAAGCCATGCATTATAGTTTGTAGTGAAACCAGAAAACTTGAACACCCTGAATCTTTTAACATAGCAGAGTATAAAATGTACTATAATCACGGTAATATTAATCAAAATGATGGCCTGATAGTTTACATAAGTGAATACATTAATGAAACTACGGAAATTTTAGATATAAATAACCTCAAAATAATTAATACAAAAATTGCAATAGAAAATGATAAAGAAATAATATTATCTGCATTATATAGATGCCACAATATAAAAAAGACTGAATTCATTATAAATCTCAAAAAATTAATAGAGCATAACAAAATATATAAAAATAACCTGATCATGGGAGATTTTAACTTTGACATTTTAAATCAAGAAACAATTAATCAAGAATTTTTACATATACTCTTGGAAGATGGTTATTGTCCAGGCTTTTGTAATATTACCAGACCATCTGATAAAACAGGTAACTCAGGAACTTGCATAGACAATATTTTTATTAAACTAGATAAAATAGCCTATAAAACATTCACACTCAGAGTACCACTAGCAGACCATTTCCCACTATTTATGTCATTAAATAAGATAAGAACAATTGAAAATGTACATAATAGAAATAGCACAAATCACAGTAAACTCAAGACAGTTGCCTCCACTATAAACTGGAGTGAATTGTCACAAATAAACAACACGAATATTGTTTTAAATAACCTGATTGATAAAATAAAAATATGTCTTAGCAAAGCTGAAATTACCAAAAAAACAAATAATACTAACTACATGAAACCAAGGAAAGATTGGGTAACAAAGGCAATTATGATATCATGTAAAACCAAAGAAAAACTATATAAATTATGGAAAAAAGATCCTAATAATAATAGAAAAAGAGAAGAATATAGGAAATTTACGAATATCCTTAAGGATATTATAATTAAAGCAAAGGAATTGTATGACAAAAAACTTATAGAATCAAGCATGAATAATATGAAGAGTATGTGGAATGTGATTAATCAAAAACTTGGAAAAAATAGTAAAAAGAAAAATAACATCAACTATGTAATAGAAAACAACAAGAAAATATCAGAACCTAAAGAAATTGCTGAGCATTTGAACAAATATTTTTGTAACATCGGCAAAAAGTTAAGTGATAAAATAAATCCCCGGTAAATGAGGAAATTAAACTCCTCCAATGAACAGCAAAAGTATATTCTTTGAGCCAACAAACCAGCATGAAATAGAAAATATCATAAATAACATGGAAAACAAAAATGGAGGAAATGATAATATTAATGCCAAGACATTAAAAACCCTGGTCGAATTCTTAGTAGACCCCCTAACCCACATCTTTAACCACTGTATAGATAAGGCCATCTGGCCAGATGCCTTGAAAATAGCAGATGTAATACCCTTACATAAATCAAAAGAAAAGCATATTGCCAATAATTACAGACCTATATCTCTTATTTCTAATATAGCAAAAGTACTAGAAAAAATAATTCATAAAAGAATAATTACTTTTATCAACAAATGCGAAATACTTGCCAAAAATCAATATGGTTTTAGGAAAAACAAGAGTACAAAAGATGCGCTAACACTAATATCAAATGTAATATATGGTAAGTTAGATAAGAGTACACCAATTGCCATAATTTTTTTGGACCTTGCCAAAGCTTTTGATACTGTAAATCATCAAATATTACTAGATAAACTATATAATTACGGTGTCAGAGGAAGTGCCCATAATCTAATAAAAAGTTATTTAGATAACAGACTACAAAAAGTAAAATTAAATAATGCAACAAGTCATCTCGAATCTGTCAATGTCGGTGTTCCACAAGGAACAATTCTGGGACCACTGCTCTTCTTACTATATATCAACGACCTGCTACTTAATATCCCGGAAGATACGCTAGTCTCATACGCTGATGACACAGCAGTAGTGACGTCGGCTAAGACGTGGAAAGAAGTTGAAACCAAAATGAACGAAACACTACTCAAAATATCTGTATGGCTAGCTCTTAACAAGCTTTCCTTAAACACGGACAAAACAGTATACATTGAATTTGGGAATCAAGTTGACAGCACACCAAAAAATTTAGACATAAATATACAAGGCACAAAAATCAAAAGAGTTGATAATACCAAATATTTAGGTATAATCTTCGATAGTTATATGAGATGGAACGAACACTGCCAATATATATATAACAAAACGAAATATCTCATTTTCGTATTCTATAAGCTATCAAAACTTCTGACGACTGATACTCTAAGGATGATTTATTACGCCCTCTTTCACAGCATAATTTCATATGGAATTATAGCATGGGGAGGAGCGTATTCTAACAGTAAAAACCTGCTCATTAAACTACAGAACAGAATACTTAAAATAATCAATAAAAACAAATTTGCAGTCGACAAAAATCCTATGAGCATAAATCAAATTTTTACTTATGAATCACTGTCTTATCATTACGAAGTCTTACAGTCAGCATATATATATTCCAATAGCAACACTAGAAACAGAAGTATACAGAATCCAAAAAGATACTTGACCGTTAGCATTAAGAACAGTTATATTAGAGCAATAACACATTTCAATAATCTACCAAATGATTTAAAAACAATTAGAAACAAACTAAGCAGAAAACCAAAACTAAAGCAATGGATACAAGAATGTACCTGATGCAACAAGAGTATAAAAATTTTGATAGTTATTAATGTTAAAAATATATATAAATTGTTACTAATTTTAAACACTGTTAAATTTTCATACAAATTATATAAACACATACCAAAACTGAGAGTGGGCTCTGCTTAATACTCCTAGGAATATTAAGCTGCAGCAACTCTCATAGCTACTACTCAAATTATTAATCATAAGTAAATATTAACCAAATGAATTTTAGGTTAAGTTAGTTTTAGTATGCCGGACCAGCGAACAGGAATTGATCCTCTGCAGGATTACATTGTACTTACTTTGTAATATAAACTATGTATAATGGTTACAAACTTGTAATTTTTTGTACTTTACTCTGGTTTAAATAAATAAATAAAATAAAAAATTATGGTTTTCCCTGTTTATTGCAGGATTCCACGCACTTTTCACCATATTCTATGAAAATATTGGTAAAAACAGGCATTTCCAGCATAAACCTATGTTATTTTGAGAAAAAGAACGAAATAAATCTAAATTTCCGGCGTTTGAATGCCAATAAGTGCTTTAAATCGTGGTTTTCCCTGGTTGTTGCAGGATTCCACACACTTTTCAACATATTCTAGGAAAATATTGGTAAAACAATGTATTTTATCGTGAACCGACGATATTTAGAGAATACCAAGTATAAAAGTCCATATTTCCAAATCACGCAGAGGAATAGTACTTTAAATTATGGTTTTCCCTGTTTATTGCAGGATTCCCCGCACTGTTGACCATATACTAGGAAAATATTGGTAAAAACAGGTATTTCTCACCATATATTAGGAAAATATTGGTAAAAACATGCATTTTTAACCATATATTAGGAAAATATTGGTAAAAACAGGCATTTCTATCATAAACCTACATTATTTTGAGAAAAAGAACGAAACAAATCTAAATTTCCGGCGTTTGAATGCCAATAAGTGTTTTAAATCATGGTTTTCCCTGTTTGTTGTAGGATTTAACACACTTTTACCCATATACTAGGATAATATTGGAAAAACAATGTATTTTATCGTCAACCAACTATATTTAGAGGATTCCAATTATAAAAATCCAGATTTCCAACTCACGCAGAGAAATAGTACTTTAAATTATGGTTTTCCCTGTTTATTGCAGGATTCCACGCACTTTTCACCATATTCTATGAAAATATTGGTAAAAACAGGGATTTCCAGCATAAACCTATGTTATTTTGAGAAAAAGAACGAAATAAATCTAAATTTCCGGCGTTTGAATGCCAATTAGTGCTTTAAATTATGGTTTTCCCTGTTTGTTGCAGGATTCCACACACTTTTCACCATATACTAGGAAAATATTGGTAAAACAATGTATTTTATCGTGAACCCACGATATTTAGAGGATACCAAATATAAAAGTCCATATTTCCAATTCAAGAAGATTAAAAGTACCTTAAATTATGGCTTTCCCTGTTTATTGCAGGATTCCACGCACTTTTCACCATATTCTAGAAAAATATTGGTAAAAACAGGCATTTCCAGCATAAACCTATGTTATTTTGAGAAAATGAACGAAATAAATCTTAATTTCCGGCGTTTGAATGCCAATAAGTGTTTTAAATCATGGTTTTCCCTGTTTCTTGTAAGATTCCACACACTTTTCAACATGTTCTAGGAAAATATTGGTAAAACAATGTATTTTATCGTGAACCCACGATATTTAGAGGATACCAATTATAAAAGACCATATTTCCAACTCCAGAAGAGAAAAAGTACTGTAAATTATGGCTTTTCCTGTTTATTGCAGGATTCCACGCACTTATCACCATATTCTAGGAAAATATTGGTAAGAACAGGCATTGCCAGCATGAACCTATGTTATTTTGAGAAAAAGAACGAAATAAATCTAAATTTCCGGCGTTTGAATGCCAATAAGTGTTTTAAATCATGGTTTTCCCTGTTTGTTGTAGGATTTCACACACTTTTAACCATATACTAGGAAAATATTGGAAAAACAATGTATTTTATCGTCAACCAACTATATTTAGCGGATACCAATTATAAAAATCCATATTTCCAACTCACGCAGAGAAATAGTACTTTGAATTATGGTTTTCCCTGCTTATTGCAGGATTCCACGCACTTTTCAGCATATTCTATGAAAATATTGGTAAAAACAGGGATTTCCAGCATAAACCTATGTTATTTTGAGAAAAAGAAAGAAATAAATCTAAATTTCCGGCGTTTGAATGCCAATAAGTGCTTTAAATCGTGGTTTTCCCTGGTTGTTGCAGGATTCCACACACTTTTCAACATATTCTAAGAAAATATTGGTAAAACAATGTATTTTATCGTGAACCCACGATATTTAGATGATACCAATTATAGAAGTCCATATTTCCAACTCATGCAGAGGAATAGTACTTTAAATTATGGTTTTCCCTGTTTATTGCAGGATTCCACGCACTTTTCACCATATTCTATGAAAATATTGGTAAAAACAGGGATTTCCAGCATAAACCTATGTTATTTTGAGAAAAAGAACGAAATAAATCTAAATTTCCGGCGTTTGAATGCCAATTAGTGCTTTAAATCGTGGTTTTCCCTGGTTGTTGCAGGGTTCCACACACTTTTCACCATATACTAGGAAAATATTGGTAAAACAATGTATTTTATTGTGAACCCACGATATTTAGAGGATACCAAATATAAAAGTCCATATTTCCAATTCAAGAAGAGAAAAAGTACCTTAAATTATGGCTTTCCCTGTTTAATGCAGGATTCCACGCACTGCTCACCATATACTAGGAAAATATTGGTAAAAACAGGCATTTCTCACCATATATTAGGAAAATATTGGTAAAAACATGCATTTTTAACCATATACTAGGAAAATATTGGTAAAAACAGGCATTTCTATCATAAACCTACATTATTTTGAGAAAAAGAACGAAACAAACCCAAATTTCCGGCTTTTGAATACCAATAAGTGCTAAGTCAAAATGACTTAGATCAATGCTAGAAATGCCTGTTTTTGTCAATACTTTGCTAGTATATGGTGAAAAGTGTGTGGTATCCTGAAAAAAACAGCGAAAAACCATGATTTTCAGTACTTTTTGTACTTACTTTGCGGGAAATATGGATTACGACCATTGTTTTTGTTAAAATAACATAGGCCTATGATAAAAATGCCTGGTTCTACCAATATTTTCCAAGTATATGGTGAAAAGTACGCTGTATCATGAAAAAAACATCGAAAAACCATGATTTCCGGAACTTTTTCTTCTTCATCTTCCGGAAATATGAATTCGATAATTGTTTGCGTCAAAATAGCTTAGGTCTATGTTAAAAATGCATGTTTTTACCAATATTTCCCAACTATATGTAGAAAATTACGTTGAATCCTGAAAAAAACAGTGAAAAACCATGATTTTCAGTGCTTTTGGTTTATAATGTGCTGGGAAAATGGATTTGGATCATTGTATTCCCTAAAATAGCGAAGTTTTATGCTAAATATGCCTATTTTTACCAATATTTTCCAACTATATGTTGACAGGTATGTTGTATCCTGAGAAAAAAACGAAAATCCATGATTGTCAGTACTTTTTGTTTTTACTTTGCTGGAAATATGGATTTCGATCATTGCTTTCGTCTAAATAACCTAGGTCTATGCTAACAATGCCTGTTTTTACCAATATTTTCCAATTATATGGTGAAAAGAGCGTGGGATCCTACAAAAAACGGCAAAAAACCATGATTTTCGGTAGTTTTTGTGCTTAATCTGTTAGAAATAGAGATTGGTATCATTGTTTTCCTCAAAATAACGCAGTTTTGTGCTAAATATGCCTGATACCATGTACTTTTTACCATATACTAGGAAAAGACCACGCACTTTTCACCATACAATTGGAAAATATTGATAAAAACATGCATTTTTAACCATATATTAGGAAAATATTGGTAAAACAATGTATTTTATCGTGAACCCACGATATTTAGAGGATACCAATTATAACAGTTAATATTTCCAACTCACGCAGAGGAATAGTACTTTACATTATTAGTTTTCCCTGTTTATTGCAGGATTCCATGCACTGATCACCATATACTAGGAAAATGTTGGTTAAAACAGGCATTTTTAACCATATATTAGGAAAATATTGGTAAAAGCAGGCATTACTATCATAAACCTACATTATTTTGAGAAAAAGAACGAAACAAATCTAAATTTCCGGCTTTCGAATATCAAAAAGTGCTTTAAATTATGGTTTTCCCTGTTTGTTGCAGGATTCCACTCACTTTTCACCATATACTAGAAACATATTGGAAAAACAATGTATTTTATTATGAACCCACGATATTTAGAGGATACCAAATATAAAAGTCCATATTTCCAATTCAAGAAGATTAAAAGTACTGTAAATTATGGCTTTCCCTGTTTATTGCAGGATTCCACGCACTTTTCACCATATTCTAGGAAAATATTTGTAAAAACAGGCATGTCCTGCAGAAACCTATGTTATTTTGAGAAAATGAACGAAATAAATCTTAATTTCCGGCGTTTGAATGCCAATAAGTGTTTTAAATCATGGTTTTCCCTGTTTCTTGTAAGATTCCACACACTTTTCAACATGTTCTAGGAAAATATTGGTAAAACAATGTATTTTATCGTGAACCCACGATATTTAGAGTATACCAATTATAAAAGACCATATTTCCAACTCCAGAAGAGAAAAAGTACTGTAAATTATGGCTTTTCCTGTTTATTGCAGGATTCCACGCACTTTTCAGCATATTCTATGAAAATATTGGTAAAAACAGGGATTTCCAGCATAAACCTATGTTATTTTGAGAAAAAGAAAGAAATAAATCTAAATTTCCGGCGTTTGAATGCCAATAAGTGCTTTAAATCGTGGTTTTCCCTGGTTGTTGCAGGATTCCACACACTTTTCAACATATTCTAAGAAAATATTGGTAAAACAATGTATTTTATCGTGAACCCACGATATTTAGATGATACCAATTATAGAAGTCCATATTTCCAACTCATGCAGAGGAATAGTACTTTAAATTATGGTTTTCCCTGTTTATTGCAGGATTCCGCGCACTGTTCACCATATACTAGGAAAATATTGTTAAAAACAGGCATTGCCAGCATAAACCTATGTTATATTGAGAAAAAGAACGAAATAAATCTAAATTTCCGGCGTTTGAATGCCAATAAGTGTTTTAAATCATGGTTTTCCCTGTTTGTTGCAGGATTCCACACACTTTTCAACATATTCTAGGAAAATATTGGTAAAACAATGTATTTTATCGTGAACCCACGATATTTAGAGGATACCAATTATAAAAGTCCATATTCCCAACTCCAGAAGAGAAAAAGTACTGTAAATTATGGCTTTCCCTGTTTATTGCAGGATTCCACGCACTTATCACCATATTCTAGGAAAATATTGGTAAGAACAGGCATTGCCAGCATGAACCTATGTTATTTTGGAAAAAGAACTAAATAAATCTAAATTTCCGGCGTTTGAATGCCAATAAGTGTTTTAAATCATGGTTTTCCCTGGTTGTTGCAGGATTCCACACACTTTTCAACATATTCTAGGAAAATATTGGTAAAACAATGTATTTTATCGTGAACCCACGATATTTAGAGGATACCAATTATAGAATTCCATATTTCCAACTCATGCAGAGGAATAGTACTTTAAATTATGGTTTTCCCTGTTTATTGCAGGATTCTGCGCACTGTTCACCATATACTAGGAAAATATTGGTAAAAACAGGCATTTCTATCATAAACCTACATTATTTTGAGAAAAAGAACGAAACAAATCTAAATTTCCGGCGTTTGAATGCCAATAAGTGTTTTAAATCATGGTTTTCCCTGTTTGTTGTAGGATTTCGCACACTTTTACCCATATACTAGGATAATATTGGAAAAACAATGTATTTTATCATCAACCAACTATATTTAGAGGATACCAATTATAAAAATCAATATTTCCAACTCACGCAGAGAAATAGTACTTTAAATTATGGTTTTCCCTGTTTATTGCAGGATTCCACGCACTTTTCACCATATTCTATGAAAATATTGGTTAAAACTGGGATTTCCAGCATAAACCTATGTTATTTTGAGAAAAAGAACGAAATAAATCTAAATTTCCGGCGTTTGGATGCCAATAAGTGCTTTAAATCGTGGTTTTCCCTGGTTGTTGCAGGATTCCACACACTTTTCACCATATACTAGGAAAATATTGGTAAAACAATGTATTTTATTGTGAACCCACGATATTTAGAGGTTATCAAATATAAAAGTCGATATTTCCAATTCAAGAAGAGAAAAAGTACCTTAAATTGTGGCTTTCCCTGTTTAATGCAGGATTCCACGCACTGCTCACCATATACTAGGAAAATATTGGTAAAAACAGGCATTTCTCACCATATATTAGGAAAATATTGGTAAAAACATGCATTTTTAACCATATACCAGGAAAATATTGGTAAAAACAGGCATTTCTATCATAAACCTACATTATTTTGAGAAAAAGAACGAAACTAACCCAAATTTCTGGCTTTTGAATACCAATAAGTGCTAAGTCAAAATGACTTAGGTCAATGCTAGAAATGCCTGTTTTTGTCAATACTTTGCTAGTATATGGTGAAAAGTGTGTGGTATCCTGAAAAAAACACCGAAAAACCATGATTTTCAGTACTTTTTGTACTTACTTTGCGGGAAATATGGATTACGACCATTGTTTTTGTTAAAATAACATAGGCCTATGATAAAAATGCCTGGTTCTACCAATATTTTCCAATTATATGGTGAAAAGTACGCTGTATCATGAAAAAACCATCGAAAAACCATGATTTCCGGAACTTTTTCTTCTTCATCTTCCGGAAATATGAATTCGATAATTGTTTTCGTCAAAATAACTTAGGTCTATGTAAAAAATGCATGTTTTTACCAATATTTCCCAACTATATGTAAAAAATTACGTTGAATCCTGAAAAAAACAGTGAAAAACCATGATTTTCAGTGCTTTTGGTTTATAATCTGCTGGGAAAATGGATTTGGATCATTGTATTCCCTAAAATGGCGAAGTTTTATGCTAAATATGCCTATTTTTACCAATATTTCCCAACTATATGTTGACAGGTATGTTGTATTCTGAGAAAAAAACGAAAATCCATGATTGTCAGTACTTTTTGTTTTTACTCTGCTGGAAATATGGATTTCGATCATTGCTTTCGTCTAAATAACCTAGGTCTATGCTAACAATGCCTGTTTTTACCAATATTTTCCAATTATATGGTGAAAAGAGCGTGGGATCCTACAAAAAACGGAAAAAAACCATGATTTTCGGTAGTTTTTGTGCTTAATCTGTTGGAAATAGAGATTGGTATCATTGTTTTCCTCAAAATAACGCAGTTTTGTGCTAAATATGCCTGATACCACGTACTTTTTGCCATATACTAGGAAAAGACCACGCACTTTTCAACATATCATTGGAAAATATTGATAAAAACATGCATTTTTAGCTTACAGCTAAGTTATTTTGATGAAAACAATGATCGAAATCCATATTTCCAGCAGATTAAGTACAAAAAGTACTGAAAATCATGGTTTTTCGCTGTTTTTTTCAGAATGCAACGTACTTTTCACCGTATACTTGGAAAATATTGGTAAAAACAGATATTAGCAGCTTAAACTAAGTCTTTTGACGAAAACAATGATGGAAATCCATATTTCCAGCAGATTAAGAACAAAAAGTACTGAAAAGCACGGTTTTTACTGTTTTTTTCAGGATTCAACGTACTTTTCAACATATACTTGGGAAATATTGGTAAAAACATGCATTTTTAGCATAGAACTAAGTTATTTTGACGAAAACAATGATCGAAATCCATATTTCCAGAAGATGAAGGAGAAAAAGTTCCGGAAATCATGGTTTTTCGCGGTTTTTTCAGGATACAACGTACTTTTCGACATATAATTGGATAAGATATGTAAAAATAGACTTAATTAGCATAAAACTTCCTGATTTTGAGGAAAACAATGACCAAATCCATATTCTCCAGCATAATAGGAACATAAAGTACCGAAAATCATGGTTTTTCGCTGTTTTTTTCAGGATACAACGTACTGTTCTCCATATACATGGAAAATGTTGGTAAAAACAGGCATATTTAGCATAAAAGTCGCCATTGTGTGGAAAACAATGATCCAAATACATATTTCCAGCAGACTAAGAACAAAATTACTATGAATCATGGTTTTTCACGGTTTTTCCAGGATACCACGCACTTTTCACCATATACTAGGAAAATATTGGTAGAAACAGGTAATTTTAGCTTGAAACTTCGTCATTTTGAGTAAAACAATGATGCAAATCGATATTTCCAGCAGATTAATAACAAAAATGACCGAAAATCATGGTTTTTCGCAGTATTTTGCAGGATACCACGCACTTTTCACCAAATAATTGGAAAATAATGGTAAAAACATGCAGTTTCAGCATACACCTAAGTTATTTTGACGAAAACAATGATCGAAATCCATATTTCCAGCAGATTAAGAACAAAAAGTACGAAAATCATGGTTTTTCGCTGTTTTTTTCAGGATACAAAGTACTTTTCGCCATATACTAGGAAAATATTGGTAAAAACAGGCATATTTAGCGTAAAATTTCGTCAATTTGAGTAAAACAATGATCCAAAGCCATATTTCCAGCAGATTATGAACAAAAAGTACCGAAAATCATGGTTTTTCGCTGTTTTTTCAGGATACAACTTACTGTTCTCCATATACATGGAAAATATTGGTAAAAACAGGCATATTTAGCCAAAAAGTTCGCTATTGTGTGGAAAACAATGATCCAAATACATATTTCCGCGGGTTAAGAACAAAAAGTAGCGAAAATCATGGTTCTTCGCTTTTTATTGCAGGATACCACGCACTTTTCACCATATACAAGGAAAATATTGCAAAAAACAATCATTTTTAGCATAGGCCAAAGTTATGTTGACGAAAAAAATGATCGAAATCCATATTTCCAGCAGATTAAGAACAAAAAGTACTGAAAATCTTCGTTTTTCGTTTCTTTCTCAGGATACAACATACCTTTCACCATATATTTGGAAAATATTGGTAAAAATCGGCATACTCAGCATAAAACTTCGTCATTTTGAGGAAAACCATGATCCAAATCCATATTTCCAGCAGAATAGGAACAAAAAGTACTGAAAATCATGGTTTTTCGAGGTTTTTTTCCGGATACAGCGTACTTTTCACCATATACTTGGAAAATATTTGTAAAAACAGGCATATTTAGCATAGAACTTCGTCATTTTGAGGATAGCAATGAACGAAATCCATATTTCCAGCAGCTTAAGAACCAAAAGTACCGAACATCATGGTTTTTCGCTGTTTTTTTGGGGACAAAACGTACTTTTCACCATATACTAGGAAAATATTGGCAAAAACAGGCATTTTTAGCATAGACCTAAGTTATTTTGACGAAAACAATGATGGAAATCCATATATCCAGCAGATTAAGAACAAAAAGTACGAAAATCATGGTTTTTCGCTGTTTTCTTCAGGATACAAAGTATTTTTCACCATATACTAGGAAAATATTGGTAAAAACAGGCATATTTAGCATAAAACTTTGTCAATTTGAGGAAAACAGTGATCCAAATCCATATTTCCGCGGGTTAAGAACAAAAAGTACCGAAAATCATGGTTCTTCGCTTTTTATTGCAGGATACCACGCTCTTTTCACCATATACTAGGAAAATATTGCTAAAAACAGGCATTTTTAGCATAGGCCAAAGTTATGTTGACGACAGCAATGATCGAAATCCATATTTCCAGCAGATTAATAACGTAAAGTACCGAATATGATGGTTTTTCGCTGCTTTTCCCAGGATCCCAAGCTTGGTTTACCATATACTAGGAAAATATTGGTAAAAATAGGCATTTTTAGCATAGACCTAAGTTATTTTGACGAAAACAATGATCGCAATCCATATTTCAAGCAAGTTAAGTACAAAAAGTACTGAAATTCATGGTTTTTCGCTGTTTTTTTTCAGAATACAACGTACTTTTCACCGTATACTTGGAGAATATTGGTAAAAACAGATATTAGCAGCTTAAAATAAGTTATTTTGACGAAAACAATTATGGAAATCCATATTTCCAGCAGATCAAGAACAGAGGGTACCGAAAATCATGGTTTTACGCGGTTTTCACAGGATCCCACGCTCTTTTCACCATATACTAGGAAAATATTGGTAAAAACCGGTATTTTTAGAATAAACCTAAGCTATTTTGACGTAAACAATGATCGAAATCCATATTTGCAGCAGATTAATTACAAAAATACCAAAATCATGGTTTTTCGCTGTTTTTTGCAGGATACCACGCACTTTTCACCACATAGTTGTAAAATATTGATAAAAATATTGGTAAAAACAGACTTTTTTGCATAGATCTAAGCTATTTTGACGGAAACAATGATCGAAATCCATATATCCCGCAGATTAAGAACAAAAAGTACTGAAAATCATGGTTTTTCGCTGTTTTTTTCAGGATACAACGAACTTTTCACCATATTTTAGGAAAAGATTGGTGAATACAGACATTTTGCACAATGTATTAGGAGTATATTGGTAAAATCCGGCATTTATGGCATAAAACTACGTTATTTTGCGTATAATAAGGATCCAAATCCATATTTCCTGCGTTTAACGAGCAAACAGGTCTGAAAATCATGGTTTATCGCTGTTTTTCTCATGATTCCACGTTCTTTCCTCTATATACTAGGAAAATATTGATAAAAGCAGGCATTTTAACGGAAACCTACAATATTTTCAGGAAAACAGTAATAAAAATCCATATTTCCCGCCGATTAAGAACAAATAGTACTGAAAAACATGGTTGGTCGTCGTTTTTCGCAGAATTCCACGCACTTTTCTCCATATAATAGGAAAATATTGGTAAAAACAGGCAATTCTAGCATAAACATACGTTTTTTTTGAGAAAAACAGCAATCCAAATCCAAAGCCATTCATTTCTAGCGAAAACTACCTTATTTTGCGGAAACAATGATATAAATCCATAATTCCTGCGTTTAAAGAGCAAACAGAACTGAAAATCTTGGTTTTTCGCTGTTTTTCGCACGATTTTCTCCATCTAATAGGAAAATATTGTTAGAAACATGCATTTCTGGAATATACCTTTGTTATTTTAGAAAAACATCGAACCCAATCCAAAGACATTTTTAGCATAAAGCCACCTTATTTTACGGAAAACAATGATCCAAATACATATTACTTGCGATTGGAGTGCAAACAGTTTAGAAAATCATGGTTTTTCGCTGTTCTTCGCACGATTCTACGCTCTTTTCTCCATTTACTACAAAAATATTGGTAAAAACAGCCATTTTATCGTGAACCTACTATATTTTGAGGAAAACAATGATAAAAATCCATATTTCCAGCTGATTAAGAACAAAAAGTACTGAATATCATGGTTTTTCTTTTTTTTGCAGGGATCCACGCACTTTTCACCATATACCAGGAAAATATTGGTAAATTCAGGCATATTTAGCACAAAACTTCGTTATTTTGAGGAAAACAATGATCCCAATACATATTTCCAGCAGATTAAGAACAAAAAGTACCGAAAATCATAGTTTTTCACTGTTTTTTTCAGGATTCAACGTACTTTTCAACATATACTTGGGAAATATTGGTAAAAACGTGCATTTTTAACATAGACCTAAGTTATTTTGACGAAAACAATGATCGGAATCCCTATTTCCAGAAGATGAAGAAGAAAAGTTCCGAAAATCATGGTTTTTCGCTGTTTTTTAAAGGATACAACGTACTTTTCGACATATAATTGGAAAAGATATGTAAAAATAGGCTTATTTAGCATAAAACTTCGTGATTTTGAGGAAAACAATGACCAAATCCATATTCTCCAGCAGAATAGGAACAAAAAGTACTGAAAATCATGGTTTTCGCTGTTTTTTTCAGGATACAACGTACTTTTGACCATGTTTTAGGAAAATATTGGTAAAAACAGTCATTCCTATCATAAACCTACGTTAGTTTGAGAAAACCACAGAACCAATTCGAAATTTACTGCGTTTGAATTCCAAAAAGTACTGAAAATCATGGTATTTCGCTGTTTTTTGCAGGATTCCACGCACTTTTCACCATATACTAGGAAAATATTGGTAAAAACAGACATTTTACACCATTTATTAGGAAAATATTGGTAAAATCCGGCATTTATGGCATAAAACTACCTTATTTTGCGTATAACAATGATCCAAATCCATATTTCCTGCATTTAACGATCAAACAGGTCTTAAAAAACATGGTTTATCGCTGTTTTTCTCATGATTCCACGCTCTTTTCTCTATATACTAGGAAAATATTGATAAAAGCAGGCATTTTAACGTAAACCTACAATATTTTCAGGAAAACAATAATAAAAATCCATATTTCTAGCCGATTAAGAACAAAAAGTACTGAATAACATGGTTGTTCCTTGTTTTTTGCATATTTTCACGCACTATTCTCCACATAATAGGAAAATATTTGTAAAAACAGGCAATTCTATCATAAACATACGTTTTTTTGAGAAAAACAGCAATCCAAATCCAAAGCCATTCATTTCCATCGATAACTACCTTATTTTGCGGAAAACAATGATATAAATCTATAATTCCTGCGTTTAAAGAGCAACCAGAACTGAAAATCATGGTTTTTCGCCGTTTTTCGCACGATTCCACCCCCTTTTCTCCATCTAATCGGAAAATATTGTTAAAAACAGGCAATGCCAGAATAAACCTTTGTTATTTTAGAAAAACACCGATCCCAATGCAAAGCCAGTCATTTTTAGCATAAAACCACATTAGTTTGCGGAAAACAAGGAACCAAATCAATATTTCCTGCGATTGGAGTGCAAACAGGTCAGAAAATCATGGTTTATCGCTGTTTTTCGTTCGATTCCACTCTCTTTTCTCCATTTACTAGGAAAATATTGGTAAAAACAGCCATTTTATCGTGAATCTACTATATTTTGAGGAAAAAAATGATAAAAATCCATATTTCCAGTTGATTAAGAACAAAAAGTACTGAAAACATGGTTTTTCTTTTTTTTGCAGGGATCCACGAACTTTTTACCATATTTTAGGAAAATATTCGAAAAAACAGTCATTTCTATCATATGTGACGAGGAGCACGCATTATAGCCTTGCCCTCGTCGCCTCGCATTCCTCGTTGCCCGCGCTGGCCAGAGCCCGGCGGTCATCGAACACCGGTCGTAGGAAGAACCAAGCAGAGGGTCGGAATGTAACTTCGAGCAGCGTTGGTAATGCGGCGGTGGACGTAATGGTGGACGCGTTTGTACCTGCAAACACGCCGATTAGCGAGGTGCAGCAGCAGGCGCACACAGGGGTAGACAGTGGTCGCCCTAGTAGTGCACTGCCGGCTGCACAGACCATGTCTCCCCGGGGAATCATTAACACTCCGAGGAGTGCTGGGAATCGCAACACCGGTGGATTTAAAGGGCGTTGCTTCTTGTGCCAAAATGTTGGTCACAGGCAGAGCGAGTGTTCACTTCCCGTCTGTTATGCATGTGGCCAGCCAGGGCATTATGCGAAGGAGTGTACCCAGGGGCGCAGAGTGCCAGGGACGTCACAGCCGACGGGGGCGACGGGTAATAGTCCGGGAGTATGACGGAGCATTCTGCTCGCGGAAACGGAGGTAGGGACGCTAGGGTACTTAGGAGAGGGTGTAGAGGCAGCGCGCTCTCAGCAGTTGACGTGCGGTGGCTATGATCGGAGGAAAAGACGCGAGATACTTCGTGAGATTCAAGTGACATTGAATCCCGAATGAATCGCACCCGTGCTGAATGTGGATCATGAAGCCGGCACGCCTGCTGAAGGTGAGAGTAGCGCAGTACCAGCTGCACCCACGGAGGGCTGGCTAGAGAAGGCCCGAGTGAGACTGGCAGCGCTAAGAAGCGTAACGAGTAAGGAGGCTGCGCGCCCCGAGGATGAGAGGGAGCGCGTAGCATTGCGAGAAGTGCACAGAGCCCTGGATAAAGAGCCTGTTCGCGTGCCACTGAGCAGTCAGCTGAGCACCGAACAGGATAGCGAGCGGATTGCGGAGATGGATGTAGAAAACCGCAAACTGATAACTGTTAGCCTGGGAGGGCGACGGTTTAAAGCGTTGCTGGATTCGGGAGCGATGGTGTCGTTGGTAGGAGCGGAGATCGCGAATTTGTGTAGAACGCGACTAGTACCGTTGTCAATGATCGTGCGCGGAGTAAATGGAGGAGCATTGCGCGTGTTTGGAAAAATAAGGTTTATGCTGGAAATAGGTGGACAGGCGAAACCGCTAGAAGTGCGCGCGATTGAGGGAATCGATCACCAGATGATTTTACGGATCGATTTTTGTCGATTGTGGGAGTTAGAGATTAAATTCACGGAATGGATTTGGCGCGTGGGTGGTGGAGAATTTAGAGAGTTCGCTGGTCGAGAGGCTGACAGCGCACCTGTAATTATGGAGTGTGCGGGCATCTCGCACACCAGCGAAATAGAGAGAGAGCGCATAACGCGCCTGGTAGAGAGCATCGTGCCGCTACCCGATGCGACACTTGGTTACAACACTCTGATTACACATCAAATTGAGGTGAACAGCTCGCGTCCGGTGAGATGTGCGCCGCGGTGCATGTCTCCCAGAATGCTAGAGATCGCACAAGAGGAAGTGCGAAGGATGTTGTCAGAGGGTGTGATCGAGCCGTCGGCGAGTGATTCGTGTAGCGCGCCGGTGATAGTGAAAAAGGCGAGCGGCGGGAACCGATTTTGCATTGATTTTCGCAAACTTAACAAGGTCAGGCGCCCGGACGCGTATCCAATGCCGAGCGTTGACGCAACTCTAGATCGGTTACGCGACGCACGTTATATTAGCAAAATAGATTTGCGCCAGGCTTATTTTCAAGTATTGTTGGATGAGGCAAGTAGGAAGTATACAGCATTCGCGGTGCAGGGCTCGCGATTGTGGCAGTTTCGGCGGATGGCGTTCGGCTTAATTAACGGACCTGCAACTTTTTCTAGATTAATGGACGCGCTATTTGGACCGGAATGTCAGCCGCACGTGTTTGGATATTTACATAACGTAATAGTTATCACGAGAACATTCGAAGAGCATCTATATTGGCTGGATTTTGTATTACGCCGTATTGTGGATGCGGGGCTCGCGATTAGTTTTGAAAAATCAGAGTTTTGCTGCCAGCAGGTTGCGTATTTAGGCTATTTGTTGGACGCGGAGGGGCTGCGCCCGAATCCAGAACGTGTCGCACCCTTGCTTAATTATCCTGCGCCGAATAATGTCAAACAATTGAGAAGGTTTTTAGGTATGGTTGGATGGTACTCGCGATTTATACGGAGCGAGAGTGAGATTAAATTACCGCTAACGAAGCTGCTCCGCAAGGAACAGGAGTGGGAATGGGGTGAGCGCGAGCTGGAAGCTTTCTAAAGATTGAAAGGGCGAGCAGGAAGCCTTCGAAAAAGTGCACGATTTTGTGCAGCGCTGCGTAGAGTGCCAGCAGTATTAATGCAGCAATCTGCACCGCAGGGTCTGATGGGAAAACGCGTGGTAGAGAGGCCCTCGGCGGTCGTCGCGGCGGATGTGATGGAGCTTCCGCGTAGTAAAAATCAATTTAAATATGTCTTGGTTTTCCAAGACCTTTTTACACGTTGGGTAGAACTCAAACCACTCCGTTCTGCCGACGCGAGTGCCGTCTCGAGCGCTATGGAGGACCCTGCTAAAAATAACCGATTGCAATCGATAGGAAAAAATTTAATCGACTATGAGTCTAATTTGTCATCCAAATTTTTACATTTGAATTCGAAACAATGAAAGTAATGACAATTGAGTCGATTAAAAAGTATAGAAAAGATTCGATAGAAAAATATTAAAATCAATTAATCTAATACACTGAGCTATCGAATTTAATATACTTTGTGACGATTAAAAGCTATCGATACTAATAAATTTTTATAAAATCGCTACTTGTATCGCGTTGAAGTGTAAAAATTAGGTTGACAAATTAGTCTCAAAGTCGATTGAAATTTTTGTATCGACTTTAATTCGGTATTCTCTATCAAATTGAATATATATTAATACAATTAGATTGAAACTTGGCATTTCTAATCGATTTAAATCATATATTTATTAATAAAGAATTTTAATTTATTTTAATTGAGTATTATAAATTTGTTTTTAATTGCACTAATGGCATGTTTTAAAAGGTTTAAAAAAATCTTTTAATAAAAATTGTTGCACATTAAAGCTCACAAGAACACCATTTTTATGCGAGTTTACATTCTATACACATTGTAAATATATATTTCACCTCGATGGTACTATACTTTTTCTTCCCAAGAAAATCAGTAAATTGAAAATTTAAACTATAGCTATGAAAGAAAATTCAAGCCAGTGCTATGCAGCTCTTTACTTGTAGAAATGTATAAAAGTGTTTTGTTATCTTGAGTGCATACACCCCTCGAGATCTTTCACACAAGGTATGTACTACCTTTGATGGAAAATCTTTTTTACCTTGAAAAAATATGGTAGGACACTTCGGTTAATAGCCAGTTAGTTGGAACCATTGTCACAAGTCATTTTTTATTTATTCACAAAAATAAAAAAGAATCAGTCCATTAAAATTAAACTAAATTGGTCAGTTTAAAACTCTTTCAGATAGTATAAAATATTTTGAAAAAAATTAAAAAATGTATTGTATAACGCATTTTTATTAAATTTTACATAGTGATAGAGTGTGTAAATACCTGCCAAACCATGTGTGGTAGATAAACTGTTTTACCCGGAAGAAGAAAAATATATTTGTACTTTACAATGTAGAGTTTCGCAATATAATAAATAAATAAAATATTAATAAGTCATGTTTGTAATGGATCGTCATCGCTATCATTGAGATCAGTAGACAATTCCTCATCACTGATGTCGGATAATTCTTCAATTACGTCGATTACTTCAGTAGATACGAAAAGAATTGCGTCCGGATCTTTATTGGCATTTTTGCCTTCTGATGTTTTTGGTTCATCAGTCAACTTTTGTTTATTATCTAATTTTGTCTGGTCATCTAAAGTAGTGTCTTCATCATCTGCCGATTCAGCATCTAAAGAGAAAGTGTGTGTGTGATGTGTGAGTGTAAATTATTTCTTACACGCAAGTACAGATAAAGAATCTGAAAAAAAATTTTTCCTACCTTTCTTTACATCAACATATACTTTAGTGCGCTTTTTAGTAACAGCAGGTCGTTTCAAATAAGAAATCTTCTTACTGACGTAAACTTCAAAGTTTGATATTTCCGTGTACCTGTCAGAATCTGCAGGAGGGTTAGTTTTTTCATATTTCGTCCCAGCCAATGAATAAAAAAGTCTAAAACAAAATATTTACATAAATAACACCAGTTATCCCCTCTTAAAAAAATGATGACCGGACGTTGACAATATGACATGAAGCATTTAAAGTATTAATTAATAATCACCTCGGCACGCTGCTAATTTTGTTTCATTCAATTTTTCTGCTTTATTTTTTATCGGTACATCCTCTTCTTTCTTTATTCTACCTACTGTTTTGTTACTGATGTTGCCAGTTTTCGTAGATTTTAATAATACAGGAATCGTGAATACTGCCACAATCGCATTACCGACCATTGAGGACGGTGATTTTGATAATAAAACTCCATCGTATACCGCTGCAGGTAAGTAGGTGCCTCGTCCGATGTGATACTTTTCATCGTTCTTATAATACCTTCCGACAGGAATAAAATTTTTTCCAGCGTCCATTGAAGACTGATTTTTCGTTTCTTCAATCTGTTCTTTAAGCGCTGCATGAAAAAAAAATAATATTAAGCACATTTTTGAAATAATTGTTAATATTTTTAACGAAGTACAGCTCGCAGTGGCTGAGTTAGATACGGTATTGAGGCATTTTACTACAAGTGACTCAACCGAGTGAATAATTAAATTAATCGTACTAAAAAAACTAACGTCAGATCTCGCGTCTAAATGTCACCTGACTTATAAAACTTAATAGTATTAAAATACAGTTAAAAAATGTCTGTTTAACCTATAAAGCAGTTGTATAGATCATATTCCTTTTATTATTCTTTCTGATATAGAGAAAATGCATTTTAAGTTATGTGAGATCTCATGTGAGTTTTTCCACTACAGGTTTAGCAATTAATTCTATAATACACAAATTTATTGTAATGAAAATATATAACTAAATATAATGGTTAAAGCAGTGACAAAGGCATAGTTCTCTCCATAGATTCTGATTAAAGAGAAAATATTTAAATTATTAAGTGAAGGTTGGAGCCGAAACATAATAAAATGTCGGTAACTATTTAATGTTATATGAGCTCTGACAATCTCTTAGTTTCTATTTTTAGACTGCAAAAATTGCATTTTGAATCATTATGATGCTTTGAAAAGAACTATACTTTTTTATAATAGAGATGAGATCACTCAGAGATAAAAAATAATTTTTTTTCATGCATTTCACATATGAATAAAAGTTTAAATTTTCAAAAACTAAAAGTTTTAAAATTTTAATAAGGCACTATACTAAATAAAGCAAAACATTCAAAGTCGAAAAGACCTTTTCCTTTCCAAAAACCTATATTTTACATTATGTATTTTTCACCTGAAAAGTCAAGCATAATTTTTGTCTGAGGGTAATGTAATATATATTTACAGGACTGTCAGTGCAAAAGGGCAAAATCTATAACTCACAATGAAAAATAGCTTAGTTAAACTGCTCGATTCTTAAACGCAAGCATTATTACTTTATCGTGAATCTATATGCTACAAGAAAGCTATATCTGCTTTGAACAAACTTTTCAAAATACTAAATAGACAACCATTCAAAAAACATTTTTCATTCATTAAAGGAGCAAACCAGTGTTAAAAGTGAGATTACTATGAAACTGAAAATCATGAAAATGTGCACCATATCATCAGCATTCAAGCCCTTAATCATTAAAATGAATACAATATTATTTACAAGCATGATAAATGATTGGCACGACAAGCAGTGAATATATCATTCATCCAAGCCCTTATTCATTAAAATGAATCCAATATTATTTACAAACAGGATAAATGATTGGCATGACAAGCAGTGCATATATTATACAATCATCTTACGATTGGACTGCGTTTTATGAACTACCTAGTTCACTGATACCAGTAAAGTAATGTCTCCTTTAAGTGCTTGATATTATAACACTTGAAAAGTAAACGTACATACAGTTTTGTAAAAATAAATTATATCCACCTGATCAGCTCGCACTTCAGTTGATTTACCTTTAAAACTTAAACATTATAGCTATTTTTATACTGCTTAATGTATTTTAATTTGACAAACATTTATAATTATGAAAAAAAAACCTAATGTTTCAACAAGAAGTTATTTTGTTGAGTAAAAATTTATAAAAACAAAAAAAAATCATACATTTTTACATTTGCCTATAAGAGTTTCTATTGTTGAAAAAAGTAAACTTACTCGTTTGGTCTTCAAACTTATCAATTATTTTAATTTGCAATTTTTTATTCAAGTCTTCGTACTCTTTTGCTTTTAGTTTCACATCCTCATAATCATTTGATAGTCGTTGTAACTTATTTTTTAATTTTTCATTGTCTTTTTGGAGGCATGAAACTTTTCTTTTAAGATCATTATCAATTTTTTTTTTATTAGCATCAGTATTATCTGCACGTATATCATCATCAGCTGTCATCTGTAAAAAAATGTTTGTTTAATGAAACAAAAAATGATAAAAAACAGGTACACGTACTAATATGGAAGGAGACGAATAAGAGTGGTACAGAAGGAGCGTAGAACAAATGGTAAAAAGGAAGAGAACTTTAGAAGCTTTAGACTTTGCTTAGAAGAGGGCAGAAAAATACTAAAGCAACTTACAACAGGTGTTTCCTGTTTTTTATGAGCCTTGCGACTGTTGACATCTTTCCCATTCGCTGATGTACTACCACTAGATTTCCTCTCTTTTATTCCTCCTGACGTTGGGTTATTATCGTCACCTTTACTGTCAGGCATTGAAGAAGTAGATTTCTTCTTCGTTCCTCCTGGAGTTAGATTGTCGTCACCTTTGTCAGGCATCGTAGAACTAGATTTCTTTTCTGTTTCTATACGATCAGTCTGCTCATTGTCGCTTTTATTGTCCACTGCACTGACATTTGTTTCTTCGTCATCATTTAACACTGCTTGGAGCGTTTCTTTGTTCATGCTAAGGACTGTAGCGTATTTTTTCAGTTTCTGATCCTATAACAAAAAAACAGTAGGTTATAATATGATCATTTATTAATTGATATTTTTTATTTTTATGAATTTTTTCTTATATTTTAATAACTTAAGTTATAAATTTATACAAATTCATCGACTGTGATAATTTTTGTGATATTTTGAATTATCCCTAGAAATATTTAGGTAAAAATAGTATGTAATTAATGTATATATGTATATTTTTTTTTAACAATGTTATACGTATTCTATTTTTTAATTAAAAATAGTTGTATTAAAAATCAAACAGGAAATAAATATATATCTTACCATAAATTTTTGTTTCTCTAAATCCACAGTGCTTTTCGCTTTTTTCATTGTTTTCTTAGTAGACTCATCTTCAGTCTGATCAGTGTCTGTTTGTAGTTTTGAGACTGGTCGTAGTCTTAGACGACTAACCTCAGTGTCTTTTATTTTTTTGTCCAACTCATCTTCGGAAGCTGTGAAATAAAACAATATATATATATGTGTCTTGTAATATATATTTGTATTATAATATTTAGTAAAAGTTTATAATGTATACCTTCCATGAATATTATTTGAACTTTGTAAGTATTTCCGTTGCTGAGTCTTACAGGATACTTCTTTTTTGAATCAAACGTCGAATTATTAAATTTGGTTTTAAAAGCTGATGTGGAAATTTTCTCCTTTTTACCCTTGTCTGGCCCTTCCAGATACTTGATATATGCTATACTCATCTTGATCCAAAATTAACTGCAACTAGAATGCAATTTAATGAAAAAAAGGTTTTATGGCATATATTGTTTATTTAACACGGATAAAAGTAAAAAAATTTTTATCTAAAATTTTTTTGTTTAAATAATTAAAAACAAACAATAAATTCATAACATTTATTAT
Source organism: Torymus aiolomorphi (assembly GCA_036365515.1). Lineage (NCBI taxonomy): Eukaryota > Metazoa > Arthropoda > Insecta > Hymenoptera > Torymidae > Torymus > Torymus aiolomorphi. The sequence continues at coordinate 97,400,240 of CM070876.1, read as the reverse complement.
AGAAAATTATTTTTATTACTATTTACGTATAGATGACAATAATTTTCTTAGGTTAGATTCGTAATTATCCATAATTACCATTAATTATTATTTTCGAGAACTTTTCATAAAAATATAAAGTTACGTAATAGGACATTTATATATAAATATTATACTTACCTGATAATGTACTAGTCAAGCCGATGTTCTTGGATGTAATTATAAATTTTAATTTATGCAAATGCAAATAATTAACACGTGCCGCGAGTTTTCTTACTTCGCAGTTGACAGAAACAAAAGATGGTCGTATAGATAAGGCTGAGTCCCCATAAGCGCTTTTCGAAGTGCGAGTGCGCCTTAATTGCCCCTTGCCCGTGGCGCGGTTCACTATTCCACAACATTTCTCTTCTACTTTTTGACTTTAAATATTTATAAATAATTTTGATATTTCTAATATTTAGGAATACTTTTGACTTTATAAATATTTATAAATAATTCATAAATAAATAAACTAAAGGAAAGAATAAACTATATTGCTTTTGTCGTTATATTTATAAAATTCGAAATTCTAATTGATTAGTGCAACGTGGAACTGCTAAGTTTGGAACAATGAACCGCGTACTCGCGCTTGGCAAAACGTTTATGGGGACTCAACCTAACCTGTAATACTGATTCCTCATGATAATTACTTTGCGCAATTTTGCAAATAAATGCTATAGTCCTTTAATTACGTGCATTACATTTAATTACATGCCGACGTAGTGGTGTAGTGCAGATTTTCTTTTTTTACATATTAAGTATTAAGTATATATATGGGCATATATGTATACAATCATATATACAACTAAAATTGCATGTATGATATTTCTATTTGGTGGTTATATATATTTTCATATTACCCCAAGACCTCAAATATGGTATGTATTTTAATTTTATAAATAAATTGTTAGAATTGCAATCAATTACCACGACTTATGCTTATAAATATGATTATTATAGAGGATATTATGATACACGACCATCACAATCATATTATTGATTCGTCGGATCATCAAGTTAAAATATAAAAAAATATTTTATTTGGCAAAAGTATAATATAAAATATTCAAAATGAAGTAATTATAACTGCATCCTACAAAAATGTAAGTTTTTAAATTTATATTATGTATAAATCTCATAATAGTTAATAATGTTAATATAGAAAACTCAAATATCAATTTTCTTTTTAGATTTGTATAGTAAATTAATAGATATTGCTGTTCAAGATGGAAAATAATAACAGTGATACTGACACAGAGGAAGAACCAGTAATTAGACCAATTAAACGGTATAAGCGATATTTAGATCCCAACTTTAAGGAACATGAAGTAACTGAACAAACACGTAGAAAGTGGCATGCCATGTTTTCCAAACATCATTCATCATATATGAATGTCGATGAAAGTAAGCATAATATAATAAAGTGTGTGTAAATTTATTTGATTGATTTAAAAGGTCATGGTGTAAGTGTATAATCACTTTGTGAAAAAGCTCGATTATAATTATATGTAACTATTATGTTTGGAGAAATAATATCTTTAGTTGAAGAATGTATTATATCGAACATGGTTTAATATATATATTATAAAGCTAATTTATTCCCACTATAAACTTATAAAAATACAAAAAATATATATCCAACTTGTGGTATTTTGTTTGTGGGTGTAAATTAACAATAATGAATAGATTTAATTTATTATTTCTCAATAATATATGCGGAAAGAAAACCAAAAAAACTTGTACTCGAACTTTATCAATTTATAAACTCACTTTTAAGTACCTCTCTTATATTCCTAACTTTGTGTTTGCATCTGTGAATTTTTGGTGTTTAAGGTTATATCTTTTTACTTGTAAGGAAGCTTATTATTTTAAAGTCAAAAAGTCATAATTAATTTCTTCTAGCTATTTATTTATAAAGACTGCAGGTCCGCATCATCTTCACAGTATATATGTATATATAAGAAAATAATCATGTATATATTTTAAACATCAGAATTATGATAAAAATAGTTCCCAAAGTAATAAATAAAAGTATTTTAAAATCAGTCATGATTTTTAGGTGGTTGTCATTAACAGTCTCTATGACTTTTAATGGATTCGCTTCAAGTTTTTTACAAAAATCCAGAATACATAATTCTGTTTCAAAATGTTGTTAAAATTATATCAGGTTGTCATTCAGTTGTTAAATTTATATCATTTACCATTAAACCAGCTTAGCATAATTAAATTATGATAGTAATTAATGATTATAATAATAATAATAATTAAATTAAAATAAATTATAATAATAATAATAATTAACATAATTAATTTAATAATTAATTAATTTACCTAAAAATAATGTACATAATTAATTTAATAATTAATTAATTTACATAATTAATTTACATAATTAATTTATGTAGTGCTTTCAAAAAATATCTTTAATCTTGAAAAATAATCTAATCCGAGCTTCTCTATTTCTGTTGACCAAAGTGTTGCAAAATGAATATGCATATTTTTACATTTTTCAACATTTATTAAACTTTTGTTTTGTAAAATAGTATTTAATATCAGAAAATCGAATAAAAAAACTCGATTTTTTGAAGATTTTTTGATGTGAGAAATATATGCCGCGGTGCAATTTCACCAAGAATAATAAATATAATAAAATTATTATTTCTAATTAAATATTTCACTTTTTGTAAGATTATTATAACGAATCTTTATCTTATTTACTACTATAAAATGTACCATAAAAAACTTAATTTCTTTCGTTGGAAATTTTCATAAGGGTTGAGTGTAACTAGTTGAAAAGTTAACTTATTAGAAAGTTAAAAAGTTAATTACCTTTAACTTAACTTAGTTGAATATAAAACTTTTCAACTTTTAAGAAATTAATTATTACATACAAATTTTTTAAAAGTGATTATGTATTAATATCATTTGTAATATTATTAGAACATTACTTTTACTATTTTTTATTATAATATATTATTATTTATTGATATTTTTTACGTCCAAGCCCATAAACGCGACTAACCCACCCTACTAAAAATTATCGATTGAATGCGATTAATTTTATATTAATTTGTAGCAACTAGGGAGAAAGTTGAATTTTTCTAGCGAGGATGATGATTGAGCATGAAGCGCTCGAGTGATACACGAGTGCTCAAAATCATCATCCGAGTCTGAAAAAGTCAATTGCTCCCTTGTTACACATCGTACTGATTTTAATAAGTGCAGGAATAGGATCTTTTTTTTGCATGAAAAGTGGATGGGAGGTTGGGTAAACGCGAATGTATAGTATTTTCGGCCCGGGTATATAGTGAAAAATCATATACTCAACATGGGGATAAAGAGGGCCACCCCAGAGCACATGTTTGCTACCCTCGCCTTCGGCTCGGGCGGCAATTTATACCTGCTCTAGATTGGCCAACTCTTTATCTCTCTTGTTGTGTAATATACTATATTCCTCCCGCTACAGCGGGAGGAAAAGTAGTAGCGGGAGGAAAAGTCTTTTCCTTCCGCTACTGCAGTAAACCTCGCTAGACGCTCGAAATACTCGACTTTCTATTCACTTTTCTATGCAGGAAACGGTCCTTTTTCATGCACATGTTGAAAAAATAGTATTTATAACGATTCAATCCTAAACAAATGAATGTAAAATCAATCGTATTTAATCAACTATTTTTTGCATGCATAAAAATTTAACAAAAACAACTTGGACAATAATAAAACCAAAAACTTTAATTCATTGAATTACAAACATACAAAATTCTAACGTGTTATACTTAATCAAAACAAGATTTTAAGATTAAATTCAAAATTATTTTAAACTTCCATCTCTTTAAATATTAATTGTATTTGATTATTACAAAAGTCTACCCAATTGCGTGGACTTTTTCGTGGATTAATTACTGCTTCTTTTTGCGTGGACCTCGCGTTAATATAATCGTTTTAGTGATTGCCGGTCGTCTACGTCACTCCGTTATTTCAGTGGACATTTCATTCCCCAGCTACTTACGTTCAAGAAGTATTTTAATAATCGTTCAAGTGATTGTCGGGCATCTACGTAACTCCTTTATTTGCGTAGACCTCGTGGATCCTAGCTATGAATGTTTAAGAATTTTTTAAATAACCGTATTTTTTACTGCCGCACATCTATATAACTCCCTTATTTGCGTGGAGCTTGCGGCCCACGGCTACTTGGGTTTAAGAATTTCTTAAATAATGATCCCGTCTATTGTCGCACGTGTACGTAATTTCCCTACTAGAAATGGCCAATTAAAACTGACTGAAACCAATTAGTTTACACAATTCCAGATTGCAACCGATTGAAATCAATTCATTACTTATTGTTTTAAATCGGTACCATTCATTTGTAATATAGATTTTTGTAAATTAATCGATTACAAGCAGTTATGTTTAGCAGAACCCCTTATTTGCGTGAACCTCACGTCCCCGGTTTATTTAGGTTCAGGAATTTTTGAAATAATCGTTTTGCTTACTGTGGTACATCTACGTAACTCTCTTATTTGGTTAAGACCTCGCGGCTTCCAGCTATATTTGGATTACAAAATTTTTTAATAATCGTTTCTCTGATGGACGTTACGTCTACGTACCTACTTTACTGGCCTTCCTGAGCTATTAAGGTCTAAGAATTTTCTAAATAATCGTCTTGCCTACTGTACGTGTACGTAACTCCCTTATTTGGGTGGACCTCGCAGCCATAGCTATGAAGGTTTAAGAATTTTTTTTAATAACTGTCTTGCTTACTGTCGCACATCTACGGATCTCCCTTATTTGCGTGTACCTCGCGACCCCCTGCTATGTATTTCAGTTCACAAATTCTTTTTCAGTGATTGTCGACCGCCTAAATAACGACCTTATTTTAGCGTAGAGCTCGCCGACCCAGGCTATTTGTGTTAAAGAATATTTTTAACAATCTTGTATATTATGATTCTAACGGCCTTGCGGTCCGAATGGTTAATATTTAGAACTTTTTGACACTCCGTGCATAAAGTACTACTTTTTCGCACGCTTAGGTTATCAAGCGTGCGCTAAAATAGCACTTTACACGCGTTGTGTCAAAAAATAATGTTTGGTACTCGTGATAAAAATGATTCTGAAGAAAAAAATCGTCTTCTTACTGTCGTACGTCTGCGTAACTCCATTATTTGAGTTGAGCTCGCGGCCCCCGGCTATTAATAATTAAAAATTGTTCAATAACCGTCTTGCTTACTGTCGCACATCTACGTAAGTTCCTCATTTGTGTAGACCTCATGGCTCCTGGCTACTTGGGCTTAAGAATTTCTTTAATAATGGTCACGCTTATTGTCGCACATCTACATAACTCGAGTTACCCTATTAGAAATTACCGATTAAAAGTGAGAAGAATCAATTAGCTTACACAATTCCACATTGAAACTGATTGAAATCGATTCATTTTTTATTATTTTAAATCGGTTCGAATCGTTTCTAATATGGTTTTTTTATAAATTAATCGGTTTTGATTGTTCATTTTTTGCAGGATCTCTTATTTTCGTGTACCTCACGTCCCCTGGCTATTTAGGTTAAAGAATTTTTTAAATAATTTTCCCGCTTGCTTGCCTTCACCTGTTATTTGGGAATAGATTTTTCATTTTTACCGCCTGCTTGCTTGTACGTATTATAGATACTAGTCTACGTAATCTCGAGTGATAGAAAGATTTGATTATATGTTCAACACGACCCTGGTGTGGTTATAGTTTGATTTAAGATCTTTGGTTTATTGCTTAAGCATTTACTTACATTTTGACTTGCTGCCCTTGGATTGGTGAGCTTTCTGGGTATTTATTTTATTATTGATATTATTTTTAATATTTGCACTTGCTGTCCTGGGATTAGTAAGGTATACGTGTATGATTTTCTTTTTGTTATAATCAATTTCAAACTTTTTACTTTTTGAACTTAACTCTTAACTGTATTATGTATATCAGTTATTGAATAACTATTAAGTTAACTGAGTTACTTTTGTTTTGAATAAGCTTTTAACTTTCCCAAATTTGTCAAAGTTTCCCAACCTTTTTCATAATATCACCTACATTTTACATATAAATATTAAATAGAAATTCAATAATGCCTTTTTCTTTTATTATTAGGTACTTCAAATTCAGATATCCATCAGTCAGGTACTTCAGCTGAGGATACTTCTTTGCACACTATTAGTGACATAAGCAGCAGTATTGAAAATATTGGAGAGGATGAATCCGGACAGAATTTTTATGATAGTAGGGAAAACCTCACGTTTCAAGAGAATGTCAATAATGATGACATCGAGTCTCGCTCGAGAAGGGACAATAGCGATGATCAACATAGTATACTAAGTGATATTGATAGCAATGATTCACATTTATCAAATGAAGATTTCAATGCCGAAATTGACTACTCTAATAATGAGAGTGACTACTCTAATAGTGAGAGTGACTACTCTAATAGTGATAATGATAATATAGACGGTAATCCTAAAAAATCTGCGTTTTTTGACCAAATAATGTTTGAGCAATCAGAACTTACTGTGCGGGATGTAGTTATTCTGTGTTCTGCACTTTCATTAAGATTTCATCACTCAGATGAATCATTATTAGCACTTATGGATCTAATGAAAGTATGTGCTGGTCAAAGGTTTACAGATTTAAATTTTTCTAAATACAAGATGGCTCAATGTTTCTCAACGCAAAATGAGAATGTTACTTATAACTATTACTGTGATAAATGTTCGGAAAAAATTGTTTATTCAGTAAACGCAACGAAGAGAGTGAAAAAAATGCCAGTAGTCTGTGATAAATGCAATCAGGGAAGTTGCATTACCGCTACTTCTCCGAACTACTTTGTATCTATCGATTTAGCTTATCAAATAAGACAATTATTTTCAAATGATACAATTTTAAATGATATTTTAAAGCAAGTAAACAATCGAAATGCTAATACTTCAATTGATGATGTTACAGATGTTTACAATAGTGTAATACATAAGAAAATAATGCAATCTAGTAATAATGATGATCAGTCCTATATGTTAACTCTTAATTTCAATACTGATGGCGCTCCAATGACTAGAAGTGGTAAAACAGGATTTTGGCCATTACAAGTGATATTAAATAATTTATCGCCAAAACTACGATCTCGGTTTTTGCTTTTAGGAGGAATTTTGATGGTAAAAAAGGAGCCTAAGAGCAACTTGATGAATTTGTATCTATCAAAATTCGTGGAACAAATTAATCTTTTACATACCGAGGGCATTATCATCAGAAGAAATGGTAGAAAAATATTATTTAAGTTTTGTATATTGAGTTGTATTGTGGACACTGTATGTCGACCTATTATCCAAAATCGTATCCAATTCAATGGATACTATGGATGTAGTTGGTGTTATCAGCTAGGCATATATTTGAGGACTTGCAAAGGAATAAGATATGTGATTGGTCAAGATGATGAACTGAGAACGCATGAAAGCCACGAAGAAGATGTACATTTTGCAATCGATACTGAAAGTACGACGAGAGGTGTTAAAGGTTATTCAGTTTTGAGCAATATTGAACATTTTGATATGGTATGGTCTTTTACGTATGAGTATATGCATGCAATGCTCTTGGGCGTAGCGCATCAAATTTGGAACGAATGGAAGAAAAGTGGTTCACGGTATAAATTAAGTAATAAGGATATAAAGAGGATTGAAGAGGAATATTCGCGTATTACGCCTACTCACGACATTCATAGACTTCCAAGATTAGGCATACTTCAAGGTACTGCTAAACCGAAAGCGTCTGAGTTAAAATTCTGGTTACTATGCGCGAGTTTACCTTGTTTAAAGGATATATTAAATAGTGATGCTTTAGACCATTACGCTTTACTTGTTAAAAGTGCGTATACCCTTTTAAAACAAGAAATATCAAAAGAAGAGTTAATTCAATGTGAGAAAGATCTTTTAGAGTTTGTATATAAATATGAAATATATTATGGTGAAGAAACAATGACTTTTAACATACATGCTTTAACCCATGCAGTTGAATCAGTCCAAAAAACCGGGTCACTATGTGTGAATTCTGCTTTCCCTTTTGAAGGCGGTATTTATACATTAAAAACCTATATAAGCGGACCAAAAGGTATGGACCAACAAATGGCCAGGAAACATATGCAGTCACTAATTTTTAAAACGGGAAATTTGAAATCTATCTCTTCATCAGAAAAAACGAAAAATTTCTGCAAAAATTTATTTACTCCAAATCGGCTCAGTACGTATTATCAAGATAGTGAAGATGGTACTGTAACATATTTTGGAAAGCCTCGCGAATCAAAATTAGATGATGGTAGTGTATGTTTAGCATATTCGAAGTGTATTTTCAAAGGTACCATGTTTCAGAGTATTTACTATAAACGTGCAAAGAAGACTGATGATTCTGTAGTAGAACTTGTAACTGGAGAAGTTGCGCGTATAATAGAAATTTTGGAACAGAATGATCAGTGTTTCTTTCGGTTATCATTGATCCACCTCTATTGTGATAATGCATTTTCTGAAGTTACACATTTAAAAATAATAAGATTTGAAGATGATCGAAAGAACAATTTCACTGTGCCAGTGTTTAACGTTAAAAGCAAGCTACTTCTAGTCAGCGTTACTGCTGCTCGCTATGTGTGTATATTACCAAATACAATCGAAATACAATAAAAATTATTAAGTTGATAATAAAAATAAAAATTATGAATTGTTTATTACTGTGCATCCTAACCCTGCTAAAAATGACCCATCAAAATCCGTTGATTTACGAAAATCTATATTAAAAACGATTAGAATCGATTTAAAACGATAAAAAATGATAATAATTTATACATATTTTAACATTAAAACCGATTTACTTCACAGTTGCATTGAAAGCGATAAAACCAGATGACTTGATACAGAGTTTACGTCGATAAAAATCGATAAAATGACATTGCAATTCAAGTCGATAGAAAAGTATTTAAAATTTAAACATATTTTAAACATTAAAACCAATTTACTTCACAGTTGCATTGAAAGCGATAAAAACAGATGACTTGGTACAAAGTTTACGTCCATAAAAATCGATAAAATGACATTGCAATTCAAGTCGATAGAAAAGTATTTAAAATTTAAACATATTTTAAACATTAAAACCGATTTACTTCACAGTTGCATTGAAAGCGATAAAACCAGATGACTTGGCACGGAGTTGACGTTTATAAAAATCGATAAAATGATATTGCAATTCAAGTCGATAGAAGAGTATTAAAAATTTAAACATATTTTAAACATTAAAACCAATTTACTTCACAGTTGCATTGAAAACGATAAAAACAGATGACTTGATACAGAGTTTACGTCCATAAAAATCGATAAAATGACATTGCAATTCAAGTCGATAGAAAAGTATTTAAAATTTAAACATATTTTAAACATTAAAACCAATTTACTTCACTGTTGCATTGAAAGCGATAAAAACAGATGACTTGGTACAAAGTTTACGTCCATAAAAATCGATAAAATGACATTGCAATTCAAGTCGATAGAAAAGTATTTAAAATTTAAACATATTTTAAACAGTAAAACCGATTTATTTCACAGTTGCATTGAAAGCGATAGAAACAGATGACTTGGTACAGAGTTGGCGTCATTAAAAATCGATAAAACGATATTTCGATTGAAGTTGATAGAAAAGTATTTAAAATTTATACATATTTTGAACATGAAAACCGATTTAATTAAAAGTCGTATTAAATGCGATTCAGCTCGATTAAAACTAATGTAAGAAATGAAAGTTGAAGTCGATAGCGATTGAAATCGATCGAAGCCGATTCATTTTCTATCGAAATTTTCAACTGGTCGATTGAATTGATGAAAATCGATTAATGTCGATAGAATTCTTATCGATTTTAATCTGTTTGAATAGATTGTTTTTAGCAGGGGAGCTGATTCTGTTTAGGTGGGAAACTCCAGACTACTTCCTGACAGATAACGGGAAGGAGTTTGTGAATAAACACTTAGACAAAATTCTCATAGAGTACGGAATTAAACACATAACAATGCCCCCCTATCACTCACAGAGCGACCCGGTCGAGGGCACGAACCGCACACTCAAAACGATGATAGCGACTTTTGTGGATGCGGACCACAAGAGTTGGGATAAAATTTTGCACGCGTTTAGGCACGCAATTAATACCGAAACACAAGCTACGACGAGGGTTTCCCCAGCGTTTTTAAATTTCGGGAGGCAGCCTAAACCGGTGAAAAGTTTGAGGAGGGAAGTTGAATCGAGAGAGGGGTTGGTTCGAATAGACCCCACGGAATGGCAAGATCGGTTGAAAAGGCTAGATGCACTCCGAGATCTGGTGGCCAGGCATATCGACTCCGAGCAAGAGCGGCAGAAACAATATTATGATAAACGCAGGAGACACGTGGAATTGTTTGTAGGTGATTTAGTGTTGCGGAAGCAACACTCGCTCTCAAATGCCGCACGCGCGTTCTCGGCAAAGTTACATATGAGATATGCCGGGCCATACAAGATTTTGGAAGTACTCTCGCCGGAGATGTATGTGTTATAAACGAGATCGAAGAAACAGACTGTGAAAGCGCACGTTTCAGAGTTAAAAAAATGTTTACCACCGAGAAATGCAAAATAGGTCAATTTTAGGGTTTTGTAAGAGTGCATGTTGAAAGTGTGATGGTGATTACTGTTTTTTTTGTTGTTGTGTTTTTTTGCGTATGGATGAATTGACGCGACGAGAGAAAATGTTGTTTAGTTCACAGGTGTAGGTCAACTGCTGTCGGAGTGGAGAGCGGCGTAAATGGACGCCGATAAAGAGCCGGAGGGGGTCCGGGAAGCCCCGATGGGTAGCGAGGCAGGGGAGCGCGGCGGAGTTGCGATGGCTGGCGTAGCCGCAGTCGCGACGAGCGTTGCAGCCCCCTGTATGAGAGCTGTTGAGGAGGACGTGTACGTCCTTCCCGAGGTCGATTGAACGAGAGGCCGGAACCCCTCGGCCGAGAAGGAACACTGGAGGATCCGAACCCGCAACCTCCAGTGCTCCCCGGGATTGTCGGCATCAAGAGAGGCGAGACTGATTCCTTCCATATGGAATGGGATGGGGGACCAGTCTCCTCGGCGAGACTGATCGAGCGCCTCCGAGACCCGACAGGGATGCGCGGTGTCCAGCGAGCGGAGCGTACGCAGGACGCTTACGCTCGCGGGAACATCGCGCCGGCCGGGTTCTGGGAGGATGAACGCCGCCGGGAGAACGAGGAGCGGGCTGGTTCAGGGAGAAGGAGGAGGAAAAAGAAAGGCAAGGGCCCGAACTTCCAGAAGGAAGATATTGTGTCGGTGCTGTTTAGCGCCGCCAGAGCCGCAGCCTTCAACCGAACGCCAGCCGCTCGCGTCTGAGGAGCCCATGCCGTACTCGAGCCTAGGCACGACCTATGAAAGGTTTTGCCAGAGCTTGCGCCGGTTGTCTCCAGCGACGCAGGAACGGTTGAAGGGAGTTTGGAGGGGGGAGCAGGTTAGCTCGTCGGATTCGTCTGACTGAGCAGCCTGCCCAACATAGAGAGCTCGTCCTGGGTTTTTCCCGGAATCCAGGGTGCGAGATGCAGAGGCGCCAAGGCGCATAGAGAGGCGAGAGCAGGTCGACCGACATATAAGTGAGTATGGGAACATTAGAAAATTGTGCATGTGTTGTTTTACGAGTGCATGTATAATAGGAGAATGTACGGACAATTTGTATAAAAAAAAAAAAAAAAAAAAAAATTTATGAGTAAAGTTACGTTAACACGGATAGCTGAGTTACACGCGCACACGAGCGAAGCATCTTATATTTGGAAAATATTGGTAAAAATAGGCATTTTATCGTGAACCTACGATATTTTGAGGAAAACAATGATAAAAATCCATATTTCCAGAAGATTAAGAACAAAAAGTACTGAAAATCATGGTTTTTCTTTTTTTTGCAGGGATCCACAGACTTTTTACCATATTTTAGGAAAATATTGGTAAAAACAGTCATTTCTATCATAAACCTACGTTAGTTTGAGAAAACCCCGAACCAAATCCAAATTTAATGCGTTTGAATTCCAAAGTACTGACAATCATTTTTTCCCTGTTTTTTGCAGGATACCACGCACTTTTCACAATATTTTAGGAAAATATTGGTAAAAACAGGCATTTTTAGAATAGACCTATGTTATTTTGACGAAAACAATGATCGAAATAAATATTTCCAGCAGGTTAAGAACAAAAAGTACTGAAAATCGTGGTTTATCGCTGTTTTTGGCAGAATACCACCCACTTTTCACCATATACTAGGAAAATATTGGTAGAAACAGGCATTTTTATCATAGCCCTATGTTATTTTATGAAAACAATGGTCGTAATCCATATTTCTAGCAGATTAAGAACCAAAAGTACCGAGAATCATGGTTTTCGCTGTTTTTTTCAGGATACAAAGTACTTTTCATCATATACTTGAAAAATATTAATAATAACAGTCTTATTTAGCACAAAACTTCGTCATTTTGAGGAAAGCAATGATCAAAATCCATATTTCCCGCAAATTAAGAACAAAAACTAACAAAAATCGTGGTTTTTCGCCGTATTTTGCAGGATCCCACGCACTTTTTACCATATACTAGGAAAATATTGGTAAAAACAGACATTTTACACCATTTATTAGGAAAATGTTGGTAATATACGGCATTTATGGAATAAAACTACCTTATTTTGCGTATAACAATGATACAAAGCCGTATTTCCTGCGTTTAACGAGCAAACAGGTCTGAAAATCATGGTTTTTCGCTGTTTTTCTCATGGTTCCACGCGCTTTTCTCTATATACTAGGAAAATATTGGTAAAAGCAGGCATTTTAACGTAAACCTACTATATTTTCAGGAAAACAATAACAAAAATCCATATTTTCAGCCGATTAAGAACAAAAAGTACTGAAAATCATGATTGTTCGTTGTTTTTTGCAGAATTCCAAGCACTTTTCTCCATATAATAGGAAAATATTGAGAAAAATATTGGTAAAAACAGACTTTTTTAGCATAGACCTAAGCTATTTTGACGGAAACAATGATCGAAATCCATATATCCCGCTGATTAAGAACAAAAAGTACTGAAAATCATGGTTTTTCGCTGTTTTTTTCAGGATACAACGAACTTTTCACCATATCTTAGGAAAATATTGATGAATACAGACATATTACACAATGTATTAGGAATATATTGGTAAAATCCGGCATTTATGGCATAAAACTACCTTATTTTGCGTATAACAAGGATCCAAATCCATATTTCCACGCACTTTTCTCCATATAATAGGAAAATATTGGTAAAAACAGGCAATTCTAGCATAAACATACGCTTTTTTTGAGAAAAACAGCAATTCAAATCGAAAGCCATTCATTTCTAGCGAAAACTACCTTATTTTGCGGAAACAATGATATAAATACATAATTCCTGCGTTTAAAGAGCAAACAGAACTGAAAATCTTGGTTTTTCGCTGTTTTTCGCACGATTCCACCCTCTTTTCTCCATCTAATAGGAAAATATTGTTAAAAACATGCATTTCTGGAATATACCTTTGTTATTTTAGAAAAACATCGAACCCAATCTAAAGTCGTTTTTAGCATAAAGCCACCTTATTTTGCGGAAAACAATGATCCAAATACATATTTCCTGCGACTGGAGTGCAAACAGTTCAGAAAATCATGGTTTTTCGCTGTTCATCGCACGATTCCACGCTCTTTTCTCCATTTACTACGAAAATATTGGTAAAAACAGCCATTTTATCGTGAACCTACTATATTTTGAGGAAAACAATGATAAAAAACCATATTTCCAGCTGATTAAGAACAAAAAGTACTGAATATCATGGTTTTTCTTTTTTTGCAAGACACCACCCACTTTTCACCATATACTAGAAAAATATTGGTAAAAACAGGCATTTTTAGCATAGACCGAAGTTATTTTGACGAAAAAAATGATCGAAATCCATATTTCCAGTAGATTAAGAACAAAAAGTACTGAAAATCATGGTTTTTCGTTTTTTTCTCAGGATACAACATACCTTTCACCATATATTTGTAAAATATTGGTAAAAATAGGCATATTTAGCATAAAACTTCGTCATTTTAGGGAAAACAATGACCAAAATCCATATTTCCAGCAGATTAAGAACAAAAAGTAATGAAAATCATGGTTCTTTCTGTTTTTTTCAGGAGACATCGTACTTTTCGACATATAATTGGAAAAGATATGTAAAAATTCGGTTATTTAGCATAAAACTGCGTGATTTTGAGGAAAACAATGACCAAATCCATATTCTCCAGCAGAATAGGAACAAAAAGTACTGAAAATCATGGTTTTTCGATGTTTTTATCAGGATAAAACATACTTTTCACGATAAACTTGGAAAATATTGGTAAAAACAGGCATATTTAGCATAAAACTACGCCATTTTAGGGAAAACAATAAGCCAAATCCATATTCCCAGCTTATTAAGAACAAAAAGTAGTGAAAATCATGGTTTTTCACAGTTTTTTTCAGGATTCAACGTACTTTTCAACATATACTTGGGAAATATTGGTAAAAATATGCATTTTTAACATAGACCTAAGTTATTTTTTCGAAAACAATGATCGAAATCCATATTTCCAGAAGATGAAGAAGAACAAGTTCCAGAAATCATGGTTTTTCGCTGTTTTTTCAGGATACAACAAACTTTTCGACATATAATTGGAAAAGATATGTAAAAATAGGCTTATTTAGCATAAAACTTCGTGATTTTGAGGAAAACAATGACCAAATCCATATTCTCCAGCCGAATAGAAATAAAAAGTACTGAAAATCATGGTTTTTCGACGTTTTTATCAGGATACAACATACTTTTCACCAAATACTTGGAAAATATTATTAAAAACAGGTATATTTAGCATAGAACTTCGTCATTTTGAGGAAAGCAATGATCCAAATCCATATTTCCAGCAGATTAAGAACAAAAAGTACCGAATATCGTTGTTTTTTCGCTGCTTTTTGCAGGATACCACGCACTTTTCACCATATACTATGAAAATATTGGTACATTCAGGCATATTTAGCACAAAACTTCATTATTTTGAGGGAAACAATGATCCCATTCCATATTTCCAGCAGATTAAGAACAAAAAGTACCGAAAATCATGGTTTTCCACTGTTTTTTTCAGAATACAATGTACTCACCATATAATTGGAAAATATTTGTAAAAACAGGCATTGTTAGTGAAGGCCTAGGTTATTTAGACGAAAACAATGATCGAAATCCATATTTCCAGCAGGTTAAGAACAAAAGGACTGAAAATCATGGTTTTTCACTGTTTTTTGGTAAATATTGGTAAATACAGATATTTGTAGCTTAACCTAAGTTATTTAGACGAAAACTATGATGCAAATAATTATTTCCAGCAGATTAAGAACAAAAAGTACCTAAAATCATGGTTTTTCGCAGTTTCTTGCAGGAACCCACGCGCTTTTCACCTAATACTAGGAAAATATTGATAAAACAGGCATTTTTAGCATACACCAGAGCTATTTTGATGAAAATAATGATGGAAATCGATATTTCCAGCAGATCAAGAACAATAGGTACCCAAAAACATGGTTTTTCGCTGTTTCTTGCAGGATCCCACGTTCTTTTCACAATATAATTGAAAAATATTGGTAAAAACAGGCTTTGTTAGCATAGACCTACGTTATTTAGAGGAAAACAATGATCCAAAACCATATTCCCAGCAGATTAAAAACAAAAAGTAATGAAAATCATGGTTTTTCGCTGTTTTTTTCAGCATTCACCGTATTTTTCAACATATACTTGGGAAATATTGGTAAAAACATGCATTTGTAACATAGACCTAAGCTATTTTGACGAAAACAATGATCGAAATCCATATGTCCAGAAGATGAAGAAGAAAAAGTTCCAGAAATCATGGTTTTTCGTTGTTTTTTTCAGGATACAACCAACTTTTCGACATATAATTGGAAAAGATATGTAAAAATAGGCTTACTTAACATAAAACTTCGTGATTTTGAGGAAAACAATGACCAAATCCATATTCTCCAGCAGAATAGGAACAAAAAGTACTGAAAATCATGGTTTTTCGATGTTTTTATAAGGATACAACATACATTTCACCATATACTTGGAAAATATTGGTAAAAACAGGCTTTGTTAGCATAGACCTAGGTTATTTAGACGAAAACAATGATCGAAGTCCATATTTCCAGCAGAGTAAAAACAGAAAGTACTGAAAATCATGGTTTCTTTTTTTTTTCTCAGGATACAACATACATTTCACCATAGCACTTAATGATATTCAAAAGCCGGAAATTTAGTTTGTTTCGTTCTTTTTCTGAAAATAACGTAGGTTTATGCTAGCAGTGCCTGTTTTTACCAATATTTACCTAGTAGAGCGTGAAAAGTGTGGAATTCTGTAACAAATAGTGAAAACCATGATTTAAAGCACTTATTGGTATACAAATGCCGGAAATTTAGATTTGTTTCGTTCTTTATCTCAAAATAACGTAGGTTTAAGCCAGAATTCCCTGTTCTTACCAATAATTTCCGAATATATAGTGAAAAATGCCTGTGTTTACCAATATTGCCCTACTATATGTCGAAAAGTACATGGAATCCTGGAATAAACAGTGAAAACCATAATTTATAGTCCTTTTCCTCTTCCAGAGTTGGAAATATGGACTTTTATAATTGGTATCCTCTAAATATCGCGGATTCACGATAAAGTACATTGTTCTATCAATATTTTGCCAGTATACGGTGACAAGTGTGTGGACTCCTGCAACAAACAGGGAAAACCATGATTTAAAGCACTTATTGGCATTCAAACGCCGGAAATTTAGATTTGTTTCGTTCTTTTTCTCAAAATAACGTAGGTTTATGCTGGAAATGCGTGTTGTTACCAATAGTTTCCTAGAATATGGTGAAAAGTGCGTGGAATCCTGCAAGAAACAGTGAAAACCATGATTTAAAGCACTTATTGGTATTCAAAAGCCGGTAATTTAGTTTATTTCGTTCTTTTTCTCAAAATAATGTAGGTTCATGTTAGAAATGCCTTTTTCTACCAATATTTTCCTAATATATGGTGAGAAATGCCTGTTTTTACCCATATTTTCCAAGTATATGGTGAAAAGTACGTTGTATCATGAAGAGACAGCGAAAAACTATGATTTTCAGTACTTTTTGTTCTTAATCTGCTACAAATATGGATTTCCATCATTTTCTTCGTGAAAATTACGTAGGTCTATGCTAAACATGCCTGTTCTTTTCAATATTTTCGTAGTATATGGTGAAAAGTGCGGTGTATCCTTCAAAAAACAGCGAAAAATCATGATTTTCGATACTTTTTGTTATTAATCTGCTGGAAATACGGATTGCGATCATTGTTTTCGTCAAAATCGGTTAGGGCTATACTAGAAATGCCTGTTGTTATCAATATTTACCAAGTATATGGTGAAAAGTGCGTGGTATCCTGCAAAACAGCGAAAAACCATTATTTTCGGTACCTTTTGTTCATAATCTCCTGGAAATATGGTTATGCATCATCATTGTTTTACTCAAAATGACGAAGTTTTATGCTAAATATGCCTGTTTTTAACAGTAATTTCCAAGTATATGGTGGAAAGTCCGTGGTAGCCTGCAAAAAGCAGAGAAAAACCATGATTTTCAGTACTTTTTGTTCTTAATCTGCTGGAAATATGGATTACCACCATTGTTCTCGGCAAAATAACTTAGGTCTATGCTGCAAATGCCTGTTTTTACCAAGATTTCCCTAGTATATGGTCAAAAGTGCGTGGCGTCCATCAAAAAACAGCGAAAAACCTTGATTTTCGGTACATTTTGTTCTTAATCTGCTGGAAATATGGATGTGGAATATTCCTTTCCTCAAAATGAGGAAGTTTTATGCTAAATATGCCAATTTTTACCAACATTTTCATAAGATATGGTCAAAAATGTCCGTTTTTACCAATATTTTCCAAGCATATGGTGAAAAATGCCTGTTTTTACGAATATTTTGCTAGTATGTGTTGAAAAGTGTGTGGAATCCTGCACCAAACAGGGAAAACCATGATTTAAAGCACTTATTGGCATTCAAACGCCGGAAATTTAGATTTGTTTCGTTCTTTTTCTCAAAATAACGTAGGTTTATGCTGGAAATGCGTGTTGTTACCAATAGTTTCCTAGAATATGGTGAAAAGTGCGTGGAATCCTGCAAGAAACAGTGAAAACCATGATTTAAAGCACTTATTGGTATTCAAAAGCCGGTAATTTAGTTTATTTCGTTCTTTTTCTCAAAATAATGTAGGTTCATGTTAGAAATGCCTTTTTCTACCAATATTTTCCTAGTATATGGTGAAAAGTCCGTGGAGTTCTGCAATAAACAGGGAAAACCATAATTTAAAGAACTATTTCTCTTCGTGACTTAGAAATGCGGATTTTTATAATTGGTATCCCCTAAATACCGTGGGTTCACGATAAAATACATTGTTTTACCAATATTTTCCTAATATATGGTGAGAAATGCCTGTTCTTACCAATATTTTCCAAGTATATGGTGAAAAGTACGTTGTATCATGAAGAGACAGCGAAAAACCATGATTTTCAGTACTTTTTGTTCTTAATCTGCTACAAATATGGATTTCCATCATTTTCTTCGTGAAAATTACGTAGGTCTATGCTAAACATGCCTGTTCTTTTCAATATTTTCGTAGTATATGGTGAAAAATGCGGTGTATCCTGCAAAAAACAGCGAAAAATCATGATTTTCGATACTTTTTGTTATTAATCTGCTGGAAATACGGATTGCGATCATTGTTTTCGTCAAAATCGGTTAGGGCTGTACTAGAAATGCCTGTTGTTATCAATATTTACCAATTATATGGTGAAAAGTGCGTGGTATCCTGCAAAACAGCGAAAATCCATTATTTTCAGTACCTTTTGTTCATAATCTCCTGGAAATATGGTTATGCATCATTGTTTTACTCAAAATGACGAAGTTTTATGCTAAATATGCCTGTTTTTAACAGTAATTTCCAAGTATATGGTGGACAGTCCGTGGTAGCCTGCAAAAAGCAGAGAAAAACCATGATTTTCAGTACTTTTTGTTCTTAATCTGCTGGAAATATGGATTACCACCATTGTTTTCGGCAAAATAACTTAGGTCTATGCTGCAAATGCCTGTTTTTACCAAGATTTTCCTAGTATATGGTCAAAAGTGCGTGGTAACCTGCAAAATACCGCGAAAAAACATGATTTTCAGCACTTTTTGTTCTTAATCTGCTGGAAATATGAATTTTGATCATTCATTTCGTCAAAATAACATAGGTTTATGCTAAAAATGCCTGTTTTTTCCGATACTTTCCATCTATATGATCAAAAGTACATTGTATCCTGAAAAAATCAGCGAAAAACCATGATTTTTATTACATTTTGTTCTTAATGTGCTGGAAATATGGATTTCGATCATTGTTTTCATCAAAATAACTTAGATCTATGCCAATATGTCTGTTTTACCAATATTTTCCTAGTATATGGTGAAAAGTGCGTGGTGTCCATCAAAAAACAGCGAAAAACCTTGATTTTCGGTACGTTTTGTTCTTAATCTGCTGGAAATATGGATGTGGAATATTCCTTTCCTCAAAATGAGGAAGTTTTATGCTAAATATGCCAATTTTTACCAACATTTTCATAAGATATGGTCAAAAATGTCCGTTTTTACCAATATTTTCCAAGCATATGGTGAAAAATGCCTGTTTTTACGAATATTTTGCTAGTATGTGTTGAAAAGTGTGTGGAATCCTGCACCAAACAGGGAAAACCATGATTTAAAGCACTCACTGGTATTCAGACGCCGGAAATTTTGATTTGTTTCGTTCTTTTTCTCAAAATAACGTAGGTTTATGTTAGAAATGCCTGTATTTACCAATATCTTCCTAATATATGGTGAGAAATGCCTGTTTTTACCAATATTTTCCAAGTATATGGTGAAAAGTACGTTGTATCATGAAGAGACAGCGAAAAACCATGATTTTCAGTACTTTTTGTTCTTAATCTGCTACAAATATGGATTTCCATCATTTTCTTCGTGAAAATTACGTAGGTCTATGCTAAACATGCCTGTTCTTTTCAATATTTTCGTAGTATATGGTGAAAAGTGCGGTGTATCCTTCAAAAAACAGCGAAAAATCATGATTTTCGATACTTTTTGTTATTAATCTGCTGGAAATACGGATTGCGATCATTGTTTTCGTCAAAATCGGTTAGGGCTATACTAGAAATGCCTGTAGTTATCAATATTTACCAAGTATATGGTGAAAAGTGCGTGGTATCCTGCAAAACAGCGAAAAACCATTATTTTCGGTACCTTTTGTTCATAATCTCCTGGAAATATGGTTATGCATCATTGTTTTACTCAAAATGACGAAGTTTTATGCTAAATATGCCTGTTTTTAACAGTAATTTCCAAGTATATGGTGGAAAGTCCGTGGTAGCCTGCAAAAAGCAGAGAAAAACCATGATTTTCAGTACTTTTTGTTCTTAATCTGCTGGAAATATGGATTACCACCATTGTTCTCGGCAAAATAACTTAGGTCTATGCTGCAAATGCCTGTTTTTACCAAGATTTCCCTAGTATATGGTCAAAAGTGCGTGGTAACCTGCAAAATACCGCGAAAAAACATGATTTTCAGCACTTTTTGTTCTTAATCTGCTGGAAATATGAATTTTGATCATTCATTTCGTCAAAATAACATAGGTTTATGCTAAAAATGCCTGTTTTCCGATACTTTCCATCTATATGATGAAAAGTACATTGTATCCTGAAAAAATCAGCGAAAAACCATGATTTTTATTACATTTTGTTCTTAATGTGCTGGAAATATGGATTTCGATCATTGTTTTCATCAAAATAACTTAGATCTATGCCAATATGTCTGTTTTACCAATATTTTCCTAGTATATGGTGAAAAGTGCGTGGTGTCCATCAAAAAACAGCGAAAAACCTTGATTCTCGGTACATTTTGTTCTTAATCTGCTGGAAATATGGATGTGGAATATTCCTTTCCTCAAAATGAGGAAGTTTTATGCTAAATATGCCAATTTTTACCAACATTTTCATAAGATATGGTCAAAAATGTCTGTTTTTACCAATATTTTCCAAGTATATGGTGAAAAATGCCTGTTTTTACGAATATTTTGCTAGTATGTGTTGAAAAGTGTGTGGAGTCCTGCACCAAACAGGGAAAACCATGATTTAAAGCACTCACTGGTATTCAGACGCCGGAAATTTTGATTTGTTTCGTTCTTTTTCTCAAAATAACGTAGGTTTATGTTAGAAATGCCTGTATTTACCAATATCTTCCTAATATATGGTGAGAAATGCCTGTTTTTACCAATATTTTGCTAGTATGTGGTCAAAAGTGCGCGGAATCCTGCAATAAACAGGGAAAACCATAATTTAAAGTACTTTTTCTCTTCGTGAGTTTGAAATATGGACTTCTGTAATTGGTATCCTCTAAATATCGTGGGTTCACGATAAAATACATTGGTTAACGAATATTTTCCTAGCATACGGTGGAAAGTGTGTGAAATCTTGCAACAAAGAGTGAAAACCATGAATTAAAGCACTTATTGGCATTCAAACTCCGGAAATTTAGTTTTGTTTGGTTCTTTTTCTTAAAATAACGTAGGTTTATGCTAGAAATGCCGGCTTTACCAATATTTTCCTAGTATATGTTGAAAAGTGTATGGAATCCTTAAATAAACAGGAAAACCATAATTTAAAGTCCATTTTCTCATCTTCAGTTGGAAATATGGACTTTTATAATTGGTATCCTCCAAATGTCGTGGGTTCACGATAAGATATATTGTCTTATCAATATTTTCCTAGTATACGGTGAAAAGTATGTGTAATCCAGCGACAAACGGGGAAAACCATGATTTAAAGCACTTATTGGTATTTAAACGCCGGAAATTTAGATAGGTTTCGTTCTTTTTCTCAAAATACCGTAGGTTTATGCAAGAAATGCCTGTTTTTTGACAAAAAAGAAGATCAAAGTAATTATATGTAACTATTATGTTTGGAGAAATAATATCTTTAGTTGAAGAATGTATTATATCGAACATGGTTTAATATATATATTATAAAGCTAATTTATTCCCACTATAAACTTATAAAAATACAAAAAATATATATCCAACTTGTGGTATTTTGTTTGTGGGTGTAAATTAACAATAATGAATAGATTTAATTTATTATTTCTCAATAATATATGCGGAAAGAAAACCAAAAAAACTTGTACTCGAACTTTATCAATTTATAAACTCACTTTTAAGTACCTCTCTTATATTCCTAACTTTGTGTTTGCGTCTGTGAATTTTTGGTGTTTAAGGTTATATCTTTTTACTTGTAAGGAAGCTTATTATTTTAAAGTCAAAAAGTCATAATTAATTTCTTCTAGCTATTTATTTATAAAGACTGCAGGTCCGCATCATCTTCACAGTATATATGTATATATAAGAAAATAATCATGTATATATTTTAAACATCAGAATTATGATAAAAATAGTTCCCAAAGTAATAAATAAAAGTATTTTAAAATCAGTCATGATTTTTAGGTGGTTGTCATTAACAGTCTCTATGACTTTTAATGGATTCGCTTCAAGTTTTTACAAAAATCCAGAATACATAATTCTGTTTCAAAATGTTGTTAAAATTATATCAGGTTGTCATTCAGTTGTTAAATTTATATCATTTACCATTAAACCAGCTTAGCATAATTAAATTATGATAGTAATTAATGATTATAATAATAATAATAATTAAATTAAAATAAATTATAATAATAATAATAATTAACATAATTAATTTAATAATTAATTAATTTACCTAAAAATAATGTACATAATTAATTTAATAATTAATTAATTTACATAATTAATTTACATAATTAATTTATGTAGTGCTTTCAAAAAATATCTTTAATCTTGAAAAATAATCTAATCCGAGCTTCTCTATTTCTGTTGACCAAAGTGTTGCAAAATGAATATGCATATTTTTACATTTTTCAACATTTATTAAACTTTTGTTTTGTAAAATAGTATTTAATATCAGAAAATCGAATAAAAAAACTCGATTTTTTGAAGATTTTTTGATGTGAGAAATATATGCCGCGGTGCAATTTCACCAAGAATAATAAATATAATAAAATTATTATTTCTAATTAAAT
Organism: Torymus aiolomorphi; assembly: GCA_036365515.1. NCBI lineage: Eukaryota > Metazoa > Arthropoda > Insecta > Hymenoptera > Torymidae > Torymus > Torymus aiolomorphi. The sequence goes on along the minus strand of CM070876.1, from coordinate 97,376,922 downwards.
ATTTCACTTTTTGTAAGATTATTATAACGAATCTTTATCTTATTTACTACTATAAAATGTACCATAAAAAACTTAATTTCTTTCGTTGGAAATTTTCATAAGGGTTGAGTGTAACTAGTTGAAAAGTTAACTTATTAGAAAGTTAAAAAGTTAATTACCTTTAACTTAACTTAGTTGAATATAAAACTTTTCAACTTTTAAGAAATTAATTATTACATACAAATTTTTTTAAAAGTGATTATGTATTAATATCATTTGTAATATTATTAGAACATTACTTTTACTATTTTTTATTATAATATATTATTATTTATTGATATTTTTTACGTCCAAGCCCATAAACGCGACTAACCCACCCTACTAAAAATTATCGATTGAATGCGATTAATTTTATATTAATTTGTAGCAACTAGGGGAGAAAGTTGAATTTTTCTAGCGAGGATGATGATTGAGCATGAAGCGCTCGAGTGATACACGAGTGCTCAAAATCATCATCCGAGTCTGAAAAAGTCAATTGCTCCCTTGTTACACATCGTACTGATTTTAATAAGTGCAGGAATAGGATCTTTTTTTTGCATGAAAAGTGGATGGGAGGTTGGGTAAACGCGAATGTATAGTATTTTCGGCCCGGGTATATAGTGAAAAATCATATACTCAACATGGGGATAAAGAGGGCCACCCCAGAGCACATGTTTGCTACCCTCGCCTTCGGCTCGGGCGGCAATTTATACCTGCTCTAGATTGGCCAACTCTTTATCTCTCTTGTTGTGTAATATACTATATTCCTCCCGCTACAGCGGGAGGAAAAGTAGTAGCGGGAGGAAAAGTCTCTTTTCCTTCCGCTACTGGAGTAAACCTCGCTAGACGCTCGAAATACTCGACTTTCTATTCACTTTTCTATGCAGGAAACGGTCCTTTTTCATGCACATGTTGAAAAAATAGTATTTATAACGATTCAATCCTAAACAAATGAATGTAAAATCAATCGTATTTAATCAACTATTTTTTGCATGCATAAAAATTTAACAAAAACAACTTGGACAATAATAAAACCAAAAACTTTAATTCATTGAATTACAAACATACAAAATTCTAACGTGTTATACTTAATCAAAACAAGATTTTAAGATTAAATTCAAAATTATTTTAAACTTCCATCTCTTTAAATATTAATTGTATTTGATTATTACAAAAGTCTACCCAATTGCGTGGACTTTTTCGTGGATTAATTACTGCTTCTTTTTGCGTGGACCTCGCGTTAATATAATCGTTTTAGTGATTGCCGGTCGTCTACGTCACTCCGTTATTTCAGTGGACATTTCATTCCCCAGCTACTTACGTTCAAGAAGTATTTTAATAATCGTTCAAGTGATTGTCGGGCATCTACGTAACTCCTTTATTTGCGTAGACCTCGTGGATCCTAGCTATGAATGTTTAAGAATTTTTTAAATAACCGTATTTTTTACTGCCGCACATCTATATAACTCCCTTATTTGCGTGGAGCTTGCGGCCCACGGCTACTTGGGTTTAAGAATTTCTTAAATAATGATCCCGTCTATTGTCGCACGTGTACGTAATTTCCCTACTAGAAATGGCCAATTAAAACTGACTGAAACCAATTAGTTTACACAATTCCAGATTGCAACCGATTGAAATCAATTCATTACTTATTGTTTTAAATCGGTACCATTCATTTGTAATATAGATTTTTGTAAATTAATCGATTACAAGCAGTTATGTTTAGCAGAACCCCTTATTTGCGTGAACCTCACGTCCCCGGTTTATTTAGGTTCAGGAATTTTTGAAATAATCGTTTTGCTTACTGTGGTACATCTACGTAACTCTCTTATTTGGTTAAGACCTCGCGGCTTCCAGCTATATTTGGATTACAAAATTTTTTTAATAATCGTTTCTCTGATGGACGTTACGTCTACGTACCTACTTTACTGGCCTTCCTGAGCTATTAAGGTCTAAGAATTTTCTAAATAATCGTCTTGCCTACTGTACGTGTACGTAACTCCCTTATTTGGGTGGACCTCGCAGCCATAGCTATGAAGGTTTAAGAATTTTTTTTAATAACTGTCTTGCTTACTGTCGCACATCTACGGATCTCCCTTATTTGCGTGTACCTCGCGACCCCCTGCTATGTATTTCAGTTCACAAATTCTTTTTCAGTGATTGTCGACCGCCTAAATAACGACCTTATTTTAGCGTAGAGCTCGCCGACCCAGGCTATTTGTGTTAAAGAATATTTTTAACAATCTTGTATATTATGATTCTAACGGCCTTGCGGTCCGAATGGTTAATATTTAGAACTTTTTGACACTCCGTGGATAAAGTACTACTTTTCGCACGCTTACGTTATCAAGCGTGCGCTAAAATAGCACTTTACACGCGTTGTGTCAAAAAATAATGTTTGGTACTCGTGATAAAAATGATTCTGAAGAAAAAAATCGTCTTCTTACTGTCGTACGTCTGCGTAACTCCATTATTTGAGTTGAGCTCGCGGCCCCCGGCTATTAATAATTAAAAATTGTTCAATAACCGTCTTGCTTACTGTCGCACATCTACGTAAGTTCCTCATTTGTGTAGACCTCATGGCTCCTGGCTACTTGGGCTTAAGAATTTCTTTAATAATGGTCACGCTTATTGTCGCACATCTACATAACTCGAGTTACCCTATTAGAAATTACCGATTAAAAGTGAGAAGAATCAATTAGCTTACACAATTCCACATTGAAACTGATTGAAATCGATTCATTTTTTATTATTTTAAATCGGTTCGAATCGTTTCTAATATGGTTTTTTTATAAATTAATCGGTTTTGATTGTTCATTTTTTGCAGGATCTCTTATTTTCGTGTACCTCACGTCCCCTGGCTATTTAGGTTAAAGAATTTTTTAAATAATTTTCCCGCTTGCTTGCCTTCACCTGTTATTTGGGAATAGATTTTTCATTTTTACCGCCTGCTTGCTTGTACGTATTATAGATACTAGTCTACGTAATCTCGAGTGATAGAAAGATTTGATTATATGTTCAACACGACCCTGGTGTGGTTATAGTTTGATTTAAGATCTTTGGTTTATTGCTTAAGCATTTACTTACATTTTGACTTGCTGCCCTTGGATTGGTGAGCTTTCTGGGTATTTATTTTATTATTGATATTATTTTTAATATTTGCACTTGCTGTCCTGGGATTAGTAAGGTATACGTGTATGATTTTCTTTTTTGTTATAATCAATTTCAAACTTTTTACTTTTTGAACTTAACTCTTAACTGTATTATGTATATCAGTTATTGAATAACTATTAAGTTAACTGAGTTACTTTTGTTTTGAATAAGCTTTTAACTTTCCCAAATTTGTCAAAGTTTCCCAACCTTTTTCATAATATCACCTACATTTTACATATAAATATTAAATAGAAATTCAATAATGCCTTTTTCTTTTATTATTAGGTACTTCAAATTCAGATATCCATCAGTCAGGTACTTCAGCTGAGGATACTTCTTTGCACACTATTAGTGACATAAGCAGCAGTATTGAAAATATTGGAGAGGATGAATCCGGACAGAATTTTTATGATAGTAGGGAAAACCTCACGTTTCAAGAGAATGTCAATAATGATGACATCGAGTCTCGCTCGAGAAGGGACAATAGCGATGATCAACATAGTATACTAAGTGATATTGATAGCAATGATTCACATTTATCAAATGAAGATTTCAATGCCGAAATTGACTACTCTAATAATGAGAGTGACTACTCTAATAGTGAGAGTGACTACTCTAATAGTGATAATGATAATATAGACGGTAATCCTAAAAAATCTGCGTTTTTTGACCAAATAATGTTTGAGCAATCAGAACTTACTGTGCGGGATGTAGTTATTCTGTGTTCTGCACTTTCATTAAGATTTCATCACTCAGATGAATCATTATTAGCACTTATGGATCTAATGAAAGTATGTGCTGGTCAAAGGTTTACAGATTTAAATTTTTCTAAATACAAGATGGCTCAATGTTTCTCAACGCAAAATGAGAATGTTACTTATAACTATTACTGTGATAAATGTTCGGAAAAAATTGTTTATTCAGTAAACGCAACGAAGAGAGTGAAAAAAATGCCAGTAGTCTGTGATAAATGCAATCAGGGAAGTTGCATTACCGCTACTTCTCCGAACTACTTTGTATCTATCGATTTAGCTTATCAAATAAGACAATTATTTTCAAATGATACAATTTTAAATGATATTTTAAAGCAAGTAAACAATCGAAATGCTAATACTTCAATTGATGATGTTACAGATGTTTACAATAGTGTAATACATAAGAAAATAATGCAATCTAGTAATAATGATGATCAGTCCTATATGTTAACTCTTAATTTCAATACTGATGGCGCTCCAATGACTAGAAGTGGTAAAACAGGATTTTGGCCATTACAAGTGATATTAAATAATTTATCGCCAAAACTACGATCTCGGTTTTTGCTTTTAGGAGGAATTTTGATGGTAAAAAAGGAGCCTAAGAGCAACTTGATGAATTTGTATCTATCAAAATTCGTGGAACAAATTAATCTTTTACATACCGAGGGCATTATCATCAGAAGAAATGGTAGAAAAATATTATTTAAGTTTTGTATATTGAGTTGTATTGTGGACACTGTATGTCGACCTATTATCCAAAATCGTATCCAATTCAATGGATACTATGGATGTAGTTGGTGTTATCAGCTAGGCATATATTTGAGGACTTGCAAAGGAATAAGATATGTGATTGGTCAAGATGATGAACTGAGAACGCATGAAAGCCACGAAGAAGATGTACATTTTGCAATCGATACTGAAAGTACGACGAGAGGTGTTAAAGGTTATTCAGTTTTGAGCAATATTGAACATTTTGATATGGTATGGTCTTTTACGTATGAGTATATGCATGCAATGCTCTTGGGCGTAGCGCATCAAATTTGGAACGAATGGAAGAAAAGTGGTTCACGGTATAAATTAAGTAATAAGGATATAAAGAGGATTGAAGAGGAATATTCGCGTATTACGCCTACTCACGACATTCATAGACTTCCAAGATTAGGCATACTTCAAGGTACTGCTAAACCGAAAGCGTCTGAGTTAAAATTCTGGTTACTATGCGCGAGTTTACCTTGTTTAAAGGATATATTAAATAGTGATGCTTTAGACCATTACGCTTTACTTGTTAAAAGTGCGTATACCCTTTTAAAACAAGAAATATCAAAAGAAGAGTTAATTCAATGTGAGAAAGATCTTTTAGAGTTTGTATATAAATATGAAATATATTATGGTGAAGAAACAATGACTTTTAACATACATGCTTTAACCCATGCAGTTGAATCAGTCCAAAAAACCGGGTCACTATGTGTGAATTCTGCTTTCCCTTTTGAAGGCGGTATTTATACATTAAAAACCTATATAAGCGGACCAAAAGGTATGGACCAACAAATGGCCAGGAAACATATGCAGTCACTAATTTTTAAAACGGGAAATTTGAAATCTATCTCTTCATCAGAAAAAACGAAAAATTTCTGCAAAAATTTATTTACTCCAAATCGGCTCAGTACGTATTATCAAGATAGTGAAGATGGTACTGTAACATATTTTGGAAAGCCTCGCGAATCAAAATTAGATGATGGTAGTGTATGTTTAGCATATTCGAAGTGTATTTTCAAAGGTACCATGTTTCAGAGTATTTACTATAAACGTGCAAAGAAGACTGATGATTCTGTAGTAGAACTTGTAACTGGAGAAGTTGCGCGTATAATAGAAATTTTGGAACAGAATGATCAGTGTTTCTTTCGGTTATCATTGATCCACCTCTATTGTGATAATGCATTTTCTGAAGTTACACATTTAAAAATAATAAGATTTGAAGATGATCGAAAGAACAATTTCACTGTGCCAGTGTTTAACGTTAAAAGCAAGCTACTTCTAGTCAGCGTTACTGCTGCTCGCTATGTGTGTATATTACCAAATACAATCGAAATACAATAAAAATTATTAAGTTGATAATAAAAATAAAAATTATGAATTGTTTATTACTGTGCATCCTAACCCTGCTAAAAATGACCCATCAAAATCCGTTGATTTACGAAAATCTATATTAAAAACGATTAGAATCGATTTAAAACGATAAAAAATGATAATAATTTATACATATTTTAACATTAAAACCGATTTACTTCACAGTTGCATTGAAAGCGATAAAACCAGATGACTTGATACAGAGTTTACGTCGATAAAAATCGATAAAATGACATTGCAATTCAAGTCGATAGAAAAGTATTTAAAATTTAAACATATTTTAAACATTAAAACCAATTTACTTCACAGTTGCATTGAAAGCGATAAAAACAGATGACTTGGTACAAAGTTTACGTCCATAAAAATCGATAAAATGACATTGCAATTCAAGTCGATAGAAAAGTATTTAAAATTTAAACATATTTTAAACATTAAAACCGATTTACTTCACAGTTGCATTGAAAGCGATAAAACCAGATGACTTGGCACGGAGTTGACGTTTATAAAAATCGATAAAATGATATTGCAATTCAAGTCGATAGAAGAGTATTAAAAATTTAAACATATTTTAAACATTAAAACCAATTTACTTCACAGTTGCATTGAAAACGATAAAAACAGATGACTTGATACAGAGTTTACGTCCATAAAAATCGATAAAATGACATTGCAATTCAAGTCGATAGAAAAGTATTTAAAATTTAAACATATTTTAAACATTAAAACCAATTTACTTCACTGTTGCATTGAAAGCGATAAAAACAGATGACTTGGTACAAAGTTTACGTCCATAAAAATCGATAAAATGACATTGCAATTCAAGTCGATAGAAAAGTATTTAAAATTTAAACATATTTTAAACAGTAAAACCGATTTATTTCACAGTTGCATTGAAAGCGATAGAAACAGATGACTTGGTACAGAGTTGGCGTCATTAAAAATCGATAAAACGATATTTCGATTGAAGTTGATAGAAAAGTATTTAAAATTTATACATATTTTGAACATGAAAACCGATTTAATTAAAAGTCGTATTAAATGCGATTCAGCTCGATTAAAACTAATGTAAGAAATGAAAGTTGAAGTCGATAGCGATTGAAATCGATCGAAGCCGATTCATTTTCTATCGAAATTTTCAACTGGTCGATTGAATTGATGAAAATCGATTAATGTCGATAGAATTCTTATCGATTTTAATCTGTTTGAATAGATTGTTTTTAGCAGGGGAGCTGATTCTGTTTAGGTGGGAAACTCCAGACTACTTCCTGACAGATAACGGGAAGGAGTTTGTGAATAAACACTTAGACAAAATTCTCATAGAGTACGGAATTAAACACATAACAATGCCCCCCTATCACTCACAGAGCGACCCGGTCGAGGGCACGAACCGCACACTCAAAACGATGATAGCGACTTTTGTGGATGCGGACCACAAGAGTTGGGATAAAATTTTGCACGCGTTTAGGCACGCAATTAATACCGAAACACAAGCTACGACGAGGGTTTCCCCAGCGTTTTTAAATTTCGGGAGGCAGCCTAAACCGGTGAAAAGTTTGAGGAGGAAGTTGAATCGAGAGAGGGGTTGGTTCGAATAGACCCCACGGAATGGCAAGATCGGTTGAAAAGGCTAGATGCACTCCGAGATCTGGTGGCCAGGCATATCGACTCCGAGCAAGAGCGGCAGAAACAATATTATGATAAACGCAGGAGACACGTGGAATTGTTTGTAGGTGATTTAGTGTTGCGGAAGCAACACTCGCTCTCAAATGCCGCACGCGCGTTCTCGGCAAAGTTACATATGAGATATGCCGGGCCATACAAGATTTTGGAAGTACTCTCGCCGGAGATGTATGTGTTATAAACGAGATCGAAGAAACAGACTGTGAAAGCGCACGTTTCAGAGTTAAAAAAATGTTTACCACCGAGAAATGCAAAATAGGTCAATTTTAGGGTTTTGTAAGAGTGCATGTTGAAAGTGTGATGGTGATTACTGTTTTTTTTGTTGTTGTGTTTTTTTGCGTATGGATGAATTGACGCGACGAGAGAAAATGTTGTTTAGTTCACAGGTGTAGGTCAACTGCTGTCGGAGTGGAGAGCGGCGTAAATGGACGCCGATAAAGAGCCGGAGGGGTCCGGGAAGCCCCGATGGGTAGCGAGGCAGGGGAGCGCGGCGGAGTTGCGATGGCTGGCGTAGCCGCAGTCGCGACGAGCGTTGCAGCCCCTGTATGAGAGCTGTTGAGGAGGACGTGTACGTCCTTCCCGAGGTCGATTGAACGAGAGGCCGGAACCCCTCGGCCGAGAAGGAACACTGGAGGATCCGAACCCGCAACCTCCAGTGCTCCCCGGGATTGTCGGCATCAAGAGAGGCGAGACTGATTCCTTCCATATGGAATGGGATGGGGGACCAGTCTCCTCGGCGAGACTGATCGAGCGCCTCCGAGACCCGACAGGGATGCGCGGTGTCCAGCGAGCGGAGCGTACGCACGACGCTTACGCTCGCGGGAACATCGCGCCGGCCGGGTTCTGGGAGGATGAACGCCGCCGGGAGAACGAGGAGCGGGCTGGTTCAGGGAGAAGGAGGAGGAAAAAGAAAGGCAAGGGCCCGAACTTCCAGAAGGAAGATATTGTGTCGGTGCTGTTTAGCGCCGCCAGAGCCGCAGCCTTCAACCGAACGCCAGCCGCTCGCGTCTGAGGAGCCCATGCCGTACTCGAGCCTAGGCACGACCTATGAAAGGTTTTGCCAGAGCTTGCGCCGGTTGTCTCCAGCGACGCAGGAACGGTTGAAGGGAGTTTGGAGGGGGGAGCAGGTTAGCTCGTCGGATTCGTCTGACTGAGCAGCCTGCCCAACATAGAGAGCTCGTCCTGGGTTTTTCCCGGAATCCAGGGTGCGAGATGCAGAGGCGCCAAGGCGCATAGAGAGGCGAGAGCAGGTCGACCGACATATAAGTGAGTATGGGAACATTAGAAAATTGTGCATGTGTTGTTTTACGAGTGCATGTATAATAGGAGAATGTACGGACAATTTGTATAAAAAAAAAAAAAAAAAAAAAAATTTATGAGTAAAGTTACGTTAACACGGATAGCTGAGTTACACGCGCACACGAGCGAAGCATCTTATATTTGGAAAATATTGGTAAAAATAGGCATTTTATCGTGAACCTACGATATTTTGAGGAAAACAATGATAAAAATCCATATTTCCAGAAGATTAAGAACAAAAAGTACTGAAAATCATGGTTTTTCTTTTTTTTGCAGGGATCCACAGACTTTTTACCATATTTTAGGAAAATATTGGTAAAAACAGTCATTTCTATCATAAACCTACGTTAGTTTGAGAAAACCCCCGAACCAAATCCAAATTTAATGCGTTTGAATTCCAAAGTACTGACAATCATTTTTTTCCCTGTTTTTTGCAGGATACCACGCACTTTTCACAATATTTTAGGAAAATATTGGTAAAAACAGGCATTTTTAGAATAGACCTATGTTATTTTGACGAAAACAATGATCGAAATAAATATTTCCAGCAGGTTAAGAACAAAAAGTACTGAAAATCGTGGTTTATCGCTGTTTTTGGCAGAATACCACCCACTTTTCACCATATACTAGGAAAATATTGGTAGAAACAGGCATTTTTATCATAGCCCTATGTTATTTTATGAAAACAATGGTCGTAATCCATATTTCTAGCAGATTAAGAACCAAAAGTACCGAGAATCATGGTTTTCGCTGTTTTTTTCAGGATACAAAGTACTTTTCATCATATACTTGAAAAATATTAATAATAACAGTCTTATTTAGCACAAAACTTCGTCATTTTGAGGAAAGCAATGATCAAAATCCATATTTCCCGCAAATTAAGAACAAAAACTAACAAAAATCGTGGTTTTTCGCCGTATTTTGCAGGATCCCACGCACTTTTTACCATATACTAGGAAAATATTGGTAAAAACAGACATTTTACACCATTTATTAGGAAAATGTTGGTAATATACGGCATTTATGGAATAAAACTACCTTATTTTGCGTATAACAATGATACAAAGCCGTATTTCCTGCGTTTAACGAGCAAACAGGTCTGAAAATCATGGTTTTTCGCTGTTTTTCTCATGGTTCCACGCGCTTTTCTCTATATACTAGGAAAATATTGGTAAAAGCAGGCATTTTAACGTAAACCTACTATATTTTCAGGAAAACAATAACAAAAATCCATATTTTCAGCCGATTAAGAACAAAAAGTACTGAAAATCATGATTGTTCGTTGTTTTTTGCAGAATTCCAAGCACTTTTCTCCATATAATAGGAAAATATTGAGAAAAATATTGGTAAAAACAGACTTTTTTAGCATAGACCTAAGCTATTTTGACGGAAACAATGATCGAAATCCATATATCCCGCTGATTAAGAACAAAAAGTACTGAAAATCATGGTTTTTCGCTGTTTTTTCAGGATACAACGAACTTTTCACCATATCTTAGGAAAATATTGATGAATACAGACATATTACACAATGTATTAGGAATATATTGGTAAAATCCGGCATTTATGGCATAAAACTACCTTATTTTGCGTATAACAAGGATCCAAATCCATATTTCCACGCACTTTTCTCCATATAATAGGAAAATATTGGTAAAAACAGGCAATTCTAGCATAAACATACGCTTTTTTTGAGAAAAACAGCAATTCAAATCGAAAGCCATTCATTTCTAGCGAAAACTACCTTATTTTGCGGAAACAATGATATAAATACATAATTCCTGCGTTTAAAGAGCAAACAGAACTGAAAATCTTGGTTTTTCGCTGTTTTTCGCACGATTCCACCCTCTTTTCTCCATCTAATAGGAAAATATTGTTAAAAACATGCATTTCTGGAATATACCTTTGTTATTTTAGAAAAACATCGAACCCAATCTAAAGTCGTTTTTAGCATAAAGCCACCTTATTTTGCGGAAAACAATGATCCAAATACATATTTCCTGCGACTGGAGTGCAAACAGTTCAGAAAATCATGGTTTTTCGCTGTTCATCGCACGATTCCACGCTCTTTTCTCCATTTACTACGAAAATATTGGTAAAAACAGCCATTTTATCGTGAACCTACTATATTTTGAGGAAAACAATGATAAAAAACCATATTTCCAGCTGATTAAGAACAAAAAGTACTGAATATCATGGTTTTTCTTTTTTTTGCAGGACTCCACGCACTTTTCACCATATACTAGAAAAATATTGGTAAAAACAGGCATTTTTAGCATAGACCGAAGTTATTTTGACGAAAAAAATGATCGAAATCCATATTTCCAGTAGATTAAGAACAAAAAGTACTGAAAATCATGGTTTTTCGTTTTTTTCTCAGGATACAACATACCTTTCACCATATATTTGTAAAATATTGGTAAAAATAGGCATATTTAGCATAAAACTTCGTCATTTTAGGGAAAACAATGACCAAAATCCATATTTCCAGCAGATTAAGAACAAAAAGTAATGAAAATCATGGTTCTTTCTGTTTTTTTCAGGAGACATCGTACTTTTCGACATATAATTGGAAAAGATATGTAAAAATTCGGTTATTTAGCATAAAACTGCGTGATTTTGAGGAAAACAATGACCAAATCCATATTCTCCAGCAGAATAGGAACAAAAAGTACTGAAAATCATGGTTTTTCGATGTTTTTATCAGGATAAAACATACTTTTCACGATAAACTTGGAAAATATTGGTAAAAACAGGCATATTTAGCATAAAACTACGCCATTTTAGGGAAAACAATAAGCCAAATCCATATTCCCAGCTGATTAAGAACAAAAAGTAGTGAAAATCATGGTTTTTCACAGTTTTTTTCAGGATTCAACGTACTTTTCAACATATACTTGGGAAATATTGGTAAAAATATGCATTTTTAACATAGACCTAAGTTATTTTTTCGAAAACAATGATCGAAATCCATATTTCCAGAAGATGAAGAAGAACAAGTTCCAGAAATCATGGTTTTTCGCTGTTTTTTCAGGATACAACGAACTTTTCGACATATAATTGGAAAAGATATGTAAAAATAGGCTTATTTAGCATAAAACTTCGTGATTTTGAGGAAAACAATGACCAAATCCATATTCTCCAGCCGAATAGAAATAAAAAGTACTGAAAATCATGGTTTTTCGACGTTTTTATCAGGATACAACATACTTTTCACCAAATACTTGGAAAATATTATTAAAAACAGGTATATTTAGCATAGAACTTCGTCATTTTGAGGAAAGCAATGATCCAAATCCATATTTCCAGCAGATTAAGAACAAAAAGTACCGAATATCGTTGTTTTTTCGCTGCTTTTTGCAGGATACCACGCACTTTTCACCATATACTATGAAAATATTGGTACATTCAGGCATATTTAGCACAAAACTTCATTATTTTGAGGGAAACAATGATCCCATTCCATATTTCCAGCAGATTAAGAACAAAAAGTACCGAAAATCATGGTTTTCCACTGTTTTTTTCAGAATACAATGTACTCACCATATAATTGGAAAATATTTGTAAAAACAGGCATTGTTAGTGAAGGCCTAGGTTATTTAGACGAAAACAATGATCGAAATCCATATTTCCAGCAGGTTAAGAACAAAAGGACTGAAAATCATGGTTTTTCACTGTTTTTTGGTAAATATTGGTAAATACAGATATTTGTAGCTTAACCTAAGTTATTTAGACGAAAACTATGATGCAAATAATTATTTCCAGCAGATTAAGAACAAAAAGTACCTAAAATCATGGTTTTTCGCAGTTTCTTGCAGGAACCCACGCGCTTTTCACCTAATACTAGGAAAATATTGATAAAACAGGCATTTTTAGCATACACCAGAGCTATTTTGATGAAAATAATGATGGAAATCGATATTTCCAGCAGATCAAGAACAATAGGTACCCAAAAACATGGTTTTTCGCTGTTTCTTGCAGGATCCCACGTTCTTTTCACAATATAATTGAAAAATATTGGTAAAAACAGGCTTTGTTAGCATAGACCTACGTTATTTAGAGGAAAACAATGATCCAAAACCATATTCCCAGCAGATTAAAAACAAAAAGTAATGAAAATCATGGTTTTTCGCTGTTTTTTTCAGCATTCACCGTATTTTTCAACATATACTTGGGAAATATTGGTAAAAACATGCATTTGTAACATAGACCTAAGTTATTTTGACGAAAACAATGATCGAAATCCATATTTCCAGAAGATGAAGAAGAAAAAGTTCCAGAAATCATGGTTTTTCGTTGTTTTTTTCAGGATACAACATACTTTTCGACATATGATTGGAAAAGATATGTAAAAATAGGCTTACTTAGCATAGAACTTCGTGATTTTGAGGAAAACAATGACCAAATCCATATTCTCCAGCAGAATAGGAACAAAAAGTACTGAAAATCATGGTTTTTCGATGTTTTTATCAGGATACAACATACATTTCACCATATACTTGGAAAATATTGGTAAAAACAGGCTTTGTTAGCATAGACCTAGGTTATTTAGACGAAAACAATGATCGAAGTCCATATTTCCAGCAGAGTAAAAACAGAAAGTACTGAAAATCATGGTTTCTTTTTTTTTTCTCAGGATACAACATACATTTCACCATAGCACTTAATGATATTCAAAAGCCGGAAATTTAGTTTGTTTCGTTCTTTTTCTGAAAATAACGTAGGTTTATGCTAGCAGTGCCTGTTTTTACCAATATTTACCTAGTAGAGCGTGAAAAGTGTGGAATTCTGTAACAAATAGTGAAAACCATGATTTAAAGCACTTATTGGTATACAAATGCCGGAAATTTAGATTTGTTTCGTTCTTTATCTCAAAATAACGTAGGTTTAAGCCAGAATTCCCTGTTCTTACCAATAATTTCCGAATATATAGTGAAAAATGCCTGTGTTTACCAATATTGCCCTACTATATGTCGAAAAGTACATGGAATCCTGGAATAAACAGTGAAAACCATAATTTATAGTCCTTTTTCTCTTCCAGAGTTGGAAATATGGACTTTTATAATTGGTATCCTCTAAATATCGCGGATTCACGATAAAGTACATTGTTCTATCAATATTTTGCTAGTATACGGTGACAAGTGTGTGGACTCCTGCAACAAACAGGGAAAACCATGATTTAAAGCACTTATTGGCATTCAATCGCCGGAAATTTAGATTTGTTTCGTTCTTTTTCTCAAAATAACGTAGGTTTATGCTGGAAATGCGTGTTGTTACCAATAGTTTCCTAGAATATGGTGAAAAGTGCGTGGAATCCTGCAAGAAACAGTGAAAACCATGATTTAAAGCACTTATTGGTATTCAAAAGCCGGTAATTTAGTTTATTTCGTTCTTTTTCTCAAAATAATGTTTCATGTTAGAAATGCCTTTTTCTACCAATATTTTCCTAGTATATGGTGAAAAGTCCGTGGAGGTTAATTTAAAGAACTATTTCTCTTCGTTTAGAAATGCGGATTTTTATAATTGGTATCCCCTTTAAAATACATTGTTTTACCAATATTTTCCTAATATATGGTGAGAAATGCCTGTTCTTACCAATATTTTCCAAGTATATGGTGAAAAGTACGTTGTATCATGAAGAGACAGCGAAAAACCATGATTTTCAGTACTTTTTGTTCTTAATCTGCTACAAATATGGATTTCCATCATTTTCTTCGTGAAAATTACGTAGGTCTATGCTAAACATGCCTGTTCTTTTCAATATTTTCGTAGTATATGGTGAAAAATGCGGTGTATCCTTCAAAAAACAGCGAAAAATCATGATTTTCGATACTTTTTGTTATTAATCTGCTGGAAATACGGATTGCGATCATTGTTTTCGTCAAAATCGGTTAGGGCTGTACTAGAAATGCCTGTTGTTATCAATATTTACCAATTATATGGTGAAAAGTGCGTGGTATCCTGCAAAACAGCGAAAATCCATTATTTTCAGTACCTTTTGTTCATAATCTCCTGGAAATATGGTTATGCATCATTGTTTTACTCAAAATGACGAAGTTTTATGCTAAATATGCCTGTTTTTAACAGTAATTTCCAAGTATATGGTGGACAGTCCGTGGTAGCCTGCAAAAAGCAGAGAAAAACCATGATTTTCAGTACTTTTTGTTCTTAATCTGCTGGAAATATGGATTACCACCATTGTTTTCGGCAAAATAACTTAGGTCTATGCTGCAAATGCCTGTTTTTACCAAGATTTTCCTAGTATATGGTCAAAAGTGCGTGGTAACCTGCAAAATACCGCGAAAAACATGATTTTCAGCACTTTTTGTTCTTAATCTGCTGGAAATATGAATTTTGATCATTCATTTCGTCAAAATAACATAGGTTTATGCTAAAAATGCCTGTTTTTTCCGATACTTTCCATCTATATGATCAAAAGTACATTGTATCCTGAAAAAATCAGCGAAAAACCATGATTTTTATTACATTTTGTTCTTAATGTGCTGGAAATATGGATTTCGATCATTGTTTTCATCAAAATAACTTAGATCTATGCCAATATGTCTGTTTTACCAATATTTTCCTAGTATATGGTGAAAAGTGCGTGGTGTCCATCAAAAAACAGCGAAAAACCTTGATTTTCGGTACGTTTTGTTCTTAATCTGCTGGAAATATGGATGTGGAATATTCCTTTCCTCAAAATGAGGAAGTTTTATGCTAAATATGCCAATTTTTACCAACATTTTCATAAGATATGGTCAAAAATGTCCGTTTTTACCAATATTTTCCAAGCATATGGTGAAAAATGCCTGTTTTTACGAATATTTTGCTAGTATGTGTTGAAAAGTGTGTGGAATCCTGCACCAAACAGGGAAAACCATGATTTAAAGCACTCACTGGTATTCAGACGCCGGAAATTTTGATTTGTTTCGTTCTTTTTCTCAAAATAACGTAGGTTTATGTTAGAAATGCCTGTATTTACCAATATCTTCCTAATATATGGTGAGAAATGCCTGTTTTTACCAATATTTTCCAAGTATATGGTGAAAAGTACGTTGTATCATGAAGAGACAGCGAAAAACCATGATTTTCAGTACTTTTTGTTCTTAATCTGCTACAAATATGGATTTCCATCATTTTCTTCGTGAAAATTACGTAGGTCTATGCTAAACATGCCTGTTCTTTTCAATATTTTCGTAGTATATGGTGAAAAGTACGGTGTATCCTTCAAAAAACAGCGAAAAATCATGATTTTCGATACTTTTTGTTATTAATCTGCTGGAAATACGGATTGCGATCATTGTTTTCGTCAAAATCGGTTAGGGCTATACTAGAAATGCCTGTAGTTATCAATATTTACCAAGTATATGGTGAAAAGTGCGTGGTATCCTGCAAAACAGCGAAAAACCATTATTTTCGGTACCTTTTGTTCATAATCTCCTGGAAATATGGTTATGCATCATTGTTTTACTCAAAATGACGAAGTTTTATGCTAAATATGCCTGTTTTTAACAGTAATTTCCAAGTATATGGTGGAAAGTCCGTGGTAGCCTGCAAAAAGCAGAGAAAAACTATGATTTTCAGTACTTTTTGTTCTTAATCTGCTGGAAATATGGATTACCACCATTGTTCTCGGCAAAATAACTTAGGTCTATGCTGCAAATGCCTGTTTTTACCAAGATTTCCCTAGTATATGGTCAAAAGTGCGTGGTAACCTGCAAAATACCGCGAAAAAACATGATTTTCAGCACTTTTTGTTCTTAATCTGCTGGAAATATGAATTTTGATCATTCATTTCGTCAAAATAACATAGGTTTATGCTAAAAATGCCTGTTTTCCGATACTTTCCATCTATATGATGAAAAGTACATTGTATCCTGAAAAAATCAGCGAAAAACCATGATTTTTATTACATTTTGTTCTTAATGTGCTGGAAATATGGATTTCGATCATTGTTTTCATCAAAATAACTTAGATCTATGCCAATATGTCTGTTTTACCAATATTTTCCTAGTATATGGTGAAAAGTGCGTGGTGTCCATCAAAAAACAGCGAAAAACCTTGATTCTCGGTACATTTTGTTCTTAATCTGCTGGAAATATGGATGTGGAATATTCCTTTCCTCAAAATGAGGAAGTTTTATGCTAAATATGCCAATTTTTACCAACATTTTCATAAGATATGGTCAAAAATGTCTGTTTTTACCAATATTTTCCAAGTATATGGTGAAAAATGCCTGTTTTTACGAATATTTTGCTAGTATGTGTTGAAAAGTGTGTGGAGTCCTGCACCAAACAGGGAAAACCATGATTTAAAGCACTCACTGGTATTCAGACGCCGGAAATTTTGATTTGTTTCGTTCTTTTTCTCAAAATAACGTAGGTTTATGTTAGAAATGCCTGTATTTACCAATATCTTCCTAATATATGGTGAGAAATGCCTGTTTTTACCAATATTTTGCTAGTATGTGGTCAAAAGTGCGCGGAATCCTGCAATAAACAGGGAAAACCATAATTTAAAGTACTTTTTCTCTTCGTGAGTTTGAAATATGGACTTCTGTAATTGGTATCCTCTAAATATCGTGGGTTCACGATAAAATACATTGGTTAACGAATATTTTCCTAGCATACGGTGGAAAGTGTGTGAAATCTTGCAACAAAGAGTGAAAACCATGAATTAAAGCACTTATTGGCATTCAAACTCCGGAAATTTAGTTTTGTTTGGTTCTTTTTCTTAAAATAACGTAGGTTTATGCTAGAAATGCCGGCTTTACCAATATTTTCCTAGTATATGTTGAAAAGTGTATGGAATCCTTAAATAAACAGGGAAAACCATAATTTAAAGTCCATTTTCTCATCTTCAGTTGGAAATATGGACTTTTATAATTGGTATCCTCCAAATGTCGTGGGTTCACGATAAGATATATTGTCTTATCAATATTTTCCTAGTATACGGTGAAAAGTATGTGTAATCCAGCGACAAACGGGGAAAACCATGATTTAAAGCACTTATTGGTATTTAAACGCCGGAAATTTAGATAGGTTTCGTTCTTTTTCTCAAAATACCGTAGGTTTATGCAAGAAATGCCTGTTTTTTGACAAAAAAGAAGATCAAAGTAATTATATGTAACTATTATGTTTGGAGAAATAATATCTTTAGTTGAAGAATGTATTATATCGAACATGGTTTAATATATATATTATAAAGCTAATTTATTCCCACTATAAACTTATAAAAATACAAAAAATATATATCCAACTTGTGGTATTTTGTTTGTGGGTGTAAATTAACAATAATGAATAGATTTAATTTATTATTTCTCAATAATATATGCGGAAAGAAAACCAAAAAAACTTGTACTCGAACTTTATCAATTTATAAACTCACTTTTAAGTACCTCTCTTATATTCCTAACTTTGTGTTTGCGTCTGTGAATTTTTGGTGTTTAAGGTTATATCTTTTTACTTGTAAGGAAGCTTATTATTTTAAAGTCAAAAAGTCATAATTAATTTCTTCTAGCTATTTATTTATAAAGACTGCAGGTCCGCATCATCTTCACAGTATATATGTATATATAAGAAAATAATCATGTATATATTTTAAACATCAGAATTATGATAAAAATAGTTCCCAAAGTAATAAATAAAAGTATTTTAAAATCAGTCATGATTTTTAGGTGGTTGTCATTAACAGTCTCTATGACTTTTAATGGATTCGCTTCAAGTTTTTACAAAAATCCAGAATACATAATTCTGTTTCAAAATGTTGTTAAAATTATATCAGGTTGTCATTCAGTTGTTAAATTTATATCATTTACCATTAAACCAGCTTAGCATAATTAAATTATGATAGTAATTAATGATTATAATAATAATAATAATTAAATTAAAATAAATTATAATAATAATAATAATTAACATAATTAATTTAATAATTAATTAATTTACCTAAAAATAATGTACATAATTAATTTAATAATTAATTAATTTACATAATTAATTTACATAATTAATTTATGTAGTGCTTTCAAAAAATATCTTTAATCTTGAAAAATAATCTAATCCGAGCTTCTCTATTTCTGTTGACCAAAGTGTTGCAAAATGAATATGCATATTTTTACATTTTTCAACATTTATTAAACTTTTGTTTTGTAAAATAGTATTTAATATCAGAAAATCGAATAAAAAACTCGATTTTTTGAAGATTTTTTGATGTGAGAAATATATGCCGCGGTGCAATTTCACCAAGAATAATAAATATAATAAAATTATTATTTCTAATTAAATATTTCACTTTTTGTAAGATTATTATAACGAATCTTTATCTTATTTACTACTATAAAATGTACCATAAAAAACTTAATTTCTTTCGTTGGAAATTTTCATAAGGGTTGAGTGTAACTAGTTGAAAAGTTAACTTATTAGAAAGTTAAAAAGTTAATTACCTTTAACTTAACTTAGTTGAATATAAAACTTTTCAACTTTTAAGAAATTAATTATTACATACAAATTTTTTTAAAAGTGATTATGTATTAATATCATTTGTAATATTATTAGAACATTACTTTTACTATTTTTTATTATAATATATTATTATTTATTGATATTTTTTACGTCCAAGCCCATAAACGCGACTAACCCACCCTACTAAAAATTATCGATTGAATGCGATTAATTTTATATTAATTTGTAGCAACTAGGGGAGAAAGTTGAATTTTTCTAGCGAGGATGATGATTGAGCATGAAGCGCTCGAGTGATACACGAGTGCTCAAAATCATCATCCGAGTCTGAAAAAGTCAATTGCTCCCTTGTTACACATCGTACTGATTTTAATAAGTGCAGGAATAGGATCTTTTTTTTGCATGAAAAGTGGATGGGAGGTTGGGTAAACGCGAATGTATAGTATTTTCGGCCCGGGTATATAGTGAAAAATCATATACTCAACATGGGGATAAAGAGGGCCACCCCAGAGCACATGTTTGCTACCCTCGCCTTCGGCTCGGGCGGCAATTTATACCTGCTCTAGATTGGCCAACTCTTTATCTCTCTTGTTGTGTAATATACTATATTCCTCCCGCTACAGCGGGAGGAAAAGTAGTAGCGGGAGGAAAAGTCTTTTCCTTCCGCTACTGCAGTAAACCTCGCTAGACGCTCGAAATACTCGACTTTCTATTCACTTTTCTATGCAGGAAACGGTCCTTTTTCATGCACATGTTGAAAAAATAGTATTTATAACGATTCAATCCTAAACAAATGAATGTAAAATCAATCGTATTTAATCAACTATTTTTTGCATGCATAAAAATTTAACAAAAACAACTTGGACAATAATAAAACCAAAAACTTTAATTCATTGAATTACAAACATACAAAATTCTAACGTGTTATACTTAATCAAAACAAGATTTTAAGATTAAATTCAAAATTATTTTAAACTTCCATCTCTTTAAATATTAATTGTATTTGATTATTACAAAAGTCTACCCAATTGCGTGGACTTTTTCGTGGATTAATTACTGCTTCTTTTTGCGTGGACCTTGCGTTAATATAATCGTTTTAGTGATTGCCGGTCGTCTACGTCACTCCGTTATTTCAGTGGACATTTCATTCCCCAGCTACTTACGTTCAAGAAGTATTTTAATAATCGTTCAAGTGATTGTCGGGCATCTACGTAACTCCTTTATTTGCGTAGACCTCGTGGATCCTAGCTATGAATGTTTAAGAATTTTTTAAATAACCGTATTTTTTACTGCCGCACATCTATATAACTCCCTTATTTGCGTGGAGCTTGCGGCCCACGGCTACTTGGGTTTAAGAATTTCTTAAATAATGATCCCGTCTATTGTCGCACGTGTACGTAATTTCCCTACTAGAAATGGCCAATTAAAACTGACTGAAACCAATTAGTTTACACAATTCCAGATTGCAACCGATTGAAATCAATTCATTACTTATTGTTTTAAATCGGTACCATTCATTTGTAATATAGATTTTTGTAAATTAATCGATTACAAGCAGTTATGTTTAGCAGAACCCCTTATTTGCGTGAACCTCACGTCTCCGGTTTATTTAGGTTCAGGAATTTTTGAAATAATCGTTTTGCTTACTGTGGTACATCTACGTAACTCTCTTATTTGGTTAAGACCTCGCGGCTTCCAGCTATATTTGGATTACAAAATTTTTTTAATAATCGTTTCTCTGATGGACGTTACGTCTACGTACCTACTTTACTGGCCTTCCTGAGCTATTAAGGTCTAAGAATTTTCTAAATAATCGTCTTGCCTACTGTACGTGTACGTAACTCCCTTATTTGGGTGGACCTCGCAGCCATAGCTATGAAGGTTTAAGAATTTTTTTTAATAACTGTCTTGCTTACTGTCGCACATCTACGGATCTCCCTTATTTGCGTGTACCTCGCGACCCCCTGCTATGTATTTCAGTTCACAAATTCTTTTTCAGTGATTGTCGACCGCCTAAATAACGACCTTATTTTAGCGTAGAGCTCGCCGACCCAGGCTATTTGTGTTAAAGAATATTTTTAACAATCTTGTATATTATGATTCTAACGGCCTTGCGGTCCGAATGGTTAATATTTAGAACTTTTTGACACTCCGTGCATAAAGTACTACTTTTTCGCACGCTTAGGTTATCAAGCGTGCGCTAAAATAGCACTTTACACGCGTTGTGTCAAAAAATAATGTTTGGTACTCGTGATAAAAATGATTCTGAAGAAAAAAATCGTCTTCTTACTGTCGTACGTCTGCGTAACTCCATTATTTGAGTTGAGCTCGCGGCCCCCGGCTATTAATAATTAAAAATTGTTCAATAACCGTCTTGCTTACTGTCGCACATCTACGTAAGTTCCTCATTTGTGTAGACCTCATGGCTCCTGGCTACTTGGGCTTAAGAATTTCTTTAATAATGGTCACGCTTATTGTCGCACATCTACATAACTCGAGTTACCCTATTAGAAATTACCGATTAAAAGTGAGAAGAATCAATTAGCTTACACAATTCCACATTGAAACTGATTGAAATCGATTCATTTTTTATTATTTTAAATCGGTTCGAATCGTTTCTAATATGGTTTTTTATAAATTAATCGGTTTTGATTGTTCATTTTTTGCAGGATCTCTTATTTTCGTGTACCTCACGTCCCCTGGCTATTTAGGTTAAAGAATTTTTTAAATAATTTTCCCGCTTGCTTGCCTTCACCTGTTATTTGGGAATAGATTTTTCATTTTTACCGCCTGCTTGCTTGTACGTATTATAGATACTAGTCTACGTAATCTCGAGTGATAGAAAGATTTGATTATATGTTCAACACGACCCTGGTGTGGTTATAGTTTGATTTAAGATCTTTGGTTTATTGCTTAAGCATTTACTTACATTTTGACTTGCTGCCCTTGGATTGGTGAGCTTTCTGGGTATTTATTTTATTATTGATATTATTTTTAATATTTGCACTTGCTGTCCTGGGATTAGTAAGGTATACGTGTATGATTTTCTTTTTTGTTATAATCAATTTCAAACTTTTTACTTTTTGAACTTAACTCTTAACTGTATTATGTATATCAGTTATTGAATAACTATTAAGTTAACTGAGTTACTTTTGTTTTGAATAAGCTTTTAACTTTCCCAAATTTGTCAAAGTTTCCCAACCTTTTTCATAATATCACCTACATTTTACATATAAATATTAAATAGAAATTCAATAATGCCTTTTTCTTTTATTATTAGGTACTTCAAATTCAGATATCCATCAGTCAGGTACTTCAGCTGAGGATACTTCTTTGCACACTATTAGTGACATAAGCAGCAGTATTGAAAATATTGGAGAGGATGAATCCGGACAGAATTTTTATGATAGTAGGGAAAACCTCACGTTTCAAGAGAATGTCAATAATGATGACATCGAGTCTCGCTCGAGAAGGGACAATAGCGATGATCAACATAGTATACTAAGTGATATTGATAGCAATGATTCACATTTATCAAATGAAGATTTCAATGCCGAAATTGACTACTCTAATAATGAGAGTGACTACTCTAATAGTGAGAGTGACTACTCTAATAGTGATAATGATAATATAGACGGTAATCCTAAAAATCTGCGTTTTTTGACCAAATAATGTTTGAGCAATCAGAACTTACTGTGCGGGATGTAGTTATTCTGTGTTCTGCACTTTCATTAAGATTTCATCACTCAGATGAATCATTATTAGCACTTATGGATCTAATGAAAGTATGTGCTGGTCAAAGGTTTACAGATTTAAATTTTTCTAAATACAAGATGGCTCAATGTTTCTCAACGCAAAATGAGAATGTTACTTATAACTATTACTGTGATAAATGTTCGGAAAAAATTGTTTATTCAGTAAACGCAACGAAGAGAGTGAAAAAAATGCCAGTAGTCTGTGATAAATGCAATCAGGGAAGTTGCATTACCGCTACTTCTCCGAACTACTTTGTATCTATCGATTTAGCTTATCAAATAAGACAATTATTTTCAAATGATACAATTTTAAATGATATTTTAAAGCAAGTAAACAATCGAAATGCTAATACTTCAATTGATGATGTTACAGATGTTTACAATAGTGTAATACATAAGAAAATAATGCAATCTAGTAATAATGATGATCAGTCCTATATGTTAACTCTTAATTTCAATACTGATGGCGCTCCAATGACTAGAAGTGGTAAAACAGGATTTTGGCCATTACAAGTGATATTAAATAATTTATCGCCAAAACTACGATCTCGGTTTTTGCTTTTAGGAGGAATTTTGATGGTAAAAAAGGAGCCTAAGAGCAACTTGATGAATTTGTATCTATCAAAATTCGTGGAACAAATTAATCTTTTACATACCGAGGGCATTATCATCAGAAGAAATGGTAGAAAAATATTATTTAAGTTTTGTATATTGAGTTGTATTGTGGACACTGTATGTCGACCTATTATCCAAAATCGTATCCAATTCAATGGATACTATGGATGTAGTTGGTGTTATCAGCTAGGCATATATTTGAGGACTTGCAAAGGAATAAGATATGTGATTGGTCAAGATGATGAACTGAGAACGCATGAAAGCCACGAAGAAGATGTACATTTTGCAATCGATACTGAAAGTACGACGAGAGGTGTTAAAGGTTATTCAGTTTTGAGCAATATTGAACATTTTGATATGGTATGGTCTTTTACGTATGAGTATATGCATGCAATGCTCTTGGGCGTAGCGCATCAAATTTGGAACGAATGGAAGAAAAGTGGTTCACGGTATAAATTAAGTAATAAGGATATAAAGAGGATTGAAGAGGAATATTCGCGTATTACGCCTACTCACGACATTCATAGACTTCCAAGATTAGGCATACTTCAAGGTACTGCTAAACCGAAAGCGTCTGAGTTAAAATTCTGGTTACTATGCGCGAGTTTACCTTGTTTAAAGGATATATTAAATAGTGATGCTTTAGACCATTACGCTTTACTTGTTAAAAGTGCGTATACCCTTTTAAAACAAGAAATATCAAAAGAAGAGTTAATTCAATGTGAGAAAGATCTTTTAGAGTTTGTATATAAATATGAAATATATTATGGTGAAGAAACAATGACTTTTAACATACATGCTTTAACCCATGCAGTTGAATCAGTCCAAAAACCGGGTCACTATGTGTGAATTCTGCTTTCCCTTTTGAAGGCGGTATTTATACATTAAAAACCTATATAAGCGGACCAAAAGGTATGGACCAACAAATGGCCAGGAAACATATGCAGTCACTAATTTTTAAAACGGGAAATTTGAAATCTATCTCTTCATCAGAAAAAACGAAAAATTTCTGCAAAAATTTATTTACTCCAAATCGGCTCAGTACGTATTATCAAGATAGTGAAGATGGTACTGTAACATATTTTGGAAAGCCTCGCGAATCAAAATTAGATGATGGTAGTGTATGTTTAGCATATTCGAAGTGTATTTTCAAAGGTACCATGTTTCAGAGTATTTACTATAAACGTGCAAAGAAGACTGATGATTCTGTAGTAGAACTTGTAACTGGAGAAGTTGCGCGTATAATAGAAATTTTGGAACAGAATGATCAGTGTTTCTTTCGGTTATCATTGATCCACCTCTATTGTGATAATGCATTTTCTGAAGTTACACATTTAAAAATAATAAGATTTGAAGATGATCGAAAGAACAATTTCACTGTGCCAGTGTTTAACGTTAAAAGCAAGCTACTTCTAGTCAGCGTTACTGCTGCTCGCTATGTGTGTATATTACCAAATACAATCGAAATACAATAAAAATTATTAAGTTGATAATAAAAATAAAAATTATGAATTGTTTATTACTGTGCATCCTAACCCTGCTAAAAATGACCCATCAAAATCCGTTGATTTACGAAAATCTATATTAAAAACGATTAGAATCGATTTAAAACGATAAAAAATGATAATAATTTATACATATTTTAACATTAAAACCGATTTACTTCACAGTTGCATTGAAAGCGATAAAACCAGATGACTTGATACAGAGTTTACGTCGATAAAAATCGATAAAATGACATTGCAATTCAAGTCGATAGAAAAGTATTTAAAATTTAAACATATTTTAAACATTAAAACCAATTTACTTCACAGTTGCATTGAAAGCGATAAAAACAGATGACTTGGTACAAAGTTTACGTCCATAAAAATCGATAAAATGACATTGCAATTCAAGTCGATAGAAAAGTATTTAAAATTTAAACATATTTTAAACATTAAAACCGATTTACTTCACAGTTGCATTGAAAGCGATAAAACCAGATGACTTGGCACGGAGTTGACGTTTATAAAAATCGATAAAATGATATTGCAATTCAAGTCGATAGAAGAGTATTAAAAATTTAAACATATTTTAAACATTAAAACCAATTTACTTCACAGTTGCATTGAAAACGATAAAAACAGATGACTTGATACAGAGTTTACGTCCATAAAAATCGATAAAATGACATTGCAATTCAAGTCGATAGAAAAGTATTTAAAATTTAAACATATTTTAAACATTAAAACCAATTTACTTCACTGTTGCATTGAAAGCGATAAAAACAGATGACTTGGTACAAAGTTTACGTCCATAAAAATCGATAAAATGACATTGCAATTCAAGTCGATAGAAAAGTATTTAAAATTTAAACATATTTTAAACAGTAAAACCGATTTATTTCACAGTTGCATTGAAAGCGATAGAAACAGATGACTTGGTACAGAGTTGGCGTCATTAAAAATCGATAAAACGATATTTCGATTGAAGTTGATAGAAAAGTATTTAAAATTTATACATATTTTGAACATGAAAACCGATTTAATTAAAAGTCGTATTAAATGCGATTCAGCTCGATTAAAACTAATGTAAGAAATGAAAGTTGAAGTCGATAGCGATTGAAATCGATCGAAGCCGATTCATTTTCTATCGAAATTTTCAACTGGTCGATTGAATTGATGAAAATCGATTAATGTCGATAGAATTCTTATCGATTTTAATCTGTTTGAATAGATTGTTTTTAGCAGGGGAGCTGATTCTGTTTAGGTGGGAAACTCCAGACTACTTCCTGACAGATAACGGGAAGGAGTTTGTGAATAAACACTTAGACAAAATTCTCATAGAGTACGGAATTAAACACATAACAATGCCCCCCTATCACTCACAGAGCGACCCGGTCGAGGGCACGAACCGCACACTCAAAACGATGATAGCGACTTTTGTGGATGCGGACCACAAGAGTTGGGATAAAATTTTGCACGCGTTTAGGCACGCAATTAATACCGAAACACAAGCTACGACGAGGGTTTCCCCAGCGTTTTTAAATTTCGGGAGGCAGCCTAAACCGGTGAAAAGTTTGAGGAGGGAAGTTGAATCGAGAGAGGGGTTGGTTCGAATAGACCCCACGGAATGGCAAGATCGGTTGAAAAGGCTAGATGCACTCCGAGATCTGGTGGCCAGGCATATCGATTCCGAGCAAGAGCGGCAGAAACAATATTATGATAAACGCAGGAGACACGTGGAATTGTTTGTAGGTGATTTAGTGTTGCGGAAGCAACACTCGCTCTCAAATGCCGCACGCGCGTTCTCGGCAAAGTTACATATGAGATATGCCGGGCCATACAAGATTTTGGAAGTACTCTCGCCGGAGATGTATGTGTTATAAACGAGATCGAAGAAACAGACTGTGAAAGCGCACGTTTCGGAGTTAAAAATCCATATTTCCAGAAGATTAAGAACAAAAAGTACTGAAAATCATGGTTTTTCTTTTTTTTGCAGGGATCCACAGACTTTTTACCATATTTTAGGAAAATATTGGTAAAAACAGTCATTTCTATCATAAACCTACGTTAGTTTGAGAAAACCCCCGAACCAAATCCAAATTTAATGCGTTTGAATTCCAAAGTACTGACAATCATTTTTTTCCCTGTTTTTTGCAGGATACCACGCACTTTTCACAATATTTTAGGAAAATATTGGTAAAAACAGGCATTTTTAGAATAGACCTATGTTATTTTGACGAAAACAATGATCGAAATAAATATTTCCAGCAGGTTAAGAACAAAAAGTACTGAAAATCGTGGTTTATCGCTGTTTTTGGCAGAATACCACCCACTTTTCACCATATACTAGGAAAATATTGGTAGAAACAGGCATTTTTATCATAGCCCTATGTTATTTTATGAAAACAATGGTCGTAATCCATATTTCTAGCAGATTAAGAACCAAAAGTACCGAGAATCATGGTTTTCGCTGTTTTTTTCAGGATACAAAGTACTTTTCATCATATACTTGAAAAATATTAATAATAACAGTCTTATTTAGCACAAAACTTCGTCATTTTGAGGAAAGCAATGATCAAAATCCATATTTCCCGCAAATTAAGAACAAAAACTAACAAAAATCGTGGTTTTTCGCCGTATTTTGCAGGATCCCACGCACTTTTTACCATATACTAGGAAAATATTGGTAAAAACAGACATTTTACACCATTTATTAGGAAAATGTTGGTAATATACGGCATTTATGGAATAAAACTACCTTATTTTGCGTATAACAATGATACAAAGCCGTATTTCCTGCGTTTAACGAGCAAACAGGTCTGAAAATCATGGTTTTTCGCTGTTTTTCTCATGGTTCCACGCGCTTTTCTCTATATACTAGGAAAATATTGGTAAAAGCAGGCATTTTAACGTAAACCTACTATATTTTCAGGAAAACAATAACAAAAATCCATATTTTCAGCCGATTAAGAACAAAAAGTACTGAAAATCATGATTGTTCGTTGTTTTTTGCAGAATTCCAAGCACTTTTCTCCATATAATAGGAAAATATTGAGAAAAATATTGGTAAAAACAGACTTTTTTAGCATAGACCTAAGCTATTTTGACGGAAACAATGATCGAAATCCATATATCCCGCTGATTAAGAACAAAAAGTACTGAAAATCATGGTTTTTCGCTGTTTTTTTCAGGATACAACGAACTTTTCACCATATCTTAGGAAAATATTGATGAATACAGACATATTACACAATGTATTAGGAATATATTGGTAAAATCCGGCATTTATGGCATAAAACTACCTTATTTTGCGTATAACAAGGATCCAAATCCATATTTCCACGCACTTTTCTCCATATAATAGGAAAATATTGGTAAAAACAGGCAATTCTAGCATAAACATACGCTTTTTTTGAGAAAAACAGCAATTCAAATCGAAAGCCATTCATTTCTAGCGAAAACTACCTTATTTTGCGGAAACAATGATATAAATACATAATTCCTGCGTTTAAAGAGCAAACAGAACTGAAAATCTTGGTTTTTCGCTGTTTTTCGCACGATTCCACCCTCTTTTCTCCATCTAATAGGAAAATATTGTTAAAAACATGCATTTCTGGAATATACCTTTGTTATTTTAGAAAAACATCGAACCCAATCTAAAGTCGTTTTTAGCATAAAGCCACCTTATTTTGCGGAAAACAATGATCCAAATACATATTTCCTGCGACTGGAGTGCAAACAGTTCAGAAAATCATGGTTTTTCGCTGTTCATCGCACGATTCCACGCTCTTTTCTCCATTTACTACGAAAATATTGGTAAAAACAGCCATTTTATCGTGAACCTACTATATTTTGAGGAAAACAATGATAAAAAACCATATTTCCAGCTGATTAAGAACAAAAAGTACTGAATATCATGGTTTTTCTTTTTTTGCAGGACTCCAGCACTTTTCACCATATACTAGAAAAATATTGGTAAAAACAGGCATTTTTAGCATAGACCGAAGTTATTTTGACGAAAAACATGATCGAAATCCATATTTCCAGTAGATTAAGAACAAAAAGTACTGAATATCATGGTTTTTCGTTTTTTCTCAGGATACAACATACCTTTCACCATATATTTGTAAAATATTGGTAAAAATAGGCATATTTAGCATAAAACTTCGTCATTTTAGGGAAAACAATGACCAAAATCCATATTTCCAGCAGATTAAGAACAAAAAGTAATGAAAATCATGGTTCTTTCTGTTTTTTTCAGGAGACATCGTACTTTTCGACATATAATTGGAAAAGATATGTAAAAATTCGGTTATTTAGCATAAAACTGCGTGATTTTGAGGAAAACAATGACCAAATCCATATTCTCCAGCAGAATAGGAACAAAAAGTACTGAAAATCATGGTTTTTCGATGTTTTTATCAGGATAAAACATACTTTTCACGATAAACTTGGAAAATATTGGTAAAAACAGGCATATTTAGCATAAAACTACGCCATTTTAGGGAAAACAATAAGCCAAATCCATATTCCCAGCTGATTAAGAACAAAAAGTAGTGAAAATCATGGTTTTTCACAGTTTTTTTCAGGATTCAACGTACTTTTCAACATATACTTGGGAAATATTGGTAAAAATATGCATTTTTAACATAGACCTAAGTTATTTTTCGAAAACAATGATCGAAATCCATATTTCCAGAAGATGAAGAAGAACAAGTTCCAGAAATCATGGTTTTTCGCTGTTTTTTCAGGATACAACGAACTTTTCGACATATAATTGGAAAAGATATGTAAAAATAGGCTTATTTAGCATAAAACTTCGTGATTTTGAGGAAAACAATGACCAAATCCATATTCTCCAGCCGAATAGAAATAAAAAGTACTGAAAATCATGGTTTTTCGACGTTTTTATCAGGATACAACATACTTTTCACCAAATACTTGGAAAATATTATTAAAAACAGGTATATTTAGCATAGAACTTCGTCATTTTGAGGAAAGCAATGATCCAAATCCATATTTCCAGCAGATTAAGAACAAAAAGTACCGAATATCGTTGTTTTTTCGCTGCTTTTTGCAGGATACCACGCACTTTTCACCATATACTATGAAAATATTGGTACATTCAGGCATATTTAGCACAAAACTTCATTATTTTGAGGGAAACAATGATCCCATTCCATATTTCCAGCAGATTAAGAACAAAAAGTACCGAAAATCATGGTTTTCCACTGTTTTTTTCAGAATACAATGTACTCACCATATAATTGGAAAATATTTGTAAAAACAGGCATTGTTAGTGAAGGCCTAGGTTATTTAGACGAAAACAATGATCGAAATCCATATTTCCAGCAGGTTAAGAACAAAAGGACTGAAAATCATGGTTTTTCACTGTTTTTTGGTAAATATTGGTAAATACAGATATTTGTAGCTTAACCTAAGTTATTTAGACGAAAACTATGATGCAAATAATTATTTCCAGCAGATTAAGAACAAAAAGTCCCTAAGATCATGCTTATTCGCAGCTTCTTGCAGGAACCCACGCGCTTTTCACCTAATACTAGGAAAATATTGATAAAACAGGCATTTTTAGCATACACCAGAGCTATTTTGATGAAAATAATGATGGAAATCGATATTTCCAGCAGATCAAGAACAATAGGTACCCAAAAACATGGTTTTTCGCTGTTTCTTGCAGGATCCCACGTTCTTTTCACAATATAATTGAAAAATATTGGTAAAAACAGGCTTTGTTAGCATAGACCTACGTTATTTAGAGGAAAACAATGATCCAAAACCATATTCCCAGCAGATTAAAAACAAAAAGTAATGAAAATCATGGTTTTTCGCTGTTTTTTTCAGCATTCACCGTATTTTTCAACATATACTTGGGAAATATTGGTAAAAACATGCATTTGTAACATAGACCTAAGCTATTTTGACGAAAACAATGATCGAAATCCATATGTCCAGAAGATGAAGAAGAAAAAGTTCCAGAAATCATGGTTTTTCGTTGTTTTTTCAGGATACAACATACTTTTCGACATATAATTGGAAAAGATATGTAAAAATAGGCTTACTTAGCATAAAACTTCGTGATTTTGAGGAAAACAATGACCAAATCCATATTCTCCAGCAGAATAGGAACAAAAAGTACTGAAAATCATGGTTTTTCGATGTTTTTATAAGGATACAACATACATTTCACCATATACTTGGAAAATATTGGTAAAAACAGGCTTTGTTAGCATAGACCTAGGTTATTTAGACGAAAACAATGATCGAAGTCCATATTTCCAGCAGAGTAAAAACAGAAAGTACTGAAAATCATGGTTTCTTTTTTTTTTCTCAGGATACAACATACATTTCACCATAGCACTTAATGATATTCAAAAGCCGGAAATTTAGTTTGTTTCGTTCTTTTTCTGAAAATAACGTAGGTTTATGCTAGCAGTGCCTGTTTTTACCAACATTTACCTAGTAGAGCGTGAAAAGTGTGGAATTCTGTAACAAATAGTGAAAACCATGATTTAAAGCACTTATTGGTATACAAATGCCGGAAATTTAGATTTGTTTCGTTCTTTATCTCAAAATAACGTAGGTTTAAGCCAGAATTCCCTGTTCTTACCAATAATTTCCGAATATATAGTGAAAAATGCCTGTGTTTACCAATATTGCCCTACTATATGTCGAAAAGTACATGGAATCCTGGAATAAACAGTGAAAACCATAATTTATAGTCCTTTTTCTCTTCCAGAGTTGGAAATATGGACTTTTATAATTGGTATCCTCTAAATATCGCGGATTCACGATAAAGTACATTGTTCTATCAATATTTTGCTAGTATACGGTGACAAGTGTGTGGACTCCTGCAACAAACAGGGAAAACCATGATTTAAAGCACTTATTGGCATTCAAACGCCGGAAATTTAGATTTGTTTCGTTCTTTTTCTCAAAATAACGTAGGTTTATGCTGGAAATGCGTGTTGTTACCAATAGTTTCCTAGAATATGGTGAAAAGTGCGTGGAATCCTGCAAGAAACAGTGAAAACCATGATTTAAAGCACTTATTGGTATTCAAAAGCCGGTAATTTAGTTTATTTCGTTCTTTTTCTCAAAATAATGTAGGTTCATGTTAGAAATGCCTTTTTCTACCAATATTTTCCTAATATATGGTGAGAAATGCCTGTTTTTACCAATATTTTCCAAGTATATGGTGAAAAGTACGTTGTACCATGAAGAGACAGCGAAAAACTATGATTTTCAGTACTTTTTGTTCTTAATCTGCTACAAATATGGATTTCCATCATTTTCTTCGTGAAAATTACGTAGGTCTATGCTAAACATGCCTGTTCTTTTCAATATTTTCGTAGTATATGGTGAAAAGTGCGGTGTATCCTTCAAAAAACAGCGAAAAATCATGATTTTCGATACTTTTTGTTATTAATCTGCTGGAAATACGGATTGCGATCATTGTTTTCGTCAAAATCGGTTAGGGCTATACTAGAAATGCCTGTTGTTATCAATATTTACCAAGTATATGGTGAAAAGTGCGTGGTATCCTGCAAAACAGCGAAAAACCATTATTTTCGGTACCTTTTGTTCATAATCTCCTGGAAATATGGTTATGCATCATTGTTTTACTCAAAATGACGAAGTTTTATGCTAAATATGCCTGTTTTTAACAGTAATTTCCAAGTATATGGTGGAAAGTCCGTGGTAGCCTGCAAAAAGCAGAGAAAAACCATGATTTTCAGTACTTTTTGTTCTTAATCTGCTGGAAATATGGATTACCACCATTGTTCTCGGCAAAATAACTTAGGTCTATGCTGCAAATGCCTGTTTTTACCAAGATTTCCCTAGTATATGGTCAAAAGTGCGTGGTGTCCATCAAAAAACAGCGAAAAACCTTGATTTTCGGTACATTTTGTTCTTAATCTGCTGGAAATATGGATGTGGAATATTCCTTTCCTCAAAATGAGGAAGTTTTATGCTAAATATGCCAATTTTTACCAACATTTTCATAAGATATGGTCAAAAATGTCCGTTTTTACCAATATTTTCCAAGCATATGGTGAAAAATGCCTGTTTTTACGAATATTTTGCTAGTATGTGTTGAAAAGTGTGTGGAATCCTGCACCAAACAGGGAAAACCATGATTTAAAGCACTTATTGGCATTCAAACGCCGGAAATTTAGATTTGTTTCGTTCTTTTTCTCAAAATAACGTAGGTTTATGCTGGAAATGCGTGTTGTTACCAATAGTTTCCTAGAATATGGTGAAAAGTGCGTGGAATCCTGCAAGAAACAGTGAAAACCATGATTTAAAGCACTTATTGGTATTCAAAAGCCGGTAATTTAGTTTATTTCGTTCTTTTTCTCAAAATAATGTAGGTTCATGTTAGAAATGCCTTTTTCTACCAATATTTTCCTAGTATATGGTGAAAAGTCCGTGGAGTTCTGCAATAAAAAGGAAATACCATAATTTAAAGAACTATTTCTCTTCGTGACTTAGAAATGCGGATTTTTATAATTGGTATCCCCTAAATACCGTGGGTTCACGATAAAATACATTGTTTTACCAATATTTTCCTAATATATGGTGAGAAATGCCTGTTCTTACCAATATTTTCCAAGTATATGGTGAAAAGTACGTTGTATCATGAAGAGACAGCGAAAAACCATGATTTTCAGTACTTTTTGTTCTTAATCTGCTACAAATATGGATTTCCATCATTTTCTTCGTGAAAATTACGTAGGTCTATGCTAAACATGCCTGTTCTTTTCAATATTTTCGTAGTATATGGTGAAAAAT
Organism: Torymus aiolomorphi; assembly: GCA_036365515.1. Taxonomy (NCBI): domain Eukaryota; kingdom Metazoa; phylum Arthropoda; class Insecta; order Hymenoptera; family Torymidae; genus Torymus; species Torymus aiolomorphi. Next base: position 97,342,762 of record CM070876.1, on the reverse strand, counting down.
GCGGTGTATCCTGCAAAAAACAGCGAAAAATCATGATTTTCGATACTTTTTGTTATTAATCTGCTGGAAATACGGATTGCGATCATTGTTTTCGTCAAAATCGGTTAGGGCTGTACTAGAAATGCCTGTTGTTATCAATATTTACCAATTATATGGTGAAAAGTGCGTGGTATCCTGCAAAACAGCGAAAATCCATTATTTTCAGTACCTTTTGTTCATAATCTCCTGGAAATATGGTTATGCATCATTGTTTTACTCAAAATGACGAAGTTTTATGCTAAATATGCCTGTTTTTAACAGTAATTTCCAAGTATATGGTGGACAGTCCGTGGTAGCCTGCAAAAAGCAGAGAAAAACCATGATTTTCAGTACTTTTTGTTCTTAATCTGCTGGAAATATGGATTACCACCATTGTTTTCGGCAAAATAACTTAGGTCTATGCTGCAAATGCCTGTTTTTACCAAGATTTTCCTAGTATATGGTCAAAAGTGCGTGGTAACCTGCAAAATACCGCGAAAAAACATGATTTTCAGCACTTTTTGTTCTTAATCTGCTGGAAATATGAATTTTGATCATTCATTTCGTCAAAATAACATAGGTTTATGCTAAAAATGCCTGTTTTTTCCGATACTTTCCATCTATATGATCAAAAGTACATTGTATCCTGAAAAATCAGCGAAAAACCATGATTTTTATTACATTTTGTTCTTAATGTGCTGGAAATATGGATTTCGATCATTGTTTTCATCAAAATAACTTAGATCTATGCCAATATGTCTGTTTTACCAATATTTTCCTAGTATATGGTGAAAAGTGCGTGGTGTCCATCAAAAAACAGCGAAAAACCTTGATTTTCGGTACATTTTGTTCTTAATCTGCTGGAAATATGGATGTGGAATATTCCTTTCCTCAAAATGAGGAAGTTTTATGCTAAATATGCCAATTTTTACCAACATTTTCATAAGATATGGTCAAAAATGTCCGTTTTTACCAATATTTTCCAAGCATATGGTGAAAAATGCCTGTTTTTACGAATATTTTGCTAGTATGTGTTGAAAAGTGTGTGGAATCCTGCACCAAACAGGAAAACCATGATTTAAAGCACTCACTGGTATTCAGACGCCGGAAATTTTGATTTGTTTCGTTCTTTTTCTCAAAATAACGTAGGTTTATGTTAGAAATGCCTGTATTTACCAATATCTTCCTAATATATGGTGAGAAATGCCTGTTTTTACCAATATTTTCCAAGTATATGGTGAAAAGTACGTTGTATCATGAAGAGACAGCGAAAAACCATGATTTTCAGTACTTTTTGTTCTTAATCTGCTACAAATATGGATTTCCATCATTTTCTTCGTGAAAATTACGTAGGTCTATGCTAAACATGCCTGTTCTTTTCAATATTTTCGTAGTATATGGTGAAAAGTGCGGTGTATCCTTCAAAAAACAGCGAAAAATCATGATTTTCGATACTTTTTGTTATTAATCTGCTGGAAATACGGATTGCGATCATTGTTTTCGTCAAAATCGGTTAGGACTATACTAGAAATGCCTGTTGTTATCAATATTTACCAAGTATATGGTGAAAAGTGCGTGGTATCCTGCAAAACAGCGAAAAACCATTATTTTCGGTACCTTTTGTTCATAATCTCCTGGAAATATGGTTATGCATCATTGTTTTACTCAAAATGACGAAGTTTTATGCTAAATATGCCTGTTTTTAACAGTAATTTCCAAGTATATGGTGGAAAGTCCGTGGTAGCCTGCAAAAAGCAGAGAAAAACCATGATTTTCAGTACTTTTTGTTCTTAATCTGCTGGAAATATGGATTACCACCATTGTTCTCGGCAAAATAACTTAGGTCTATGCTGCAAATGCCTGTTTTTACCAAGATTTCCCTAGTATATGGTCAAAAGTGCGTGGTAACCTGCAAAATACCGCGAAAAAACATGATTTTCAGCACTTTTTGTTCTTAATCTGCTGGAAATATGAATTTTGATCATTCATTTCGTCAAAATAACATAGGTTTATGCTAAAAATGCCTGTTTTCCGATACTTTCCATCTATATGATGAAAAGTACATTGTATCCTGAAAAAATCAGCGAAAAACCATGATTTTTATTACATTTTGTTCTTAATGTGCTGGAAATATGGATTTCGATCATTGTTTTCATCAAAATAACTTAGATCTATGCCAATATGTCTGTTTTACCAATATTTTCCTAGTATATGGTGAAAAGTGCGTGGTGTCCATCAAAAAACAGCGAATAACCTTGATTCTCGGTACATTTTGTTCTTAATCTGCTGGAAATATGGATGTGGAATATTCCTTTCCTCAAAATGAGGAAGTTTTATGCTAAATATGCCAATTTTTACCAACATTTTCATAAGATATGGTCAAAAATGTCTGTTTTTACCAATATTTTCCAAGTATATGGTGAAAAATGCCTGTTTTTACGAATATTTTGCTAGTATGTGTTGAAAAGTGTGTGGAATCCTGCACCAAACAGGGAAAACCATGATTTAAAGCACTCACTGGTATTCAGACGCCGGAAATTTTGATTTGTTTCGTTCTTTTTCTCAAAATAACGTAGGTTTATGTTAGAAATGCCTGTATTTACCAATATCTTCCTAATATATGGTGAGAAATGCCTGTTTTTACCAATATTTTGCTAGTATGTGGTCAAAAGTGCGCGGAATCCTGCAATAAACAGGAAAAACCATAATTTAAAGTACTTTTTCTCTTCGTGAGTTTGAAATATGGACTTCTGTAATTGGTATCCTCTAAATATCGTGGGTTCACGATAAAATACATTGGTTTACGAATATTTTCCTAGCATACGGTGGAAAGTGTGTGAAATCTTGCAACAAAGAGTGAAAACCATGAATTAAAGCACTTATTGGCATTCAAACTCCGGAAATTTAGTTTTGTTTGGTTCTTTTTCTTAAAATAACGTAGGTTTATGCTAGAAATGCCGGCTTTACCAATATTTTCCTAGTATATGTTGAAAAGTGTATGGAATCCTTAAATAAACAGGGAAAACCATAATTTAAAGTCCATTTTCTCATCTTCAGTTGGAAATATGGACTTTTATAATTGGTATCCTCCAAATGTCGTGGGTTCACGATAAGATATATTGTCTTATCAATATTTTCCTAGTATACGGTGAAAAGTATGTGTAATCCAGCGACAAACGGGGAAAACCATGATTTAAAGCACTTATTGGTATTTAAACGCCGGAAATTTAGATAGGTTTCGTTCTTTTTCTCAAAATACCGTAGGTTTATGCAAGAAATGCCTGTTTTTACCAATATTTTCCTAATATATGGTGAAAAGTGTGTGGAATCCTGCAACAAACAGGGAAAACCATGATTTAAAGCACTCATTGGATACAACGAACTTTACACCATATACTTGGGAAATATTGGTAAAAACAGGCATATTTAGCATAATATTTCCCCATTTTGATGAAAATAATTATTGAAATCCATATTTCCAGCAGATTGAGAACAAAAAGTACTGAAAATCATGGTTTTCCGCTGTTTTTTGCAGGATACCACGCATTTTTCACAATATACTAGGAAAATATTGGTAAAAACAGACATTTTTGTCCATATCTTATGAAAATGTTGGTAAAAATTGCCATATTTAGCATAAAACGTCCTCATTTTGAGGAAAGGAATATTCCAAATCCATAATTCCAGAAGATTAAGAACAAAATGTACCGAAAATCAAGGTTTTTCGCTGTTTTTTGACGAACACCACGCACTTTCCGCGATATACTAGGAAAATATTGGTAGAAAGTGGCATTTTTAGCATAGAGCTAAGTTACTTTCACGAAAAAAAAGATCGAAATCCATATTTCCAGCAGATTAAGAACAAAAAGTACTGAAAATCATGGTTTTTCGCTGTTTCTTGCAGGATACAACGAACTTTTCACCATATACTTGGGAAATATTGGTAACAACAGGCATGTTTAGCATGGAGCTAAGTTATTTTGACAAAAAAGAAGATCAAAGTCCATATTTCCAGCAGATTAAGGACAAAAAGTACTGAAAATCGTGGTTTTTCGCTGTTTTTTGCAGGTTACCACGGACTTTCCACCATATACTTGGAAAATACTGTTTAAAACAGGCATATTTAGCATAAAATTTCGTCATTTTGAGTAGAACAATGATCCAAATCCATATTTCCAGGAGATTAATAACAAAAGGTACTGAAAATCATGGTTTTTCGCTGTTTTTTGCAGGATAGCATGCACTTTTCACCATATACTATTAAAATATTGATAAAACAGGCATTTCTAGTATAGACCTAAGTTATTTTGACGAAAACAATGATCTGAATCCATATTTCCAGCAGATTAATAACACAAAGTACCGAACATCATGATTTTTCGCTGTTTTTTGCAGGATACCCCGCTCTTTTCACCATATACTAGGAGAATACTGTTAAAAAGAGGCATATTTTGCTTAAAACTTCGTCATTTTAAGTAAAACAGTGATGCAAAACCATATTTCCAGGAGATTATGAGCAAAAGGTACTGAAAATAATGGGTTTTCGCTGTTTTTTGGAAGATACCTCGCACTTCTCACCATATACTAGGAAAATATTGATAACAACCGGTATTTCTAGTATAGCCCTAAGCGATTTTGACGAAAGCAATGATCGCAATACGTTTTTCCAGCAGATTAATAACAAAAAGTACTGAAAATCATGATTTTTCGCCGTTTTTTGCAGGATACCCCGCACTTTTCACCATATACTAGGAAAATATTGAAAAGAACAGGCATTTTTAGCATAGACCTAAGTAATTTTCACGGAAAAAATGATGGAAATCCATATTTGCAGCAGATTGGGAACAAAAAGTACTGAAAATCATGGTTTTCCGCTGTTTTTTTCAGGATACAACGTACTTTTCACAATATACTAGGAAAATATTGGTAAAAACAGACATTTTTGTCCATATCTTATGAAAATGTTGGTAAAAATTGCCATATTTAGCATAAAACGTCCTCATTTTGAGGAAAGGAATATTCCAAATCCATATTTCCAGAAGATTAAGAACAAAATGTACCGAAAATCAAGGTTTTTCGCTGTTTTTTGACGAACACCACGCACTTTTCACCATAAACTAAGAAAATATTGGTAAAAACAGGCATTTTTAGCATAGGCCTAAGTTATTTTCACGAAAAAAATGATCGAAATCCACATTTCCAACAGATTAAGAACAAAAAGTGCTGAAAATCATGGTTTTTCGCTATTTTTTGCAGGATACCACGCACTCTTCACCGTATACTAGGAAAATATTGGTAAAAACAGGTATTTTTAACGATATATTATCAAAACATTGGTGAAAACAGGCATGTTTGGCCTAAAACTTCGTCATATTGAAGAAAACAATGATCCAAATCCATATTTCCAGCCGATTACGAACAAGAAGTACCGAAAATCATCGGTTTTCGCTGATGTTTGCAGGTACCGCGCTCTTTTCACCATATAATAGGATTATATTGGTAAAAACTGGCATTTCTAGTATAGCCCTAAGCTATTTTGACGAAAACAATGACCGAATTCCATATTTCCAGCACATTAAGAACAAAAAGTACTGGAAAACATGATTTTTCGCTTTTTTTTGCAGGATACCCCGCACTTTTCACCATATACTAGGAAAATATTGGAAAGAACAGGCATATTTACCACAAAATTTCCTCATTTTGATGAAAATAATGATCGAAATCCATATTTCCAGCAGATTACGAACAAAAAGTACCGAAAATCACGTTTTTTCGCTGTTCTTTGCAGGATACCACGCACTTTTCACCATACAATAGGAAGATATTGGTAAAAACCGGAAATGTTAGCATAGACCTTAGTCATTTTGACGAAAACAATGATCGAAACCCATACTTCGAGCAGATTTAGAACAGAAGTACTGAACATCATGGTTTTCCTCAGTTTTTTGCAGGTTACCATGGACTTTCCATCATATACCTGGAAAATACTGTTACAAACAGGCATATTTAGCATAAAACTTCGTCATTTTGAGTAAAACAATGATGCAAAACCATATTTCCAGGAGATTATGAACAAAAGATACTGAAAATCATTGTTTTTCACTGTTTTTTGCAGGATACCCCGCAATTTTCACCATATACTAGGAAAATATTGAAAAGAACAGGCATTTTTAGCATAGAACTAAGTTATTTTGACGAGAAAAATGATCGAAATCCATATTTCCAGCAGATTAAGAACAAAAAGTACTGAAAATCATGGTTTTTCTCTGTTTTTTGCAGGATAGCACGCACTTTTCACCATATACTAGGAAAATATTTATAAAAATAGGCAATTCTAGTATAGACCTATGTTATTATGACGAAAACAATGATCTAAATCCATATTTCCAGCAGATTAATAAGAAAAAGTACGAAACATCATAATTTTTCGCTGTTTTATGCAGGATAACCCGCACTTTTCACCATATACTTGAAAATGTTGTTAAAAACAGGCATTTTTAGCATTGAGCTAATGTATTTTGACGAAAACAATGATCGACACCCATATTTCCACCACATTAAGAACAAAAGGTACTGAAAGTCATGGTATTTCGCTGTTTTTTGCAGGATACAACGAACTTTTCATCATATACTTGGGAAATATTGGAAAAACAGGTATGTTTAGCATAGACCTAAGTAATTTTGACGAAAATAATGATCCAAGTCCATATTTCCAGCATATGAAGGACAAAAAGTACTGAAAATCATGGGTTTTTTCTCTGTTTTTTGCAGGATACCACACACTTTTCACGATATACTAGGAAAATGTTGGTAATAACAGGCTCTTTTAGCATAGACCTAAGTTATTTTGACGAAAACAATGATCTAAATCCATATTTCCAGCAGATTAAGAACAAAAAGTAGAGAAAATCATGGTTTTTCGCTGTGTCTTTCATGATACAACAAACCTCTCACTATATACTTGGAAAATGTTGGTAAAAACAGGCATTTTTAGCATAGAGCTAATGTATTTTGACGAAAACAATGATCGACACCCATATTTCCAGCAGATTAATAACAAAAAGTACCGAAAATCATGATTTTTCGCTCTTTTTTGCAGGATACCCCGCTCTTTTCACTATATACTAGGGAAATAGTGTTAAAAACAGGCATATTTTGCTTAAAACTTCGTCATTTTGAGTAAAACAGTGATGCAAAACCATATTTCCAGGAGATTATGAACAAAAGGTACTGAAAATAATGGGTTTTCGCTGTTTTTTGGAGGATACCACGCACTTTTCACCATATACTAGGAAAATATTGATAACAACAGGTATTTCTAGTATAGCCCTAAGCAATTTTGACGAAAGCAATGATCGCAATACGTTTTTCCAGCAGATTAATAACAAAAAGTACAGAAAATCATGGTTTTCCTCTGTTTTTTTCAGGATACAACGTACTTTTCAACATATACTTGGAAAATATTGGTAAAAGCAGACATTGTTAACCATATATTATGAAAATATTGGTAAAAATTGGCATATTTAGCATAAAACTTCCTCATTTTGAGGAAAACAATACTTCAAATCCACATTCCCAGCAGATTAAGTATAAAAAGTACCGAAAATCAAGGTTTTTCGCTGTTTTTTGATGGACACCACGCACTTTTCACCATAAACTAGGAAAATATTGATAAAAACTGGCATTTTTAGTATAGCCCTAAGTGATTATGACGAAAACAATGATCGCAATCCGTATTTTCAGCAGATTAATAACAAAAAGTATCGAAAAACATGATGTTTCGCTGTTTTTTGCAGGATACCCCGCACTTTCCACCATATACTGGGAAAATATTGGAAAGAACAGGCATATTTACCACAAAATTTCCTCATTTTGATGAAAATAATGATCGAAATCCATATTTCCAGCACATTAATAACAAAAAGTATCGAAAATCATGATTTTTCGCTATTTTTCGCAGGAAACCCCGCACTTTTCACCATATACTTGGAAAATACCGTTAAAAACAGGCATATTTAGCATAAAGCTTCGTCATTTTGAGTAACACAATGATCCAAATCCATATTTCCTGCAGATTACGAACAAAAAGTACCGAAAATCACGTTTTTTCGCTGTTCTTTGCAGGATACCACGCACTTTTCACCATACAATAGGAAGATATTGGTAAAACCCGGAAATTTTAGCATAGACCTTTGTCATTTTGACGAAAACAATGATCGAAAACCATACTTCCAGCAGATTAAGAACAGAAGTACTGAACATCATGGTTTCCCTCAGTTTTTTGCAGGTTTCCATGGACTTTCCATCATATACTTGGAAAATACTTTTAAAAACAGGCATATTTAGCATAAAACTTCGTCATTTTGAGTAAAACAATGATGCAAAACCATATTTCCAGGAGATTATGAACAAAAGGTACTGACAATCATGGTTTTTCGCTGTTTTTTGCAGGATACCCGGCAATTTTCAGCATATACTACGAAAATATTGAAAAGAGCAGGCATTTTTAGCACAGAACTAAGTTATTTTGACGAGAAAAATGATCGAAATCCATATTTCCAGCAGATTAAGAACAAAAAGTACTGAAAATCATGGTTTTTCTCTGTTTTTTGCAGGATAGCACGCACTTTTCACCATATACTAGGAAAATATTTATAAAAATAGGCAATTCTAGTATAGACCTAAGTTATTTTGACGAAAACAATGATCTAAATCAATATTTCCAGCAGATTAATAACAAAAAGTACTGGAAATCATGGTATTTCGCTGTTTTTTGCAGGATACAACGAACTTTTCATCATATACTTGGGAAATATTGGTACAAACAGGTATGTTTAGCATAGACCTAAGTTATTTTGACGAAAACTATGATGCAAGTCCATATTTCGAGCAGATTAAGGACAAAAAGTACTGAAAATCATGGCTTTTCGCTGATTTTTACAGGATACCACACACTCTTCACGATATACTAGGAAATTGTTGGTAAAAACAGGCATTTTTAGAAGAGACCCAAGTTATTTTGACGAAAACAATGATCAAAATTCATATTTCCAACAGATTAAGAACAAAAAGTACTAAAAATCATGGTTTTTCGCTGTTTTTTGCAGGATACCCTGCACTTTTCACCATATACTAGGAAAATATTGTTAAAAACAGGCATTTTTGGCTTAGACCTAAGTTATTTTGACGAAAACAATGATCGAAATCCATATTTCCACGAGATTAAGAACAAAAGGTACTGAAAATCTTGGTTTTTCGCTGTTTTTTGCAGGATAGCACGCACTTTTCACCATATACTAGGAAAATGTTGGTTAAAACAGGCATTTTAGCATAGACCTAAGTTATTTTGACGAAGACAATAATCGAAATCCATATTTCCAGCAGATTAAGAACAAAAAGTACTGAAAATCATGGTTTTTCGCTGTTTTTTGCAGCATACGCCGCAATTTTCACCATATACTAGGAAAATATCGAAAAGCACAGGCATTTTTAGCATAGACCTAAGTTATTTTCACGAAAAAAATGATCGAAATCCATATTTCCAGCAGATTAGGAACAAAAAGTACTGAAAATCATGGTTTTTCTTTTTTTTTTGCCGGTTACCACGGACTTTCCACCATATACTCGGAAAATACTGTTAAAAACTGGCATATTTAGCATAAAACTTCGTCCTTTTGAGGAAAAGAATGATGCAAATCCATATTTCCAGCAGATTAAGAAAAAAGGTAGTGAAAACCATGGTTTTTCGCTGTTTTTTGCAGTATAGCATGCACTTTTCACCATATACTTGGGAAATATTGGTAAAAACAGGTATGTTTAGCATAGACCTAACTTATTTTGACGAAAACAATGTCGAAATCCATATTTCCAGAACCTTAAGAACAAAAAGTACTGAAAATCATGATATTTCGCTGTTTTTTGCAGGATACAATGAACTTTTCACTATATACTTGGAAAATATTGATAAAAACAGGTATGTTTAGCATATACCTAAGTTATTTTGACGAAAACAATGATCGAAAACCATATTTCCAGCAGATTACGAAGAAAAAGTAACGAAAATCGTGGTTTTTCGCTGATTTTGCAGGATACCAGCCACTTTTCACCATATACTAGGAAAATATTGGTAAAAACAGGCATTTTTATCATAAACCTACGCTATTTTAAAAAAAAAATGATTGAAATCCATATTTCCAACAGATTAAGAAGAAAAAGTACTGATAATCATGGTTTTTCGCGGTTTTTTGCAGGATACAACGAACTTTTGACCATATACTTGGGAAATATTGTTAAATCCAGGCATATTTAGTATAAAATTTCCTCATTTTGATGAAAATAATGATCGAAATCCATATTTCCAGCAGATTAAAAACAAAAAGTACCGTAAATCGTGGTTTTTCGCTGTTTTTTGCAGGATACCACGTACTTCTCAACATATATTAGGATAATATTGGTAAAAACAGCAATATTTAGCATACAACTACGTCCTTTTGAGGAAAACAATGATCCAAATCCATATTTCCAGCAGATTAAGGACAAAAAGTACTGAAAATCACTGTTTTCCGCTGTTTTTTTCAGGATACAACGTACTTTTCACAATATACTTGGAAAATATTTGTAAAAACAGGCATTTGTAACCATATATTAGGAAAATATTGGTAAAAACAGCGATATTTAGCAGAAAACTTCGTCCTTTTGAGGAAAACTATGATCCAAATCCTTATTCCCAGCAGATTTAGAACAAAAAGTACAGAAAATCAAGGTTTTTCGCAGTTTTTTGGAGGATACCACGCATTTTTCACCATATACTAGCAACGCATTGGAAAAAACAGGCATTTTTAGCATGGTCCTAAATTATTTTGACGAAGACAATAATCGAAATCCATATTTCCAGCAGATTAAGAACAAAAAGCACTGAAAATCAGGTTTTTCGCTGTTTTTTGCAGGATACAACGAACTTTTCACCATATACTTGGGAAATATTGGTAAAAACAGGCATGTTTAGCATGGACCTAAGTTATTTTGACGGAATCAATAATCGAAATCCATATTTCCAGCAGATTAAGGACAAAAAGCACTGAAAATCATGGGTTTTCGCTGTTTTTTGCATGTTACCACGGACTTTCCACCATATACTTGGAAAATACTGTTAAAAACAGGCTTATGTAGCATAAGAGTTCGTCATTTTAAGAAAAACAATGATGCAAAACCATATTTCCAGGAGATTATGAACAAGAGGTACTGAAAATCATGGTTTTTCGCTGTTTTTTGCAGGATACCACGCACTTTTCACCACATACTAGGAAAATATTGATAACAACAGGCATTTCTAGTACGGCCCTAAGTGATTTTGACGAGAACAATGATCGCAATCCGTACTTCCATCAGATTAATAACAAAAAGTACCGAAAATCGTGATTTTTCGCTGTTTTTTGCAGGATAGCCCGCACTTTACACCGTATACTATGAAAATATTGAAAAGAACAGTCATTTTTAGCATAGACCTAAGTTATTTTCACGAAAAAAATGATCGAAATCCATATTTCCAGCAGATTAAGAATAAAAAGTACTGAAAATCATGGTTTTTCGCTTTTTTTGTAGGATACAACGAACTTTTCACCATATACTTGGGAAATATTGGTAAAAACAGGTATGTTTAGCATAGAGCTAAGTTATTTTGACGAAGACAATGATCCAAGTCCATATTTCCAGCAGATTAAGGACAAAGAGTACTGAAAATCATGGTTTTTCGCTGTTTTTTGAAGGATTACACGCACTTTTCACCATATATTACGAAAATATTCATAAAAACAGGCATATTTAGTATAAAACAACTTTATTTTGAGGAAAACAATGATACAAATCCAAATTTCCTGCGCTTGACACCAAATGTACTTTAAAGCCATGTGAGCACGAAATATTGACTCTACCTTACCGACATACTGATTTTTCATCATTTTAATTTTGTCAGTCATTAAAGACTAAATATTTCGACAAAACAACTCTGGTACATTTTAAGTTAGCGAATAAGGAATAATTTAAATAAATTAACAACCAGATCTGTTAATTATTGTCAAAGATTTTCAGTTCGCCAAATTGGGGAATTGAAAATCTTCAAGGATAATGAACAGTTTTGCCCCAAAATTGAATGGAATGTTTGTTTTGCACTAACTTACGGTGTACCAGAGCTCTTTTTCGAATACTTGCAAAAAGTATAATTTTATATTGTATGCTAATATAACCAGCTACTTATGTATACATAAGCTATATGCAGAGTGTAAGTGTGTAACATGTGTTCATTTCTCGGTGCAATAGATGGCGCTACCATGAACAGATGTAGCTGTCGCGGTTATAAAGTGTGGTTGTTTATGGTTCATCCACTCCTTACAGATTACTTATTTGCACACGTTTTAAATGAAATTTGTGACACGTACTTATTCAGAGTACTACTACTCTGTAATATAAGTTTTTACGGGATCGCCGAAATCAATGTACTTATAAATGGGAGGTTGTACTGTTTTCGCAATAATACGATATTCCCTTCTTGAGGTGAAAAGTGATGAGCGGCGATGTTGAAGCATCTAAAGGCTTGACTTTGATTGGTCGATAAGAAGAAGGCGCGAGAAATTTACTGTTTGGAATTTAAAGTTTGAATGTTTTTTAAATGTAATTTCTACATTTAGAGTAGTATAAAAATGATTAAGTTCTGACTTTTAAAAAAAGATACTCAAATAAGTTAAAAGTAAAACAGAATGAAGATAGCACGCATAACCTCAAAAACAGGTAAGTACGCGCGAAGCGTGTTTGAATATCGCTTATCGCTTATACGATATGAATTACATACGGAATTCTCAACATTTAGAATTACGAAGATTTGTGTGCAATTCGGTCAGTAACTTTTAATTATTTCTCCAATTTCAATTGAAATGATCAATGAATTTGCAAAAAAACCCTAGAGAAGCTTTGTGGGTCACATAACCTACTAATCATAGACATAATACTTGTCCGCAATTTGCATACAACTTTCTCCTGAAATTTCAATAAAATAGGTTAATTATTGACAGTTAAAACGTTTACTACGTGTGATTTCTTCGCAATAAAAACTTCTCTCCTGCATAATTTCTTGAAAATCCGTGCTTGATATATTTTTTGTAAAGAGCATGGGAAGGGTTTTTCCTAATTTCTGTATTTACTAATGACCAATTTCAAGAAGAAATTTTAAGTAATCGAAGAACTTCATTATTCGCTATAATAATTCCCAATTCATACAAGTTTAAACAAATTTTTTCGACTTCATAAAGGGGTATTCTGGGCGCGTGACATATTTTGTAAAGACACTTTGAAAGGGTTTTTTGTAAAGAGTTTTTACCGTTGGACGATTCAACGGTAAAATATAAACTAGTAAGCAGATTTGCATTTAACAAAACGATAATTACCAACTTATAGCAGTTGAACCCATTGTAACTCGCATTATTTGCACGACATTTTCTGTAAGGAGCATTTTCTGTAAATAAACAATCATATTGACAATAGATGAATATATTCATTTGAAACAATCACAGCTGCCGTATATTCCAAGTATGGCAAAAGTTGTTTTCTCGCAGAACTGAAAATCTGCCTCGGTTTCCGTATCTGCCGCTAGTCCCGCTCGACTGATGTAGCCTATGCGCTCGAGCGTGCTCCCCACCCGTAGGCCTCAACCCGGAATTAGACGTCGATTCGTGGTTCTTTTCATACGAAAATGATTCTATCCTTGAATCCTGTATTTATTAGATTAATTTGATAAACAACCTTAATATCAACTCTTGATGATGGAAAAGATTTTTATTTCCAATAAATAAATAAATAATTTGGAATTGCATATAGCGTATCCTGTGATAGGACGGAGATTTCTTTTCGAATAAATAAGTAAATCGGGATTAATTATTCAAATTTTCTAATTGTAGTAATGCCACATTATTATAAGTTTACTGAATTTGCCAGAATTCGGGAATTATTCATTCGGCGCATTTCAATTATTCACCCGGCAAACTGCGAAGGCAAGTCGCTGAGAGAGGCTTTGATTTATTTCGACAATAAACAATCCTTAAAATTAAAAATATTACTTATGTCGACTGCAATTTACTATCAACTGATAAGAATTTTTCTATCGGTCTTACAGTCTTACAAATTAAATTAAAATAATTAATATTTTCCAGAATTCGCGAATTATTCATTCGTGGCATTTCAATTATTCACCCGGCAAACGGCGAAGGCAAGTCGCTTAGAGCGGCATTGATTTATTTCGACAACAAACAATCCTATTGACAAATAAATGAAGATATTCATAATCACAGCTTTGATTTATTTCGAGAATAAACAATCCTTAAAATTAAAAATATTACTTATGTCGACTGCAATTTACTATCAACTGATAAGAATTTTTCTATCGGTCTTACAGTCTTACAAATTAAATTAAAATAATTAATATTTGCCAGAATTCGAGAATTATTCATTCGTGGCATTTCAATTATTCACCCGGCAAACTGAGAAGGCAAGTCGCTTAGGACGGCATTGATTTATTTCGACAAAAAACAATCCTATTGACAAATAAATGAAGATATTCATAATCACAGCTGCTGTCTGTTCCAAGTGGAAAAGGTTTAGTCCCAGGACGGAAAATCTGCCTCGCTTTCCGTATCTGCCGGTAGTACAGCCCTTTCTGATGTAGCCTACGGGTGGGAAGCACGCTGGAGCGCTGAGCGTGCTCCTCACCCGTAGGCCTCAACCTGCAATTAGACGTCGATTGGTGGCTCTTTTCATATGAAAATGATTCTATCCTCGAATCCTGTATTTACTAGATTAATTTGATAAACAACCTTAATATTAACTCTTGATGATGGAAAAGATTTTTATTTCCAATAAATGAATAAATAATTTGGGATTGCATATAGCGTATTCTGTCATAGGACGGAGATTTCTTTTCGAATAAATAAGTAAATTGGGATTGATTATTCAAATTTTCTAATTGTAGTAATGCCATATTATTATAATACTAAATTTGCCAGAGTTCGGGAATTATTCATTTGTGGCATTTCAATTATTCACCCGGCAAACGGCGAAGGCAAGTCGCTTAGAGCGGCGGCATTGATTTATTTCGACAACAGAAAATCTTATTGACAAATAAATGAAGATATTCATAATCACAGCTGCCGTCTGTTCCAAGTGGAAGAGGTGTTTAGTCGCAAACTGAAAATCTGCCTCGCTTTCCGTATCTGCCGCTAGTCCCGCTCTTCTGATGAAGCCTACGGCTGGGGAGCATGCTCGAGCACTGAGCGTGCTCCCCACCCGTAGGCCTCAACCCGCAATTAGACGTCGATTGGTAGCTCCTTTCATACGAAAATGATTCTATCCTTGAATCCTGTATTTACTAGATTAATTTGATAAACAACCTTAATATCAACTCTTGATGATAGAAAAGATTTTTATTTCCAATAAATAAATAAATAATTTGGAATTGCATATAGCGTATCCTGTGATAGAACGAAGATTTCTTTTCGAATAAATAAGTAAATCGGGATTAATTATTCAAATTTTCTAATTGTAGTAATGCCATATTATTATAAGTTTACTGAATTTGCCAGAATTCGGGAATTATTCATTCGTGGCATTTCAATTATTCATCCGGCAAACTGAGAAGGCAAGTCGCTTAGAGCGGCATTGATTTATTTCGACAACAAACAATCCTATTGACAAATAAATGAAGATATTCATAATCACAGCTGCCGTCTGTTCCAAGTGGAAAAGGTGTTTAGTCGCAAACTGAAAACCTGCCTCGTTTTCCGTATCTACCACTAGTCCCGCGCTTCTGATGTAGCCTACGGCTGGGGAGCACGCTCAGCGCTCGAGCCGCAGGCCTCAACCCGGAGTTAGACGTCGATTGGTGGTTCATTTTATACGAAAATGGTTCTATCCTTGAATCCTGTATTTATTAGATTAATTTGATAAACAACCATAATATCAACTCTTGATGATGGAAAAGATTTTTATTTCCAATAAATAAATAAATAATTTGGGATTTCATATAGCGAATCCCGTGATAGGAGGAAGTTTTCTTTTCCAATATATAAGTAATTTGGACTTGCATTTATCGTATCCTGTGATAGGACGAAATTTTCTTTTCCAATAAACAAGTAATTCGAATTGATTGTTCAAATAAACCCTTCTGTGTTAGACCCTAGGGCTCAGAATGTTTTCTTTTTATGCTGAAAGAAAGTGCTACGCAAGAATACAAAAACTATGTATGATTTTTTCTGTAATCTAAAAAGTTTAATATTAATTTCATGTTTACGCCGTTAACACGTTGTCTTATGGGTCATCATTTTTTCCACGGTTTTACTTAAGAAAGAGTTGAAAACGGTCTTACTTAGATAAAACTTTAAGAAATGTATATGTAATAACCCATAAATATTATGCATCCATTCAAATGTTGATTCACTAACTTTTAGAGTGAATATAAGCAACTGAATAAAATGCTTTAGGCTAAGCCGATCATTGCACACACGATTTAGCATCGTGGCAAAGAGATTAGGAAGTTTGCGCAATTTGAAATGATGCGTTTGGTGTTCATAGACAATCTGCGATCCCAGATTTAGCGGCGCCATCTGTAAATACCGTGCGGTGGGCCCATAAGAACTATTCTCCTGTCCGCACAGGTGATTTAGTTCTTATGAGCCCACCGCACAGGATGAACAGATGGCGCACTAAACCTGGGATCACAGATACTCAATGCTTTATGTGAAAATGTCAGTAAATCTTTATATTTTGTAATAATGAATTAGAGCTGCAGAATCAGCATCTTTATTCGACGGCTCCACTCACTAATTTTTATTATTTGCACGTAACTATATAGGTACAGTTCTAGCAAGCAGAAGAAAACTACTCAAAAGCGGTCAAACGATCGTGCGACGTTGCCAAATCGAAGTACCTCCGAAGTCAAAGACGACCGAACTCGCACTCGACTGATGGCGTAGGAATAGCGAGCGCGTGCGCTCTTACCGCGGCCGACGACCGCGGCCGACCGCGGCCAAACGTGAGCGAACGCGCTTATGTGTTCACGGCTGACGACATGAAGCCGCTGACAACAGCAGCATGCAGAGGCGCGAGAGCGCAGCCAGCAGCAGCAGAGGCGCGAGAGCGCAGCCAGCAGCGTCGTCTTCGTCGCCACATTCAACCCAAATCCAGCGGAAACCCGGGTGCTTAGTGGGACTGGTGCCACAAACGAGCATCGTATAAAGACCTGATGCCGCGGACGAGAACTCGTTGCCACAGCTCTTGCACTCTCACTCTCGCGGAGGAACGAAGTTGTTAAAAGGCAAGAGCGCATAACCCCAAAATGTGGTTATTTTTGTTCTGGCAGGTACCTAATTCAGTGTGTTGGTGCAGCGATGTCCACTGTTAGCTTGTTTTGAGTTGTTGCTGTGCTCAATGAAAGTGATGGTTCGAGTTAATTGAACTGGAGGAGCGGAAGCTACTGTTAATAGAAATTATGTAAATATTTATGTGAATGTGGAAATAAAGATTTTTGCTCTATATGCCAGCAGTGGACAAAACGACAAGTGTGTAACTATGAAAAACTCTCTCCAAAGTGCTTATAGTAGTGCGCATGTAAGCATTTTACCAAGTAAACACTTAGATATACAGATTCAATGAAATTCTTAGTGTAAGAAATTTTTGAAGAAATCATATTGTTTATATTTTGTATTGCAAGGAACATCATAACAATAGAAGGGTATAAGAAGGTGGAGTCTATTTTTACTCCTTAAGCGATCCTGAAGTAACCCGATACTGATACGCTTATAGTGCATTATGAAGATAACGAATCTTTATAACTGCCTTCCAATAAGTCTGACCTAGTAGAGAAGAAGTTTGATGAATTTGAATATGCAGCTTTTCCGTCGAGTAACAAAAACCATTATCAATGAAGATCCTTACTTCAAAGCAGCCAAGCATGGAAAAGAAATTCAAATTTTCTGATCACTTTAAAGTTTTAGTGAATACAGACACGCAAAAAGGTGCAGATCCACATGTATTCAATGATACAGACCAGCCATTTGTTGTATCAAAAGGTGGCAAAAATATTAAGTTAATAGCTTCTGAAAATTCAAAAACGCCCGGTACAGCTAGAAGTAAATCAAAAGGAAAATGTTTAAAAACAAAAATCAAAACAGAACCTGTGCTAGGCATTGAGTTCAAAACTGAACCCGGTTTAGACATAACTGAGAATGGTCTGAAAATGATCATGATTATGAAATATCTGACAGTGATATCAATAAATCTCAGCGTTACACAGCCTGCTTCTTCGAGAATTCTGAAATATGAAGGACATGATCATACTGGTGATTGGACTACACGAGTAAAAATGACACAAGATCTTGTGTAAGCTATTAATGATGGATCATACTACTTACTATGAAGAAGACCTTTGGGGAGATGTCAGAAAAGTAAGTCATTTAAAAATGAATCTTTTTTCATATTTAATGTGAAAAATAATATATTTTATATTAATAACATATAAGACGAACTATGTGATGAAAAATTTCTATTTCTGTCTTCTTTTCCTGGCAGAAGAGACAAGACCATTAATATCGCAGCCAGGAGGCTTTCAAGAAAATAGTACCAAAAGTTCCTCACAAAGCCAATCCAGAAGTGCTATCACCTCCCCTGGTGTCTATGAAGAATACGCATGTCCTGGAGTCTGCTGGTGCCATACAAGCCTCAAGAGAGTTTTAGTCATGCTTTAGTGCATGTATGGGTACACATATGTATCTATATTTTGGTGATGTCCCCGGTGATGACGAAAAGACTTCCCGGTGAGGAACAGCTCATACATATTATTTGCCAGTGATAACGAAGAAAGAGGTTGCAAAGGTCGACTACTGATGGGAACAAGAAGAGGTTATGTTGATATCTCCAGTATTTCAGCCTCTAGGTGAGATCAGTGATTATTAGCATTTCTTTTACTAAGCAATTAATCACATTACTTGTTTTCTTGCACATCACAAGTGTATGAGGATGGCTTCCAGACTGTGTGAATTGGTCAGTTAACTGTGAAGGTGACAGCGAGATTTAGAATATGTATATGCTGTTTTCTTTAGTTGACCCACTCTCTAATAGGAATACTTGTGCACGTAAATCATCTACAAGCTGAAACTAGGTGAGTCGGCTTCCAATCATTTTCTTCATACGTCTAGATGGTACATAAATTTGTATTTCAGGTGTTTTCCAAATGCTTTAAGAGTTCAAAGGAACTTGCAAACAATGTTTCCATCTAATCTTCAATGGCAGCTGCGTACAAGATAGCTGATGAAGGACAAGCATGGCTTCAAGGCTGTGACGATGACCCTTGTGATTTCTCCAGGAAAAGGTATTGTTTCAAAAGCTGTTATGGTACTGCTGCTGGTCTTCACTGCTGTCATTGCACAGTGCAACTTTTACAAAGTCTACAAGGGCATCAAAAGGTAACCTTGACTGAAAGGCTTCCTGATTCGCACTGCTCGAAAGCTTCATCTGGCTGCATCGGCCAGAAAATACAAATGGTAATTTGAAGAATTATTGGCATGGATAATCTTCACCAAATACTCGTTAGATTTATTTTTTAATCATTTTCTTCAAATTCAAAATGTAAATTAAATTTGCCTCTGATTTTTTGCATGATTATTATTAATTTGTAGATCATTTCAAGTCATTACACAAAATTTGAAAGCATTACCTTTGCTAATTTAGGAGAAAAAGGCTAAAACAGTTTTGCATTTTCATATTTTGGACAACCAGTTGGATGAAATATGAGATTGCACTAAATGTTTTCGCCTTTTTCTCCTAAATTCAGGAAGGTAAAGCTTTGAAATTTCTTATTGTGGTTTGAAATTACCTGTAAATTCTTAATAATCATCAAAAACCAGAGACAAATTTAATTTCACTTTTTTATTGTCAAGAGTTGACAGGGAGTTAATTAAAAAAACTCTAATGTTACATTACAGAAAATGTAATTGCTTGGTAATTAGTTCGTAAGTAACTCGCCGTTCTTTTGACTTTTAATGAACCCTTTAAACTACGCAATTTAAGATGCGCAGATTTTTTAAAACTAGTTTTTGACTTTTCTTAAAAAATTCTAAATTACTTTATTACTTAATAAATAATAATTCTAATAATAATTAAAAAAAACGTATTAAAAGCTTTACTCAATTTTTACCGACCGAGTCGATTCAACGGTTTGACGCTAATAAAAAGAAAATACACCGAATTATGCAAAATCAAGAGAACATTGCTCTAAATTTCACAATATTCTACCTTCCTGCCAATTTTTCAAGTCAAAATATCAATTCGTTTTTGCATAAACTTTGAACAAAATTTCGAGGTAGACGAAGCGTGATGTCAAAATTTTGTTCAAAGTTTGCGCAAAAACGAATTAATATTTTGACTTGAAACTTTTCAGAAGGATATAATATTATGAAACTTAGAGGAATGTTCTCTTGATTTTACATAATTTGCAAAAAAAAATAGATTATTACCTATTATCATATGGGTAATGTGTAACATCGTCTCAGAGCGATGGCAATGGCGGTGACACTGTTGGCCTTGTCCGTGTGCGTGTACGCCCAAGCGCATGCGCTGCAGGCTGCAGCACAGCTGCGCGCGCGTCGTCGAGTCACGTACATCGCGTCGTGGACTGACGTATATCCTAACCCCAAACGTAAATAACCGAGTGCGTCAACACCCGGTTGTCCTGCCGACGATCGTTCACGATAAAGACCCTCCTGGAACAGCAGCGCCGGCTGCACGAGGAGCGCGAACGTCTCACCGACGCGATGGTCAAGGAGAAGTTGCACAAAAAACCGAGCCATCGGGAAACCATAAACTCGGAGCATCGGCTGAAAATGCTGCTTAATCAGTTTATGGATAGCAGTAGTCTAGAAACCAGGATCTTTCCCTGTTGGAAACAGGCAGTGCTTTAATCAATGTTGGAGCTCACTTAGATTTTTGTGCTTTCTTATTTTAGGATAGATTGAGTCTGCTTTCATGGCTCTTGGTTTGAAATACGGTGATACTTTGGAAGAAAAAGATCAAAGATTATTGAGCACAAAGGCAGAGGCACTTGGTCTTATTTTATTGGCAAAGAAGAATAAAAGGAAACCAGGCAGGGGTAAGAATGTAGAACAGCAAAAGGAAGAAGCAAGATTGCTCAAATAGTATCTAATCAGAGAGTAGCCACAAAAGAAAATGTACAGAGGAAGCAAGCTAGAACTGAAGGCGAACGTGGAGATTCTAATTCTGCGGCAAGTGCAAGTGAATCTAAGGAAAATGATTACAATGAGATGCCCTGTAATCTTAAGAATTTGCCCCTTGGTTGGGATTTTTTAAAAATTACAAAACAAGAAGGACATGATCGCATTGGTAATTGAACAAAAATAAAAATACAGAAGTAAAAATGACAAAGGATCTTAATGATGATTTATATTACTATAAAGAAGACCTTTGAGGAGATTAACAGAAAAGTAAGTCATTCAAAAATTAATTAAATTATGTATTTCAACCAATGTACAGTACATAGTTAAATTCAAGACGTACCTCATATGTCTGAACCAACTTATACCATATAAAGGTAGATGTAACTGTAGATTTGATGATTATAAATTAAACTGAATCTTGAAATAAATATATTTCTATTCATAGAGAGTGTGTTTGACAATACTGTCTCATTGTCAAACTAATTCGAAACTTCAACAAAACACTCATTGTACACTACTTGTATTAAACACTTTCACAAACTTATTAAATGAATGAACTTTATCAAATATGATATACTAAATCTTTACTTTTAAATCTACTTTAGAGTGCAAAAAGTAAAAAAGCAATTGAGAAACGCCGTATAAAGAAATTAGAAATCTTAGTATTTACTATTGTGATGACAGCTGTGTTTCCATTGATGCTAGCAGTTAGTTATATGTGTAGAGGTATTATAGTTTATGGTTATGGTACCATGTAATAATTTATTCTAAGCAGAATGTTTTAAAACATATTATTATTAATCTAATTCTTTAGTTATTTCTTATTTAATATAATTACTTTTCATATTGAATCTAAAAAATATTTCTATTATTGTTTTCCTTTCCCGGCCAAAGAGACTCTGCTCATAGAAAATTTTTGATTTTCCTTTTTCTTTTCTACACGAGTCAGGGAATTCAAATCTAAAATAACAAACATTATTTACTAAACCAAATTTTTTTTTTCCCAATACGGTTCTTCAGTATCGATTGGAAGTTGTGAGACTATCAATATGAGCATTAACATCACCATCATAAGGCAGGAGACTTATGATAAAATAGCACCAAATTGGGAACTGCAATTTTGACAAACTCAACAACGGCCATGGGTAACCTTGAGTGAAGGGCTTCCTGATATGCACGTTTTGGCAGCTTCATCTTCTTCCAGATTGTCCATGGAACCTGATCTAGTCTGTATTTCTTTTTTACACTATGACCACTTTGGTCTTTTCTTTGTTATTATTTATTATATAGTTATTATTACAGTAATCTACTGCTTTCGACCATTGCTATAGCTTCATTTTTTTGTTTCAGGGTTTTTATTTTGCTTCCAGGAAAAGCAGCAACTATAAGAGGCCACCTGTCAGATTTAACAGGTGTACATAATCTTAATGATGATTAAGTGTTGTTGATAGGTATATAATGCATTTCATGCATTTCATGTATTTTTAAGCTGATTATGAATATTTTTAAGCCGATATATTTTTAAGCAAATATCTTTTTGTATGTAGGTATAATTTAATAAAAAAAAAAAAAAAAAATGAAATTATGTAATTTTCCAGATTTAGCTAAGACACTGCTTGTGTATTTTTTATAGAACTGTCAAAATGAAAAAATATATATTTTCATTTTTTATTAAATTATATCTACTTACAGAAAGATAAAGTCAACTCAAACATACATGACATGTCTAAGATGCATTATTGAAGCGGATATCAATCATTCTTATATTCTTTGGATATAAGTACGGACAGATCACCTGAAAGTAAATATCGATAACATTGAATGGCCAATCCAACTACTAAATCTGGCAGGTGGCTTTCCTATTGTAGGAGCCGGATGAATTTTCTTGTCAAGTTTTGAATTTTGGCCCATTTAGTGTAGTGTAGTGTGAGTGTGAGTGTATCTGAAAGTTCTGTACATCTATAGTTTGCCCTGCTGTAACAGCTATGTTCACAAAATGGAAGGAATCCAATATTCAATTTAAGATTGCATGGTTGAGCAATAAATCTGAGTGCATGTAAAGATTGTGAAAAAGTTATTTTAATCTCTAAAATTCAGTTTCATTGTAGTAATTAATGAATAATTAATGAATATTAATTGATTTTTACAGGTTATAGTCAACTTTTCATAATTCTGACAGGTACCTAGATTTGTATTCAATCATACTCTCTTAAAGAAAAAATTAATTATCATATTACAAGCAGGCCTATAAATCTATAGAACTTTCGGACAGATTCACACTATACGGAACCTCAGATTTCAGAAGAGAAAACATATTTAATTAAATAGGCTGAAATTTACATCTTGAAAAGACGAATCAATCCCGCTCCTGTAATATAAAAGCCATCTGTCAGATGTTGCAGGTGTACTCATCATTAAGTGTTGTCGATGTTTATTTTGAGGTGACGTGTTTTAGTACTTAATCCAAAAGAATATAAGAATGATAGAAATCTGCTTCTATAATGTATTTCAGTTATCGCTTGTATTTCTTAGCTGATTTTATCATTCTGTAAGTAGGTATAATATAATAAAAAAAAATGAAATTATGCAATTTTCCAGATTTAGCTAAGACACTGCTTGTGTATTTTTTAGAACTGTTAAAAATGAAATATTAGATATTTTCATTTTTTTTTAATTAAATTACATGTACTTTCAGAAAGATAAAGTCAACTCCAAAGTACATGAGATGTCTGAGATGCATTACTGAAGCGGATATCTATCATTCTTATATTCTTTGGATTAAGTACGGACACATCACCTGAAAGTTAATATTGATAACATTGAATGGCCAATCCAACTACTAAATCTGACAGGTGGCTTTCATATTGTAGGAGCCGGATGAATTCTCTTGTCAAGTTTGGAATTTTGGCTCTTTTCGTGTAGTGTACTGTGAGTCTGTCCATAAGATCTATAGATCTATAGGCTATAACGGAGTTCCAGGATAAAATACGGAGAAAATAAGAATCTCGGTTCTCCGTATTCTATCGAACTCGTTTGAGTCTCGTTCCCGCGAATTCACGCATCTCGAGCGTTTGTTGACATCGCTCGAACGATGTATTCGCGATCTGCGCGGGGGGCTGCGCGACTTTGGCGGATGCAAAGTCGCGCTCGATTCATTTTTGAATCAGATTCTCTCGGGCTGTCAAACCGCGCGTACGCGAGTTAATTTGATCGTCCGCGAAGAAAACGGTATCGTGCGTCCTTACTGGTGCAGAGCAGCGCCAGTCCACGTACCGTCCACGGAGACCAGCGCACGTGAACAATCCGAGCCACTCCTGGGATCCGAAGCATCGGTAGGTGAAGGCTGGATGTTAGACTCGGCCTGAACACTTCGAATCGACCGTAGGATAAGGCCTGACGCAGGAGCGGATTCGTGAGCGAGCGACGAGAGGAGTGCACTCCTCTCCCGGTAAGCCTCTTTGTACTTCCCGCGCAGCGATTTATTTGTGTATTTTCGACTCGCAGCGGCGAGTGGCCGGTGGTGCGTTCACCGGCCCAGTGAAAATAGATACCTTGATCCGCCCGCGCCGAGCGGTGGATCCCGTTCTTGTCGGCGCGCAACGCGACGTGTTTTGATGTAAATGATTAATTAGAATAGACCTTGTTATTGTGCTATGAAATAATTGAGGCTATTCTTCATTTATCGACCGTAAACTAACCTTCTCCCGGATACCGCCGCCTCCGCGGGAAAACGACTCCGCTGGTCGTTTTCATATCTGAGCTAGCGGCCGTGCGCTTTACTCTTTGAGCGCGCGCTTTTAACTCAGCGATCCAATTAGTTGGAAAGCGCAGTTCGCGTGCGATCTTCGCGTTGTTTTCGGAATTCCAGGAGCAGATCCCCGGGCAAGTCATTTTAGTCTGACACCCGCGGCACCGTGTTCTAAGGCATCGCTGGCCTGTGGCTTTTTGGGATTTTACCCCAGAAGCCATCCCGTTACAAGGCCTGCTGTAACAGCTATGTTTACAAAATGCTAGGCATCAGTGCATGTAAAGATTGTGAAAAAGCTATGTTAACCTTTAAAATTCAGTTTAATTGTAGTAGTTAATGAATAATTAATGAGCGTTAATTGACTTTTACAAGTTATAATCAACTTTACATAATTCTGACAGGTACCTAGATCTATTATTCAATCATACTCTCTTAAAGAAACAATTAATTATCATATTACAAGCAGGTCTATAAATCTATAGATCTTTCGGACAAATTGACACCACACGGAATCTCAGATTTCAGAAGAGAAAATATATTTAAATAAATAGACTGAAATTTACAACTTGAGAAGACGAATTAATCCCGCTCCTTTAATATAAAAGTCACCTGTCAGATGTAGCTGATGTACTCATCATTAAGTGTTGTCGATGTTTACTTTGAGGTGATCTGTTCTAGTACTTAATCCAAAAGAATATAAGAATGATAGAAATTTGCTTCTAAAATATATTTCAGGCATCGCATGTATTTCTTAGCTGATTTTATCTTTCTGTAAGTAGGTATAATTTAATAAAAAAAAATGAAATTATGCAATTTTCTAGATTTAGCTAAGACACTGCTTGTGTATTTTTTAGAACTGTCAAAAATGAAAAATTCGATATTTTCATTTTTTTATTAAATTACATGTACTTTCAGAAAGATAAAGTCAACTCCAAAGTACATGAGATATCTGAGATGCATTACTGAAGCGGATATCTATCATTCTTATATTCTTTGGATTAAGTACGGACACATCACCTGAAAGTTAATATTGATAACATTGAATGACCAATCCAACTACTAAATCTGGCAGGTAGCTTTCCTATTGTAGGAGCCGGATGAATTTTCTTGTCAAGTTTTGAATTTTGGCCCATTTAGTGTAGTGTAGTGTGAGTGTGAGTGTATCTGAAAGTTCTGTACATCTATAGTTTGCCCTGCTGTAACAGCTATGTTCACAAAATGGAAGGAATCCAATATTCAATTTAAGATTGCATGGTTGAGCAATAAATCTGAGTGCATGTAAAGATTGTGAAAAAGTTATTTTAATCTCTAAAATTCAGTTTCATGTAGTAATTAATCAATAATTAATGAATATTAATTGATTTTTACAGGTTATCGTCAACTTTTCATAATTCTGACAGGTACCTAGATTTGTATTCAATCATACTCTCTTAAAGAAAAAATTAATTATCATATTACAAGCAGGCCTATAAATCTATAGAACTTTCGGACAGATTCACACTATACGGAACCTCAGATTTCAGAAGAGAAAACATATTTAATTAAATAGGCTGAAATTTACATCTTGAAAAGACGAATCAATTCCGCTCCTGTAATATAAAAGCCATCTGTCAGATGTTGCAGGTGTACTCATCATTAAGTGTTGTCGATGTTTATTTTGAGGTGACGTGTTTTAG
Organism: Torymus aiolomorphi; assembly: GCA_036365515.1. NCBI lineage: Eukaryota > Metazoa > Arthropoda > Insecta > Hymenoptera > Torymidae > Torymus > Torymus aiolomorphi. The sequence goes on along the minus strand of CM070876.1, from coordinate 97,316,054 downwards.
TACTTAATCCAAAAGAATATAAGAATGATAGAAATCTGCTTCTATAATGTATTTCAGTTATCGCTTGTATTTCTTAGCTGATTTTATCATTCTGTAAGTAGGTATAATATAATAAAAAAAAATGAAATTATGCAATTTTCCAGATTTAGCTAAGACACTGCTTGTGTATTTTTTAGAACTGTTAAAAATGAAATATTAGATATTTTCATTTTTTTAATTAAATTACATGTACTTTCAGAAAGATAAAGTCAACTCCAAAGTACATGAGATGTCTGAGATGCATTACTGAAGCGGATATCTATCATTCTTATATTCTTTGGATTAAGTACGGACACATCACCTGAAAGTTAATATTGATAACATTGAATGGCCAATCCAACTACTAAATCTGACAGGTGGCTTTCATATTGTAGGAGCCGGATGAATTCTCTTGTCAAGTTTGGAATTTTGGCTCTTTTCGTGTAGTGTACTGTGAGTCTGTCCATAAGATCTATAGATCTATAGGCTATAACGGAGTTCCAGGATAAAATACGGAGAAAATAAGAATCTCGGTTCTCCGTATTCTATCGAACTCGTTTGAGTCTCGTTCCCGCGAATTCACGCATCTCGAGCGTTTGTTGACATCGCTCGAACGATGTATTCGCGATCTGCGCGGGGGGCTGCGCGACTTTGGCGGATGCAAAGTCGCGCTCGATTCATTTTTGAATCAGATTCTCTCGGGCTGTCAAACCGCGCGTACGCGAGTTAATTTGATCGTCCGCGAAGAAAACGGTATCGTGCGTCCCTACCGGTGCAGAGCAGCGCCCGTCCACGTACCGTCCACGGAGAGCAGCGCCCGTGAACAATCCGAGACACTCCTGGGGTCCGAAGCATCTGTAGGTGAAGGCTGGATGTTAGGACTCGGCCTGAACACTCCGAAGTCGACCGAAGGATAAGGCCTGACGTAGGAGCGGATTCGTGAGCGAGCGACGGGAGGAGTGCACTCCTCTCCCGGTAAGCCTCTTTGTACTTCCCGCGCAGCGATTTATTTGTGTATTTTCGACTAGCAGCGGCGAGTGGCCGGTGGTGCGTTCACCGGCCCAACGAAAATAGATACCTTGATCAGCCAGCGCCTAGCGATGGATCCCGTCTTCTTGTAGGCGCGCAACGCAACGCGTTTTTGATGTAAATGGTTAATTAGAATAGACCTTGGTATTGTGCTGTGAAATAATTGAGGCTATTCTTCATTTATCGACCTTAGACTATCCTTCTCCCGGATACCGCCGCCTCCGCGGGAAAACGACTCCGCTGGTAGTTTTCATATCTGAACGTAGCAGCCGTGCGCTTTACTCTTTGAGCGCGCGCTTTAACTTCAGCGATCCAATTAGTTGGAAAGCGAAGTTCGCGTGCGATCTTCGCGTTGTTTTCGGGATTCCAGGAGCAGATCCCCGGGCAAGTCATTTTAGTCTGACACCCGCGGCACCGTGTTCTAGGGCATCGCTGGCCTGTCGCTTTTTGGGATTTTACCCCAGAAGCCATCCCGTTACAATGGCGCCCAACGTGTTGGGTTTATGGAGAAGGTTAGCGGCCGGTACATTCGAGACCGGCCTATTCAAATCGCGTTTCTTTTAAATTCGCCCGCGCTCGGATCACTGCACCGGACTAATCAGCAGACGGCCAGTGGGCATAAGCCGTTATAGCTGATAGGCGCAGTGATTTAAACTCGCCAAGTCGAGGTGCCGGGCGTAAGCAAACAGACAAGAAGACTCGCGGCGCGCATAGAAACATAAACATAAAACTGCAGATTGCTTGTTTTTGTAGGTGTTTATGTTTATGCTCGGGCAGTATTGTGTATACTCGTCCCGAGCCTTTTAAACTGCTGTAAAGCCAGGGCGAGAGCATTTAAACGACGATTGTATGTGTTTTCGTCGTCATATGTGGCGAAATTAAATTCCTTTTTTTTTGAAGCGAGATTTTAAGCGATTTTCACGCGATTTTTTTGAATAGAGTGACCGTGCCTGTGCGTGCAGCCGGTCGAAAGTGAGAACACTTTCATTCCTTTTTTTTTATTGCGGGTTTTAGTCAAATCGGTATCTTCGCTAAAAATTTTTTTGGAATTGCCACGCTCTCTCCCTAGCTAGCTGCATCGAGATACGTCGTTCTCGAGCGGCTTGGGACAATTGTGTATGGTAGTTAGGATTCTAACATTGTAATTTGCGTAATAGACGGCCAATTCGAGAGAGAATCTCAGCAGTTAGTTGCGCACATACACAATTCGTCGCCAAATTTTTTTATAATCGGTCTAGCTTCAGAAGATGGAATCATCGACCTCAGAAGAACTAGCCGAATCGATGGAGCAGTGGCGCAAAAATCTAGAGTTGAGCTTCCAAGCTGTAATAGAAGCAAATATAGCTCTAGATTTAAGAAGCACTGGATATATCGAGGGGGATTCTAGGCGAGTCACTCAATGGCTAATGGGAAATTACAACCCTGCCCACTTCACACAGGAAATAAGTGGAAGTGCAATTGAGCAGTTCACAAGGAGACTCGAATTGAGGAATAAGTACATCCACGGAACGATCCTCAACCCAAGCAGAGCTCCAGAAGCGAACTACAACGAAGATCACTCGGCCCAGAGCCTGTTTCAGCAATTGACGTCGAACAAAGCAGTCGACAACAACTTGCTGAGATCCATGAAGACACATGTATTGCAGATCATGGATCAAAGAGCAGGCAGTCCTCCCGACGTAAGAATCGAGGCTCTTACGTTAATATGGAGCCCTTTAACTCCAGCGAGAGGACCGGGTGAGGTCCAGATGCAACTAAAGTGCAGCACAGCCTGGGGGAGGGGAGATTCCCCGATCTCCTCCCAGTCCGAAGGATCCGAGAACGCGAGTTGCTCGGGAATGCAGACCGCTCATGGATTTCGGACAGCCGTGCGGCAACTTTACCATCGCCAGCAATTTCAGCGTCCATCCACGAAATCAACCTCGGAGTAAGCACAGCCTGGGGGGGAGATCCTCCAAGCTTCCCCCTGTTCGTGAAATCTGATACTCCCCGTCGCTTGGCGTATACAGACTGCCTGAGGGCACCGAACGGTTGTGCTGAATACTCACAAGCTCACGACGACAGAGCAAATACAGCCTGGGGGAGGGAAGATCCTCCAAGCCCCCCCTGTCCGGAACGTCCGATATAAGCCGCTTGGAGAATATATCGGAAGCGGACGGATGTATTACCGTCTCTCAGACTCCTGAAGACGAAGAACAGCCAAGCCTTCCAAGGAACAGCGAGGGAAAGATTGACAATCTGGTGACGGCACAACTGGTGGACAGCACGCCGATTATCTCGCAACTCTTTGACGCATCAACGCAAACAGAAATTGAGCATCGTTGCGAGTGTAAGTGTAATCGGACGCGCAAATTTGAGGAGGAGAAATTTAGACGCTTAAGCGAAGAAGTAAGACGGCTGCACGACGAACTGCACCAGTTACGAATGCAAATGTCGTCGCTTCACGATTCAGCTACGTCTAACAAGATTCGAGTTGCAGGCGCAACCAAGCGCTCTGCCAAGTCGCGACCTCGATCGGGCCAAGGGACTAGAGACAACCTCAAGTCGTTCCAAAGCCCGCAAAAGTCCAGATCGACAGGAAAAAAGGAGGCGTATGCATCGGCCACGCAACGACCTCCAAGGTCACCCAAAGGAGACCAACACAAGAAATCCTCGAGCGGACCCGGTTCGAACCAAGAGGTGGGTTCGAATCCGTGGACGACGGTATTTTCTCGACGCCGCAAACGGCGGTCAACTAAGCCAAACTTGGCCACTCGAGAATACCGCTCATCAAGGTCGAGGAACATGCTCGGATCATATAACTCCTCACCACCGAGTCCAACCAAAAAATTGTGTTGGACGTGCCAGTCATCGACGCATCTTCACTGGGCCTGTCCGCAGTGGCAACAGCGACCGAAGAGGACAAGAAGACGAGACGACCTCCAAAACGCCCTTCCGAAGAGGAGCGAAGGCGGTCGTCGACCGGAGCCTCAGCGCCATGAGAGCCGACAGCCTCCGGTCCGTCAAGCGTCATATGACGAGTCCCGACCACCGTTGGAGTTCAGCGGTCTCACGGTGAAGAGCGACCTACCGTGCGCATGCGTACGATCCCTCGACGTGGATCAAGTGGTTGCCGCTTTGATGCAAGCGGTAACCAGCGCGTATCCGGGCCTGTCGCTCAGCTCGTCAACGCCGCCGTTGACGTAAAGTCGCGTTGAACGAGAGCCTCGGTATCGAGTGGCTTCTCTCCCGCTACGCAACGTCTGGGAGAGGGGTATAACGGAGTTCCAGGATAAAATACGGAGAAAATAAGAATCTCGGTTCTCCGTATTCTATCGAACTCGTTTGACTCTCGTTCCTGCGAATTCACGCATCTCGAGCATTTGTTGACATCGCTCGAACGATGTATTCGCGATCTGCGCGGGGGGCTGCGCGACTTTGGCGGATGCAAAGTCGCGCTCGATTCATTTTTGAATCAGATTCTCTCGGGCTGTCAAACCGCGCGTACGCGAGTTAATTTGATCGTCCGCGAAGAAAACGGTATCGTGCGTCCTTACCGGTGCAGAGCAGCGCCCGTCCACGTACCGTCCACGGAGACCAGCGCACGTGAACAATCCGAGCTACTCCTGGGATCCGAAGCATCGGTAGGTGAAGGCTGGATGTTAGGACTCGGCCTGAACACTTCGAGTCGACCGTAGGATAAGGCCTGACGCAGGAGCGGATTCGTGAGCGAGCGACGAGAGGAGTGCACTCCTCTCCCGGTAAGCCTCTTTGTACTTCCCGCGCAGCGATTTATTTGTGTATTTTCGACTCGCAGCGGCGAGTGGCCGGTGGTGCGTTCACCAGCCCAGTGAAAATAGATACCTTGATCCGCCCGCGCCGAGCGGTGGGTCCCGTCTTCTTGTCGGCGCGCAACGCGACGCGTTTTTGATGTAAATGATTAATTAGAATAGACCTTGTTATTGTGCTGCGAAATAATTGAGGCTATTCTTCATTTATCGACCTTAAACTAACCTTCTCCCGGATACCGCCGCCTCCGCGGGAAAACGACTCCGCTGGTCGTTTTCATATCTGAGCGTAGCGGCCGTGCGCTTTACTCTTTGAGCGCGCGCTTTTAACTCAGCGATCCAATTAGTTGGAAAGCGCAGTTCGCGTGCGATCTTCGCGTTGTTTTCGGAATTCCAGGAGCAGATCCCCGGGCAAGTCATTTTAGTCTGATACCCGCGGCACCGTGTTCTAAGGCATCGCTGGCCTGTGGCTTTTTGGGATTTTACCCCAGAAGCCATCCCGTTACAAGGCCTGCTGTAACAGCTATGTTTACAAAATGCTAGGCATCAGTGCATGTAAAGATTGTGAAAAAGCTATGTTAACCTTTAAAATTCAGTTTAATTGTAGTAGTTAATGAATAATTAATGAGCGTTAATTGACTTTTACAAGTTATAATCAACTTTTCATAATTCTGACAGGTACCTAGATCTATTATTCAATCATACTCTCTTAAAGAAAAAATTAATTATCATATTACAAGCAGGTCTATAAATCTATAGATCTTTCGGACAAATTGACACCACACGGAATCTCAGATTTCAGAAGAGAAAACATATTTAAATAAATAGACTGAAATTTACAACTTGAGAAGACGAATTAATCCCGCTCCTTTAATATAAAAGTCACCTGTCAGATGTAGCTGATGTACTCATCATTAAGTGTTGTCGATGTTTACTTTGAGGTGATCTGTTTTAGTACTTAATCCAAAAGAATATAAGAATGATAGAAATTTGCTTCTAAAATATATTTCAGGCATCGCATGTATTTCTTAGCTGATTTTATCTTTCTGTAAGTAGGTATAATTTAATAAAAAAAATAAAATTATGCAATTTTTCAGATTTAGCTAAGACACTGCTTGTGTATTTTTTAGAACTGTCAAAAATGAAAAATTCGATATTTTCATTTTTTTATTAAATTACATGTACTTTCAGAAAGATAAAGTCAAGTCCAAAGTACATGAGATATCTGAGATGCATTACTGAAGCGGATATCTATCATTCTTATATTCTTTGGATTAAGTACGGACACATCACCTGAAAGTTAATATTGATAACATTGAATGGCCAATCTAACTGCTAAATCTGACAGGTGGCTTTTATATTGTAGGAGCTGGCTGAATTTTCTTGTCAAGTTTTGAATTTTGACCCTTTTCATGTAGTGTAGTGTGAGTCTGTCCGTAAGCTCTATAGGTCTGCTGTAACAGCTGTGTTGACAAGATGCAAGGCATAGAATATTTAATTTAAGGGGACATGGTTGAGCCATAAATCTGAGAGCATGTAAAAATTATGAAAAATTTATATTAATCTGTAAAAGTCAGTTTGATTGATTGACTTTTAAGGGGGTGCCATGCTCAAATTTTAGATTTAAATTCTTAATTTTTATCCACATATTTGTAACAAGCAATTTTATTTTTGAAATACCGTTTTAATACTTTTATAACGATTGTAAGATTCTGTTTTTATTAATTTGTGAATTTGAACAAAGGTGTTATATTTAATTAAATGTTATCAGTTTTTAATTTGTAATAACAAATAATTTCTTCTTTTTCAGTTAAAATCTAGAATATTGTCTAACAACATCAGTAAACTTCTGCAATAAACATGTCAAAATACTCAAGAGATTTGAAAAGACTAAACACACATAGGAAATTATAGATTTTTGTTTCCAGTGAGCAAAACAAGTTACTGCCTGCCAACACAATAGAATACCTACGCACAGTTTCCAACTGACATAATGAATGCTGCGATAATAGTTTGCAAGTTAATCTTTTTTTAAATTTCCGAAAATCGCGTTTTTTTCGACTTCTAGAGTGGCGTTACCCCTTAAGGTGGTTCTGCTCGACTCCCTAGTCAAAATAAGTGCTAAATGATGAAGTTACCTAAAATAAAAAAAAACCATAGTTGTAATGTGATTTATTTATTATAAAGTGTATTTAACATGACTAAGATAACTTTTTTCACAAAATGTCGATATTGTAGAAATTAGATGTTGTCACTACAAACAACTATTGATAAATAACCGGAATTTTTTTTGTTTCTATGCTAATTTTAGATTTAGGATGGAAACCCTTCATGAGTCTCTATTCATTACTCCAAAAATAATAAAAAATGTTTGTAGTGACGATATCTAGTTTCCAAAATATCGCTATTTTATAAAAAGTTACTTTAGTCATGTTAAATACACTTTATTTATAATACATTGACTATCTCTATCATTTGAATTAAATAAATCACATTACAATTTTTTTTTTTAACTTTAGCTAACTTCTATATTTAGCACTGCTTTGACTAGAGAGTCCGAGGACAACCACCTTAATAAAAAAAAAATAATTTTTTTGTGGCCCAGTTAATTTAAAGAATAAGCAAAACAAATTAAAAATTTTTGTGCAAATAATTGTATGAGTAAATTCATAACTAATAAAATGCATAACTTTCAGGTTTTACGTCTGGCTACCTGTGGTCAGACAGCAGATTTCCCATGGATCCGCAGTTCCTTAATCTACTTCAATCGCTTTATGCATCAACCGCATGATAAGGAGTATCCGGATATCTGCCAGCTGCCGATTTATCACCGGCAATATTTATACCTACGTTGGCAGCATACTGCTCGCCCGGAACTCCTTCAAATTCTATTCGATTTATAATCCGAAGCATATGAATCTTTATCAGAATCAAAGGCTTGAAAGATATCACTGCGTGCTCAAGAAGAAGAAGAATCAGTGCATTGTGATAAGTGGCGAGAGCGGTTCCGGTAAGACCGAGTCAACGAATTTTCTGCTCCATCATCGCTCCACCCTGAGCCAGAAGGGCTCGCCCGCTTGCGAGGTCAAGCAACGATTCTCAGCGCCGAACCTGTGCTCGAGGACTTTGGTAACGCGAAAACTGTACACAAAAGATGAGACTACTTTGCTTGCATATTCAAGTGTACTTAGTGTTATCAAGAGGACTGCCAATCAAGAGGACTGTAAGCAAGAGGACTGTCAATGAAGAGGACTGTAAGCAAGAGGACTGTCAATCAAGAGGACTGTAAGCAAGAGGATTGCCAATCAAGAGGACTGTAAGCAAGAGGACTGTCAATCAAGAGGACTGTAAGCAAGGGGACTGTCAATCAAGAGGACTGCCAATCAAGAGGATTGTAAATCAAGAGGATTTTGCCAATCAACAGGATTTTACCAATCAAGAGGATTGTAAATCAAAAGGACTTTGCCAATCAAGACGATTTTATCAATCAAAAGGATTGTAAATCAAGAGGACTTTGACAACCAAGAGGATTTTTTCGTTTAAGAGGATTTTATCAATCAAAAGGATTGTTTCGATCAAGAGGATATTTTTAATCAAAAGAATTTTTTAATCAAGAAAACATTTTCAATCAAGAGGATTTTATTAATCAAGAGGATTTTTTCATAATTTTTTAATTAAGACAAGTATATAAACCAAGAGGATTATTTTAGTCAAGAGAATATAGTAGATCATGTAAAAAAATTTCAAGAATAACAGGAATTAATTCTCAGCTCGGCTTCTCACATTAGTAGGCAATTAGTTTCAGTGCTGAGGGAGCTCTGTCTAAGTATCTGGAATTTCCTCGGTAATCAAACGTTCTTCTACGTATTTTTAGGCGCAGAATTTGGATTTGTCTTTAAGCTAAAAATATAGCAAATATGCTATATTCATTAATAAGTAATTTAAGATGTACTAATTATTGTCTTATTCTTTTTAGAAATGTCTTTACATTAGTATATTTTTTAATTCTAGGCGGTGAGTTACTAGATTGTCATCATAAAGATGACAAGTTCGCTGGTTATACAGTTTGTACAGCGGCTTAAATCAAAACATGAAGATGTCAGGAATAAGGCAGCTCGCGAGCTCTGTCTTTATGTCAAGACAGAGTTACGCGAAGTCACGCAAGAAGAAATCACAGCCTTCATGGATGAATTCAATCACCACATATTTGAAATGGTATCCGGCTCAGATATAAATGAGAAGAAGGGAGGAATACTGGCAATTGTCTGCCTTTTTGGAGCAGACGTAGGAAACATCAATACTCGCACTATAAGATTTGCCAATTACCTCCGATGATGTTGGAGTTATGGAAATAGCTGCCAAGACAGTTGGGAAGTTAGCTCTGGTATCTGCTACCTTTACTGCAGAATATGTGGAATTTGAAGTCAAGAGAGCTTTTGAGTGGCTCAGCGGTGACAGACATGAAAACACACGACACGCATCTGTCCTTGTTCTCAAGGAACTTGCAGTTTCCATGCCTACATACTTCTTCCAACAGGTGACACAGTTCTTCGAGCTCATATTCAATGCTGTACGAGATTCTAAGCCCGTGATTAGAGAAGGAGCAGTCGAGGCTGTCAGGGCAGCTCTAGTGGTGACGGCCCAGGGCGAGACTGCCAAGCATATGCACAAATCCCAGTGGTACAAACAATGCTAGGACGAGATAGTGGCTGGCTTAGTCGTGAGAAGGATTTTAACCGAGACAAACGTATTCACGTATCGCTTCTAGTCTCTGAATGAGCTGCTACGTTGCAGTAATCTCCAATGGGAACGACTTTACGAGGATCTAATGCTCGACTAAATGCTCCTCGCAAACGAACGAAAACGATATTCTATCGTTGATGCCCAGATTGAGGACGAGCCTCGTATCGAAATGGTCGCATCACAGAACGCATCGAGTGTCCAGCATAGCCTCTATCCGATTCATGAGGCAGCCGTCTGTCGCAGTCTCATGCTAGAGAAGCTCGACGACATCAACAGCGACGTGATCAACCAGCGACACAGTCGCAATGGGCACATCCAGAATACCCTCATGACGTTACTGCCCCGACTTGGCGCCTTCAACAAAGAAAAGTTTGTTGTCGACAATCTACGCGAGGTTCTAAACGACCTGCTGTTGAGCTTGCGGGGAAGAGAAAAGGATAGAGAGGCGGCATTCACAACTATCGGATTGATCGCCGTTGCCGTAGACGAAGCAATCAAACCCTATCTGCCAAAGATCATAGAGGTGATAAAAAGTTCGCTGCCGTCCAAAGAAACCCCGAACAAGAAGAGGAGCTGGACACTCGAGCCCGCCGTCTTTGTCTGCATCACTCTGCTCGGCCATGCGGTAAAGCAAACAATAACAGCCGACCCGCGACCTACTAGAACCCATGCTGGCAACCGGACTCTCGCCCATACTAACGACGTCCCTACGAGAGCTGGCCCACAGCGTACCGTCTCTGAAGCCGGACATATCGCAGGGTCTCCTACGCATGCTCTCACAGGTGCCGATGTACGAACCTTTACGTCACCCAGGCGCTCCGTGGACAGCTGCCAGTCCGGTCTCCACTCCGCCGACGGAAATCGACGTTGCCTCAACAGCCCTGAGTCTGCGGACCCACGGCACCTTCAATTTCAACGGCAATTCTCTGCTCCAGTTTGTACGACGCTGCGCTGATTAGTTCCTTACCTGAGAAGAGCCAGAAGTACGGCTCGAGGCTGTCAAGATCTGTTTGCGGTTACTGCGACTTGCTCTCGGCCAGCCTGGACCCACTGTTACCAGCACAATGTCTAGTGTGCTAGGCAAGCTTCTCGTCGTCGGTATTACAGATACCGATCCAGACGTGCGATACTGGGTGCTGGCCTCGCTCGATGAACCTTTCGATATACATCTCACCCAGCCGGAGAGTCTGACGTGCCTTTTTATCGCTATGAACGATGAAGTTTTCGAGATACGTGAATTGGGTAAGGAAACCATTATTTTTTGTCTGTTTATTCATTTACCATGTTAAATGGACTCTTGTAATAAAGAATTTTTCGATTTTTCGAACAGAAACTGGAATATAGAAGATCCGCTCTTGATAAATACAATATTAGAATATTGAATTTTAAACATATTTATTACTTTTGAATAGTAAAACTATTTTTAGTAGTTATTATTACACTGTAAATAATGTCGAATGACTGTCGATGGACATACAAGTAGGATGAAGAAAAGTATTTGACTGGCGTAATAGTTTTTATACCACTCTAATCTCAAAATCAAAACAGAATAGAAAAGAAAAAAGAATACGAAAAAAAAAACAGAATAGAAAAGAAAAAGGAATACGAAAAAACAGAATGGAAAAAAAAAGAATACGAAAACGAAAAAGAAAACGAAAAGTAATGTAGGTATTACTAAGAAAAAGAATACGAAAAAAAACAGAATAGAAAAGAAAAAGAATACGAAAAAGAAAACGAAAATTAATATAGGTATTACTAATATTAACATATTACATTCTCATAAAACATGACGAATGAGTAGTTGCATGTGTATAATTATGTAGTTAGTGCATGCATTGTTTATTTAACTCAGTACATTTGTGGACTAGCAAAAATTGATAATGTTCAAAATGTATTAAAATAATGCTTATAATTTTATAATGCATAATGTGATTATATTGCAAATGAAAGAATACACTATAAAAGAAAAAGAAAATTGTTTGCGACAATAACAATATCTAAAATGAATATAATATAAATAACAATGAATATTTAAAATGAACATAATCTAAATGCTAAAATGAATAGCTAGCATATGACCGGTATCTAAAATTGATACTTTAGATACTACAATGTCATAATATATGATGAACGAGTATGAGTAGTATAAAAGTAGTGTGTAATTATGTAGTTAGTGCATGCATTGTAGTTGATTTAATGTAGTATTTATATACAAAAAATGACAATATTTTTCAGAGTTACACTTTTGTAATACGTAAAATAATTTATTATACTAAAAACAAAATATTTTTAGTATAATAAATATGATAGGGTGACTATACCAGTATTGGAACAATCACCGGTGAATGAACATTTTCTTTATATATATGAAAATATCAAGCTTTCTAAGTATTGTTTATCTAACATGACGATAATTTTCGAATCCTTGAAAATTTTTATTTCATTGTATATAAAGATTCTGCACAAAAGAAATTATCTTGTTAAGAATAAAATCATAAAATCGCCGCTATTAAGTATTCCTTCACTGGCGCTGTATTCCTTCACTGGTGACACTTATTTAGATACTAAGATTGCGTGTTCCTTTATTAGTGTTCCTTATTCGTTCCTTCACTGGTGCAGTCACCCTACAAATTATAAAAAAAGATAGTATATGCTTGATATCTAAAAGTGTCATCTAAAAGCTTTATAGCTCAGCATGTTATATTCTCATACCATGATGATTTCACATCATAATTTACAAATCATTATTTTATATGATATATAATTTACAAATCTTGATTTATTATATATATATAATACGCTTGAGCGTTTAAAATAGATCATTTATTATTCTAAATTACAATGTGATCAATATAATTGTAATTTGATTTGAACTAGCAAGTTCAGGCGTGCTGCGCACGCTCTCCTTTACCTTCATTATACCTACACAATTAATATTGGAATATTATGAATTTAAAATTTATTTGACTTTTTTACATCACGCGCAAATTTATCCAATATTTTTTATTGAAACTTGGATTATATTTATTTTAGTTTCCTAGGAATTTTAGCGCACTATGCGCGCAGAGGCCCTAATTTGGGTCGACCAATCATATTTTTTGATCAGCAATATGGCAGCCCTCTAAAAGCAATATGGCTGCCTCCTCAAATCCATCTCCCTTTTTAATATAGGAGGAATTTCTACAATACAAAAATTTGAAGGTTAGAACTTTAACTGTTATCAAAACAGTATTCATAATCCTTCATTGCTAACTACAGATAAAATTTGAATACTTCTTTCTTATACAAAACCAAATTTTAAGTCATTAATAATATTTATGACTTATATTTTTAGTTTAAATATTTCATAATTCCAAACTTTTTATTGGTTTTATTTGGACCAATCAGCTCGTTTTTCTTATTTTAAAATAAATATTTAGATGCTATTTTGATTTAGTTATATTTTAAAAAATATAAATATCAATTTCATTTTTAAAAATTCAAACCTCTCAAATTCAAACAATTTATGAAGCAAATCTTGGCGCTAATTCTATATAGACCAATCAAAATCAATCCTTTAGGTATGTTGAAGCACATGGCCGCTCATCACTTTTTAAGAAGGGAAAAATCAATTTCATTTTTAAAAATTCAAACCTCTTAATCTCAAGCAATTTATAAAGCAAATCTTGGCGCCTATTCTATATAGACCAATCAAAATGAAGCCTTTAGGTGCTTTAACATGGCCGCTCATCACTTTTTTAAAAGGGATTCAAAATTAATTTGCAGAATGTTATGGATGGACTGTAACGGTTTCATTTTTTCTGGTTATTAGCCAATGGTTTTCTCGAAAAGAAAAAATCCCAAAAATATTAGATAATAATAAAGTATATATAATATATAATAATAAAAAATATATAATATATAATAATAAAATACATCATTTATACATAAAAAGGTAATATTACAAAAAGAAGCCGGCAACAAACTAATTAAGCTATGATACGCGAGTTTTATTTCAATGTATTATTCTTATTGAGTATTAGTTTATTTACGTAATACTTTAAATAATCTTTAATTCATTAACGAATAAGAAATGAAAACTAGAATAAAGTGAAAACATTTTTACTAGTGCATTATCATGAGCACTGCTTTAATTTATTGTGTACATAAAATTGAAGTAAAGCTCACAGTATATTATGACACAGGTGTGAAAAGTGATTATTTACCGCAAAAGACGTTTTTCGCACGAGCGAAAGAGGACTATATGCGACTTAAAAATCTAACTTAAAAAACTATATATAAAAAACATATTGCATATTATGCGCCATCTAAGCAATTTCCGCACTTAACTATGCATACGGTAGAGAGCACTCTCGCCATCTATCGGGGATTATACATAACTTGCCAATATCTGCTTTACCATGTGAGACTTATTACTAGATTTTTCGTTCTCACATGGCCTTAAATCATGATTTTCCCTGATTACGTACAAAAAGTACTGAAAATCATGGTTTCTCTTTTTTTTGCAGGATTCCACGCACTTTTCACCATATGTTAGGAAAATATTAGTAAAAACAGGCATTTTTCACCATATATTTGGAAAAGATTGGTAAAAACAAGAATTTCTAGTAGAAAACTACGTTATTTTGACAAAAACAACGAACCAAATAAATTTCCTGCGTTTGAATACAAAAGGACTGAAAATCACTTTTTTCCCTGTTTTTTGCAGGATTCCACGCACTTTTCACCATATTTACGGAAAATATCGGTAAAAACAGACATATTTAGTATAAACCTACGATATTTTGAGAAAAACAATAAAGCAAATCGAAATATCCTGTTTTTGAATACCTAAAAGTACTTTAAATCATGGTTTTCCTGTTTTTTGCAGGATTCCACGCAGTTTTCACCATATACTAGGTAAATATTGGTATAAATAGGCATATTTAGTATGAAACTTATTTTCCAGCTCGGTAGGAGCAAAGAGAACTTTAACTCATGGTTTTCCTGTTTTTACAGGGCTCCACGCACCTTTCACCATATACTAGGTAAATATTGGTATAAACAGGCATATTTTATATGAAACTTATTTTCCAGCTCGTGAAGAGCAAAAAGTACTTTAAATCATGGTTTTCCCTGTTTTTTGCAGGATTCGACGCACTTTTCACTATATAATAGGTAAATAGTGGTATAAACAGGCATATTTAGTATGAAACTTATTTTGCAGCACGTTAATAGCAAAAAATACTTTAAATCATGTTTTTCCCGGTTTTTTGCAGGATTCCACGCACTTTTCACCATATATGAGGCAAATATTGATAAAAACTGGCAAATTTGGTATTAAACTACATTATTTTGAGGACAACAGTGATGCAAAACTATTTTTCCAGCTCATTAAGAGCAAAAAGGATTGAAAATCATGGTTTTTCGTTGTTTTTTGCAGGATGCCACGCATTTTTCACAATATAATAGGAAAATATAGGTAAAATCCGGCATCTCTAGCACAAAACTACCTTATTTTGCGTAAAACAAAGATAGAAATCCATATTTCCTGCGTTTAGTGATCAAAGAGGTCTGAAAATCATGGTTTTCGCTGTTTTTGCATGATTCCGCTATCTTTTCTCTATTTACTAGGAAAATATTGGTAAAAACAGACATTTTATCTTGAACCTAGGATATTTTGAGGAAAACAATGAAGTAAGTCCATTTTTCCAGCTCATTAAGAGCTGTATACGACCGAACGTATACGGTGTTTATATTGTTAGGGTTTATAGCCGAGAGAAAATATAAAATTGTATTGACTCTGAAAGTCTTTGCTACAACCCACTCGAAAGTAAAATTGAAGCAAAAAGGATTTGAACGCTATGCGCGTTGAGTAAAATAGGCAAGCAAAATGCAAGGTTTATGGAATAGGCAAACTAACAATACGAGAGCCTCACGTATTATCAGCTAAGCTTAAAATAGCAATTTAGACTCCAAGAATCTGTGCTTCCAACTTTTCTCGCAAAGAATAAGTTGAAAGCAGAAAAAGTTATTCGCAAATAAGACGAAGTAGTTATCGGCAAGCAAATATAGTGGAAACATAAAGTGTAGGCATTTAATGCAGGCTAACGTGTAATAATGGATGTTCGCGGAAAGTAAGCGAATGGAAACAGTAACTAATACGATAGCTTCTCGTATTATAAGTAAAGCAGTAAAGTATGTAAGGCAAAAGCTGTATGTAATAATGGGTCGGTTGACTCCTAGAGTTAATATATCCAACTTTTCTCGCAAAGAATAAGTTCGGTACAAAAGATAGACACTTGGAATTAAGATTCCAAAAGTCTGTAGTCAACTCTCCTCGAAAGGCGAAGTTGAACTGTCGGCAGAAGATGAATGCAATGCGTGCGAGCAAGTAGGCAATGGGTAACGGCAAATAATACGAGAGCTTCTCGTATTATTAGCAAAGTAATCAAAGCAAGTAAAAGTATTAAGTAGAGGATACTGTATGTTTTAAGTTCTCCCCCGAGTGCAAGTCGCGTGCCTATACTTATACACTCGGGGTGATGTTTTTCATTGCGAGTAGCCATTTGGCGCTTGCCATCTAGCGGACACTTGCGGCACTGTACAATCCCGAACAAGAGCAAAACGTACTGAAAATCATTGTTTTTCGCTATTTTTTGCAGGATTCCACGCAATTTTCGCAATATATTAGGAAAATATTGATAGAAACGTGCATTTTTCACCATGTATTAGGAAAATATTGGTAAAAACAGGCATTTCTAGCATAAACCTACGTTATATTGAGAAGAACAAAGAACCAAAACCAAATTTCCTGCGTTTGAGTACCAAAAATTACTTTAAATCATGGTCCCTGTTTTTTGCAGGATTCCACACACTTTTCACTATATACTAGGAAAATATTCGTAAAAACAGGCATTACCAGCATAAACCTACATTTTTTTGAGAAAAACAATGAACCAAATCCAAATTTCTTGCGTCTTAATACCAAAAAGTACTTTAAATTATGGTTTCCCCTGTTTTTTGCAGAATTCCACGCACTTTTCACCATATATTAGGATAATATTGGTAAAAACAGGCATTTCTGGAATAAACCTACGTCGTTTTGAGCAATACAATGATCCAAATCCATATTTCCTGCGTGTAAAGTGCAAATAAGACTGAAAATCATGGTATTTCGCTGTTTTCCCATGATTCCATTATCATTTCTCCATAAACTAGGAAAATCTTGGTAAAAACAGCCATTTTAACGTAAACTTATGATATTTCGAGGAAAACAATGCTAAAAATCATTATTTCCAGCTGATCAAGTAAAAAAAGTACTTAAAATCATGGTTTATCGTTGTTTTTTGCAGGATTCCACGCAATTTTCAAAATATATTAGGAAGATATTGGTAGCAACATGCATTTTTCACCAAATATTAGAAATATATTGGTAAAAACAGGCATTCCTAGCATAAGCCTACGTCGTGAGAAAAACGAACCAAATCCACATTTCCCGTTTTTGGATACCAAAAAGTACTGAGAATCATGGTTTTACCCTTTTGCTTCCT
The DNA here is from genome assembly GCA_036365515.1 of Torymus aiolomorphi. NCBI lineage: Eukaryota > Metazoa > Arthropoda > Insecta > Hymenoptera > Torymidae > Torymus > Torymus aiolomorphi. Next base: position 97,298,965 of record CM070876.1, on the reverse strand, counting down.
CCTAGAAGAAGCTTTGTAATAGTAAAATTTTCAACTTCGTTAAAACTCTCTATAAACATCATTAGAGGTGTTAGGCGCTTGTTTCATATGATTTTAGAAAATGTCTGTATGGATGTGTGTGTGTGTGTGTGTGTGTGTGTGTGTATGTATGTATACCGCTCTATCTCCGGATCTACGCGGTCGATTTTAACCATCAGGTTCTCATTTTTTTTGTTTTTTTATTCCGAATTCGGGAAGAAAATAATTTTTGATGATTTACTGATTCGTTTTTGTTTTATTTCAAATTTTTGATTTTCGAAAAATTTATTTTTGATTTTTTTTAATGATCGGATTTAAATTTTTGAATCGGATGGGTCACATTCGAAAGAGCATAGAAAAACCTATAATTAAAAAAAAATTATCTAGCTATCACGGTTCTCTTGTTATTTATAAAAACGTGTTTTTTTTTTAAAAAGCTAATAACTCCTAAACTAAACGGTCAATTTTTTGGAGAAAATTCACGATAATGCAGAATATAAATTGCTATAATCTGTGAAAATTTTAATCCATTCTGTTGGTTGGTTTTTGAGAAAAAAATTAAAAAATGGAAAAAATGTGTTCTCTATGTCACACGTTTTATGGAGTAAACCTGGATTAATCGCATTGTAATTTCTTATAGAGGTAGATTTTGGATAGATCTCGGCTAAGGTCTTTGGGCTACATGATCGGTCCATAAATTTCTGAGATATTTGAGGTCAAATTTTTTTAACCTTTTTTTCAAATGGAAATTTCTCGAAAACGGCTCTATGTATCTGAATTGGATGGGTGGCATTCGAAAGCGAATTTGAATACCTATATTTTCTAAAAAAATTATTTTTCTAGCTATCACGGTTCTTTTGTTATTAATAAAAACGTAAACATAGAAAAATGAAAAAAAATGAGTTTGGTATGACTCACCATTGCGGGAGTAAAAATTGACTTAATCGCTTCAAAATTCTTCGTAGAGGTGGATTTTGTATAGTTATCGGTCGAGTTATTTGGGCAAAATGATTGGTCCATAGATTTAAGAGATATTGGAGGTTAAAATATTTTTAACGTTTTTTCAAATCGTAATTTCTTGAGAATAGCTCTATGTATTCGAAAGGAATGGGTAGCATTCGAAATATAATTAAAATAGTTATATTTCCTAAAAAAAAAATTTTCTTTTATAGGGTATTCTGTTATAAAAAAAAAAAAAAAACGTAAGCATTGAAAAATGAAAAAATAAAAAAAATGAGTTTTGTATATGCAACGATTGCTGGAATAAAATTGACTTATTCGCTTCAAAATTTCTTGTAGAGTTGTATTTTCTCGATTTTTATGTCAATTTCTTGGGACAAAATGATTGGTCCATAAATTTCAGATATTTGAGGTTAAAATATTTTTAGTAAAATTAATAAATGAAAAAAATTGAGCTTTGTATGTGTAGCGATTTTGGAAGTAAAATTGACTTAATCGCTTCTTTAAATCATTTATTAGATGCAATTAATAATGTGTCAACACAAAAGTATTTATATTAAGATATAAATAATACAATATACCCTACCGACTTGGAACGCAACTAATACACATTGTAACGGATAATTAATTCTCCGGCTGCTCGGAATTATCCGGTTACAAATACTGCATGTGGCGGCGAGGCTAGCACATCTCATGCAATGCACGCCGCATGCGAATGTTGAATGAAAAGGAAGGGAGAACGGGGTAGTAAATGAATGATCACTCGCGAGAGTTCAATAACAAATAACAAGGTTTATTGAACGAGTCAAAGAGGGGAAAAGAGGACGCAGCGCACAATGTGCGATTCGCGGTCAGCAGGCGCGAGGAGAAGGCCCGAGTCGCCGCGAGTACAAGACAGACAGAGAGAAGTTGAGCCGGCACTTACACGCGTGGCGTGTTCGCTGTCGCCGGCCTCTCGGTTGCACCAGCTCCTGGTGCGCCGCTCGCAGGTTGCCGCCTCTCGGAGGCTGGAACAGGCCACACAGTCGTGGCCGGGTGAGCACTCACTCACACACACTCTCACACTCACGGGAACGCACGTCGGAATCTTTGGCTCTTAAGGGCAAGGAGCGCGGGCGCTATCCCAAACGAGACTAATTGACTCTCTCACGAGTCTAAACAGTTCGCGCGCGCTCCTCGCGCTCTCTCTCTCTCTCTGTCTCTCTCTCGGCCGAGCGTCCTGCCGCGTCGTCTGCACCTGTAACATCTAAGAGGGATTAGTACAATGAGTATCTAGGGAGAGAGGAAAATGACGGAGAATAATTTTCCGTCATATGCCCCTCCCCCAGACGCTGGTTACGGGCGATGTACCAGCTCGAGGTAATCTCTCTCTCCGTCATGCAATATGCAGTAAGGCTGGTGACTCGGCAAGCCACGCAATAGGCTTCGGGGGTGTAAAGGGGAAAAATGAGCAACTCGGGTTCCCTTTTACATTTTTTTTCTTTTGGTGGCTCGCAGGCCCGTGGTCTTGCGGAGTCGCGCTCCTTCGCGCGTTGCGCGGGCACTTATCGGCTCATCCGTGGATGATTCGCCCTAGCGGGAAAAGAGATGGTTACTATGTTCAATGGTGAGGCGTGAGGTTACGGGGTTAGTGACCTGCTCGGCGCGTTGCGGCGCGCGTGCCGGGGGGAAGGTGTCGTGACGCGTTTCGTTGGGGCTGCCTTTCAGTCGTCCGCGGCTTCGGGGTAGCGTTGCGCTTGCGTTTGGCGCGAGTGGTAGCGCCTTTCGCTCGTCAGCGTCTGCCGTTACTCGCGAGCGCTTCCTCACCTGGGCCCCTATGACACGTGTGGTTCGCGTTACCACCAACCGTGCTTTGCGTCGTCTTCCGCTCTTGCGGGGTGCGGGCTGCTGCTCGCTCGCCAGGTCATTGGGAGATCCGTCGTTATCGGGATCTTCCCCAGCCAGGTCATCGCGTGCCGAGTTAACGTCAGTTGAGCTCCCTGCCTCAGCGGTAAGATCAACCTTTTCATGATAGAATTTAAGGTCTTCTACGTGGACCTTGCGGCAGTCTTTTCCATCAAGGTCTTGCAGCTCATACATATTCGAGCCTAGTTTGGCGGAAATTACGTACGGACCGGCGTATTTCGGCGCTAGCTTCGCTGCTACGCCTTGGGATGCCGAGGAGAGAATGCGATTGCACTTCCAAACTTTGTCTTCCAGTTCGAAGCGAACATCGCGGCGAGACGCATTATAATAATGCGACTGTCGCTGTTGCGCTGCTGAAGCGTTCTTCGCGGCGGATTGTTGCACGTCTCGCAACTTCTACAGCCGCGCGTGCCAACGCTCGAGCTCGGCCGCTTCTGCGAGCTCTTCTGCTGCGCGCTTCTCGCGGCGCTTCAAGAAAACGGGCGGAGTCGGTTGCCGGCCCATGTTCAGAAATGCTGGGCTCGACCCCGTCGACTCTTGCGTCGCAGTGTTATACGCGATCATCAGTTCGGGGATGTGCAAATCCCAATCCTTGTGGTTTTCTTCGAGGAACGCGGTGATCATGGTTTTCACCGTGCGATTGACTCGCTCCACAGGATTCGCCTGCGCGTGATACGGCGGAATCGTCGTATGCGTAACTCCGCACTTGTTCAGGAAGGAGTCAAGAGCCTTGTTCTTGAACTCCGTTCCATTGTCGGAGTGAAAAGCTTCGGGTACACCGAAGCGTAGGAAGATTCGCTGTTCTAGTTCCTTTTCGATGGTACGTGAGTTCGCCTTGCGAAGCGGTACGCATTCGATCCACTTAGTAAATAAGTCCAGGAAGATTAGAAGGTACTCGAAACCTCGAGCGAACCTGGGGAAAAGCCCAATAATGTCCCCTGCGACAATTTGCCACGGGCGTAATACGCGATGGCTGTTCATGAGGCCTGCCGGCGCTGTCTGCTGCACCTTGCACTGCTGGCAAATCAAACAGTTTCGCACAAAGTCAGTAGCATCTTTACGCAGCGAAGGCCAGTAATAATAGAGCGTGACAGGCGCATGCGTTTTCGCTCGGCCTAAGTGGCCCGCAGTAGGTTCTGCGTGGCTCTCTTGCATCGCTTTCTCGCGCTTCTCTACTGTCAAGACTAATTTCCAAGCGTCCTCGTCCTCGAGTAAATCTTCGACCGCAGGGTTCGGACGGCAAATGCAGAGGCGCCCGTGAAATAACTTCCACCACGGGTAATCTCTGGGATTTTGTTCGACGGCGGCGACCATGCGCTTGTACCAGGCATAATCTGTCTCTTCGGAGATATCTACTGCCGCGAGGTCTGGCGCTTCCTCGTCCTCAAACATGCGAGAGAGCGCATCAGGCACGTGATTCAGTGAGCCCTTGTGATGCTCGACGTCGTAGTCATACGCTTGCATTTCAAGCCCCAACCGCGCTAAGCGTCCGGTGGGATTATGCAAATTGCATAACCATTTCAGACTACTATGGTTGGTTATCACTTTAAAATGATAGCCTTCGACGTAAGCACGAAACTTGCGTATCGCCCACAAAACTGCGAGGCATTCACGTTACGTGACGGAATAATTCCGTTCCACCGCAGTCATCGTGCGGCTTGCGAAGCATAAAACTCGCTATTCGCCGTCGATTGTCTGCGTGAGTACCGCTCCAAGGCCAGTATCACTCGCGTCCGTTTGAATCACGAACTGGTGTTCTAACGACGGACGGTGTAATACCGGGGCAGACGCAATGAGAGCTTTAATTTGCTCAAATGCGGATTGCTCCGCGTCACTCCACACACATGCAACGTTGTGCTTGGTTAACTGCGAGAGCGGCCCTTCGGTCGTCACAAAGTCGGGCAAGAACTTGCGATACCACGAGGCCATGCCAAGGAACCTTCGCAGCTGTTTGAGGTTCTTCGGCGCCGGATATTCCAAAATTGGAGCTATCTTGTCCGGGTCAGGCTTAAAGCCGTCTCGATTAACTAAGACCCCAAGAAACTTGACCTCGCTGCGACAGAACTCGCTTTTCTCACGATTAATCGTGAGACCTGCGTCTTTAATACGCCGGAAAACGTGGCTGAGCCACTTGAGGTGTTCCTCAAACATCTCAGTGACGATAATAGTATCGTCCAAGTAGGAGAACGCATGAGGTTCCATTTCTGGACCTATAACGCAGTCCGAAAGCTCCTGGAAGGTTGCTGGTCCGCCCACTACCCCATAAGGCATTCGGATAAATTCGAAGAGGCCCATTCCAGTGATAGTAAACGCAGTTAGCGCCTGCGCCTCCTTCCGCAACGGAATTTGGTGGTAGGCGCTGCTCAGATCGATAGTCGATATGTATCGTCGATATATAGCGTTTTGGAGCTTGCGTAAAATTGCATCCATGTGAGGGAGCGGGTACGCGTTCGCCTTTGTTACCGTGTTCAACTTGTGATAATCGATGCAGAATCGGTACGTGCGATTCGCTTTCCGTTGCATCACAACAGGGCTCGACCATTCGCTGGTCGATTGGATAATAATGCCCGCCTCGAGCATCTCTCGCACTTGCTTGTGCATTTCCTCCTCGATCTTTTTCGAGACGGGGTAATATTTTTGCTTAATGGGCCTAGAGCTCGAGACTTCGATGTTGTGTTCGGTCCAGCTGGTGCATCCTAATGGCGCGTTGCTCGCGGACAGCAGTTAATCGAGCAACTCTTGCAACTGTCGCCGCTGGGCCTCATCAACATCGGCGAGACGGATCGAAGCGAGGTGGACAGCGCTTGCTTCATCGTGAGCTAGTGAAGCTAGTTCTAGCGGAATTCGCTCTTTAACTCCTTCGATGCTAAGCGTCGATTCGCGCGGCCACAGCACGGCGTTAAATTTGCGCATGAAGTCGGCGCCGAGCAGACAGTCTGCGTCCAATTCCTCGAGAATCACCACGTCGAGGTTATGTCGCACACCTGACACGTCAAATGGCAGATCTACGTGGCCCAGCAGCGCCGCGGTTTTGCCGTTGGCGAGGCGTGCGCCACTTCCGCGGTGCGGCGTAATCTGCTTGCCACACGCGGTCGCAATCTGCAAGCCCATCGGGCCTACTGCGGTGCGAGTTGTGCCTGAATCGTGTAACGCGCGTATGCGAAATCCGCCGAGACCCACTGGTAGATGCCATCGTGAGTATTCTGGTTGACTCGGGGTACTCAAATTTACCTCCAAGTCGGTAGAGCTTGCAGCGACGGACGTAGCCGAGGCGCCTGGCCGAGGCGCCGTTGAGGTCACGTCAGGTTTGGGGGGGTGGGAGAGGGACCTCATCTACGCGCCCCCTCTGCCTTTTCCCGAGCACTCCGGGCAGTGTGGCTTAATGTAGCCAGGCCAGCTACAACCCCAACACCGTACGTGCTCTTTTGGCCCGGGCTGGCTGTTGGCGTTCTTGTCGCTGGTTGGAGTGGGTGGCGCGTAATTCTTCTCGCCGGTTCTTGCCGGGGCATTTTTCCTAGGCTTGTTAGGGGAACTGCGACCATTCTTGCGGTATGCTCCTGTCCTCTTGGGAGGGCCGTTGCTCACCGGCGGCGGATCCAGGGGTCGCTTCCTGCTCAAGTTAAGTTTGGAAAGTTTTTCGTCTAGTAGCCGGCTAATCAGCTGATCGAGCCTCTGGGCCGACTGCTGTGCCATCGCGGCTAGGCTTGGCTTGCCATCGCTCATCACGGGTTGTCCGCGTGTGTCTTGTGGAGGCGCGCCACTCGCCATAGCCGCCAGGCTACTTTTGCTGCGCTGCGGTTGCGTTTTCGCGGACTTTGGCCCCTTGTAGGCTACGTCTGGTAACAGACTATCGTCCGGGTTCGGGGGAGGTTTGTAACTCCTCTCCGCCTCCCTTAGCGCTTCCGCTTCTCATGCAAGCTCTATGAGCTTGTCTATGTCTGTAACTTTCTCCCACGGCACTAAGCGTTGGATAATGGGCAGCATATTTCTATATATGTGCTCGAGTTGTCTTTCGTCCTCCCAAGGCTCCTCAAACTTACTTAAAATCGTAAGTAGGCATACAATATAATCCCTTGCAGGCTCGTCTCTGCCTTGGATCCGGGCTTGCGCTTCGCCGACGAGTCGTTGCTGGAATCGTTTGTCGACCCCGTAGCAGCGGCGGGCGGCGGCGCAGAAGTCTTCCCAAGTTCTCCAGTTTTTGCGAGCTTGGCGACACCAATGCCTTGCCACGCCAGACGTCAGCTCGGACATAGCATTCAGCAGGTCCTCGTCAGTTATTCGCGCCAGCGAGCGGCATTCGTTAACTCGCTCGAGGAATTCCTCGATACTGCTGCCTTTCTCGCCGGTGAATTGCAGTTTCCACTGCCGCACCGTTCTGTCAACGTCCACGTTTATGGATTGATGGAGCGTGGTACCTTCGCCCGAGTATCTACTTTGCGAGTTACTCGGGAGGCTCCCCCTCCCCCAAGACTCTTGCCGGTCGCGGGCATGAGGCTGAGGATGTTATTGAGGGCCACGCTCGTCCGCATAATACCTTTGCGGTGTGAAGCTTTACGCTGCTGGGTTTAGCGCTGGTGGTTGTCGCGCGTTTGCGCTCGTCGCTGTGTTGCGCGAGTCCGCTTGTGTACTTCCTTCGTCAAGGTACACTAATCTGTACCTGTCTTGGAAGTTCACTGTTTTATGTTTTTGCGAGCTCGCTTCATTGCTTGTCGTTTTATTTGACATTACGTGCAGGCGTGTACTCGCTATCAGATCTGACATCTGCTCCTGCAGCTGCTTTATTTCCTTGTCATAGTCTTTTGCGATTCCCTGTATTATCATCATTTCGCATGCTCTTGTCATTGTGTAGGTTCTGCCGTTTGTGAGCGTGCATTGTACATGGTCGTCGGCTGTAGGTGCTGTTCGTATCGTAAAGACCGATTGCGGGGCCGAGTGTATTGTGTACGTGCCCGCGGTGCTGGCTACAGCCGTACTCGCTGTTGTCGTCGTGGTTGTTAGCGTGTTTACCCCCGTTGACTGTGTTGTGATAGGCGATGGAAATCTTCCTTCGGCTATCGCTTTTCCCAGGGTTATCGCATCACGGATATCTTGCTGCGCCGTTCGCATTGGTCCTGGCTGATTTTGCGTTGTCGCGGGCCATATTTGCTCTGCAGTTGATGATAGTGTTGTCGCGCAGGCATTTTCTTCTTGTACTTCAGTGATTGCCATGTCCAATTGGTCCAGTAGTGTATGGGCTTGGTCTAGTGGCGTTGACGTTTGACGTCTTTGCGTGTTGTGTGTGCATCTCGTAGCTGCACGCCTTATTTCGCCTCTGCCAGCTCGTCGAGTGTACGTGCGTCGAACGTCAGAGTTTGTATAAGATTTTCCAATTTCTTGTTTCTTCTATCGAATGCTTCTGCTTCGTCTTTTGTTTCTTCCATTCGCATGAAATCGTTCGCTGTATAGTCACCTCGCAATCGCCTATATAACCTATCCGCTTTTGCAAACTGTGTGCCGCTTTTTAAAAGATCTAATTTTTCGAGCGCATCGTCGAGCGGCTCGCCTGCCAGGTTCATTATCCAGCCTTGGATTACCACCTCCATGATGTCTTCGAATGTATCGTCGTCTAGGAGTGGCATGTTGTTGACCTAAAAATCCCTAATGCGCTTCGCTGAGGAATTCGGGTTTTAAAGTTTTAATTTTTAATTATTACGCCTTGGTGTTTTCAAGTTTAATTTGCGCTAATCGCTGGTCAATTCTCTTTTATATTTAATGAGGATGGAGTTTTTAATATTTCCTTATTTAAATCGGAATGCGGTAAAAGAAAATTTAATAAAGCAAAAGAAAGAAAAATTTTGCCTCTTCCAGTTTTATTTGTTTTCTTGTGTATCAATTTAACCACAAGAAAATTTGAATTCACAAAGGGCAATTTTTTGTAAAACCAAGAATGGATAAATTCAAATAATTTATAATAATTTATACTAATTTATAATAATTTATACTGTTTGTGGGGTCGTTTGCGCTTTGTCTAGATGTGTCGCATTCAGCTTTGCACTTGAACATACGCATTCAATAATTCATTGCAATAGGTAAATTACGTTCGTTAAATTCTGTGAATTTATTTCGCGTGAATCGCGGTAAGTAAATTCCGAGAATATTTTATTAATCATCTCATTTAAGTTATTTTCTCTTTTTATTATAAAAAAAATTTTTTTTTTCTAAATTAGATAGGATACTAATAATTTTTAAAAAGTAAATATGAAATAAATTATTGGATTGCGTAATTTGTTGGGCTTTTGATTTTAACTGGAAGAGTATTTGGTCTAACTTAAAATTCCAGAGGTTATTTTACTAAGAATTCTTGAAGGCTTAATACTTGAGTATAATAGAGAAGAGAAGAAAAAAATTCTGTTTTATTAAAATAATTTTGTGACCCGAATTTCTCTGAAATAGTTTAGAACGTATATGCGTTCTCGCTATTAGTTCTAAATTATTTCGTTTTCTGTAAGTCTAATGTTCTGATTTCGTATCTATTTCAATATAGTATGATTTTATATTTTATTCGTTAATCGATAATAAGGTAAATGTATCTAATTTTTCAACCTGACTTAAATGCAGGGCGTTGCGAAAGTTCGCCTTCGAATTCTATAGTCTACGCTAGGTGTCTACTAGGTAACTATACGGCCCTCGCGTCATTCGCCGTCGGGGTACGATAGTTCCCGAGCGATCAGCTGTTGCTGCTTCCACGCTGCTGTGTATCGCGATTCGCAAGCTACGTTGCGTGTGCCTAGATATTGAGTTTTGAACAGCGAGTTCGCACATGCGTTATTTCGCGTTAGCAAATTTTTATTTTTTCAATAATCGTTCAAATTTTTATTTAACTTGAATATTAAATTTAGTAGTTTTGAGAGTAATTCCAAAATTTAATTTACTTCCAATTTTAAATCGATGTCGGTGGGTAATTACCGAGAGAGAAGACAAAAAAAAATTTCTTATTAATTTTAAAGTATAATAAAAGTTAACTTGTTTAAACAGATTTCAATTATTTTTATTACTTTTGCGATAACGCGTGTTCAAGTTTATGCAATTCATCAACGCTTATTAATGCGAGGTCGCTTTCAAACTCGTGATCAAACAATAAAAGTGCAAGTGTACATAAGGCGCATTGTTGTCATATGCGCGTCGCGTATTGAGTCTGGCTCGAATAGCGCCTAAGCTGACATAATATTCAGCCGCGCACGAAATAATTCTTGCTCCAAATATAATATTCGGAGTAGTCTGTCTCTCTCCAACACACAGTACGAAAACTTGTGTGCTGGAAAGGCTTTGTTTACGTTCTGCGCGACCCGAGTCCTGTATCTGCGCGCAACGTAAACACTGTCCGCGGTTGCTGTCGCTGCGCGTATGCGCGACGGCTGTCGAATATACTCTCCGACAATAACCTTGGCGTAAAAATGAGCGTTCGCTGACTTTTCCGGAGTGCGGTGATGCTTAATGCATCCACCCCACCGGTGTTTAATTGCCAGTGTTCAATACACAGATGCGCTGCGTAAACTAATATCACTGCGCGCTGCAATTTTCCACACTCCGGATGCGAATTTAAATTTTCCTAAGTACCCACGTTCTCGAAAATGTGGGTTTTTCGAGGGGCTCCAATTTGTAACGGATAATTAATTCTCCGGCTGCTCGGAATTATCCGGTTACAAATACTGCATGCGGCGGCAAGGCTAGCACACCTCGTGCAATGCACGCCGCATGCGAATGTTGAATGAAAAGGAAGAGAGAATGGGGTAGTAAATGAATGATCACTCGCGAGAGTTAAATAACAAATAACAAGGTTTATTGAACGAGTCAAAGAGGGGAAAATAGGACGCAGCGCACAATGTGCGATTCGCGGTCAGCAGGGGCGAGGAGGAGGCCCGAGTCGCCGAGAGTTCAAGAGAGAGAGAGAAGTTGAGCCGGCACTAACACACGTGGCGTGTTCGCTGTCGCCGGCCTCTCGTTTGCACCAGCTCCTGGTGCGCCGCTCGTAGGTTGTCGCCTCTCGGAGACTGGAACAGGCCACACAGTCGTGGCCAGATGCGCACTCACTCACACACACTCTCACACTCACGGGAACGCACGTCGGAATCTTTGGTTCTTAAGGGCAAGGAGCGCGCGCGCTATCCCAAACGAGACTAATTGACACTCTCACGAGTCTAAACGGTTCGCGCGCGCTTCTCGCGCTCTCTCTCTCACTCTCTCTCTGTCTCTCCCTCAGCCGAGCGTTCTTCCGCGGCGTCTGCACCTGTAAGATCTAAGAAGGATTAGTACAATGAGTATCTAGGGAGAGAGAAAAATGACGGAGAATAATTTTCCGTCATAACATTCAATTCACAATATATAAAAACCCTTTTCATAGTTAATATTACCCCCAAATTATTTTACTGTGATATTTTGTATAATTAATAGATAATATTTCGTAATGAAATTTCACAAATATATTGTTTATTCCACAAATATATGGTTTATTCCAGTGGAAACGACACGCGATACGCACGCGTGTTGTTTTCTTGCTTTTTCTAATTTAATAAGCTATTAGGTTCGTTATTTAAAAATATTGCAACGAGGCATAATGAAGGTAGGTTAATGAAATTGTCGATCACTCAAAAAACATGTATCTTTTATGAATAACTAAAGACCGTATTATATAAATAAAATTAAAAATATACCCCTACAGCGAGTTTTCAATCATTATGAAAGCAGATAAGATTATGAAAATAACAATTTATTAAAATAATACAGATGTTTGTTATTTCTTAAAGAACTAATTACTTTGAAATATTTTTGAATACTTGTTTTCAAAAATATACTTCATAAATCGACTCAAAATTTTAACCACTTATTACACTTATTAAAAACTATATTTAGTTAAAATTTCAATACATTTTCTTCATTTGTTTCTGCGAAAATTTATTTTATAAAAGTATAAAAAAAGGAATTGATAAATTATTTTGAGGAAGCTACGTGAAATTGACAGCGGTTTTTTCTTTGATTACACGTACTCCTCACCAGATATTAGGAAAATATTGGTAAAAACTGTCATTTCTACCATAAAACTACCTTCTTTTGCGGAAAACAATGATCCAAATCCATATTTCCTGTGCTTAAAAAGAAAACAGGACTGAAACTCATGGTTTTTCGCCGTTTTTCGCATGATTCCATCCTCTTATCACCATATACTAGGTAAATATGGATAAAAACAGGCATTTTAACGTAATCCTACGTTATTTTGAGTAAAACAATGATGCAATTCCATTTTTCCAGCTCATTAAGAGCAAAAAGGACTGAAAATCATTGTTTCTCGCTGTTTTTTGAAGGATTCCCCGAACTTTTCACCGTATACTAGGAAAATAATGGTTAAAACAGGAATTTCTATCATAATCCTACGTTATTTTCTGAAAAACAACGATCCAAATCCAAAGCCAGTCATTTGTATCCAAAACTACCTTATTTTGCGGGAAACAATGAAATCAATATTTCCTGCGTTTTATGAACAAACAGGACTGAATATCATGGTTTTTCGAAGTTTGTCGCATGATTACACGCTCTTTTCACCATGTACTATAAAAATATTGGTAAAAACAATCATTTTTAGCATAAACCTACGTTATTTTGAGAAAAACAACGAACCAAATCGAAATTTCCTGCGTTTGATTACCAAAAAGTACTGAAAATCATTTTTTTCCCTGTTTTTTGCAGGATTCCACGCACTTTTCACCATATAGTAGGTAAATATTGGTAAAAACTGTCATATTTAGTATAAAACTACGTTATTTTGAGGAAAGCAATGATGCAAATCTATTTTTCCAGCTCATTAAGAGCAAAAGGTACTGAAAATCATGTTGTTTCGCTGTTTTTTCAGGATGCCACTCACTTTTCATCATATACTAGGAAAGTATTGGTAAAAACAGACATTTTTCTGATTATAATAGGAAAATAGTAGTAAAATCCGGCATTTCTAGCATAAACCTACGTTATTTTGAGATAAACAACGAACCAAATGCAAATTTCAATATCAAAAAGTACTTTAAATCATGACCCAATAACCCGATCATGATTATCCCTGTTTTTCGCATGATACCACGCTCTTTTCTCTTTTTACTAAGAAAGTATTGGTAATAACGGGCATTTTATCGTGAACCTACGATATTTTTAGGAAAACAAAGATAAAAATCAATATTTCCACCTGATTAAGTACAAAAGTAATTTAAATCATGGTTTTCCCTGTTTTTTGCAGGATTCCACGCACTTTTCACCATATACTAGGAAATAATGGTAAAAACAAGCATTTCTAATATAAACCTACCTTATTTTGAGTAAAACAACAAACCAAATCGAAATCTCCAGCTCATTAAGAGCAAAAATTACTGAAAATCATGGATTTCCCTGAGATTTGCACGATCCCACGCACTTTTCACCATATATGAGCCAAATATTGGTAAAAACTGGCAAATTTGGTATAAAACTGCATTATTTTGAGGACAACAACGATGCAAATCTATTTTTCCAGTTCATTAAGAGCAAAACGTACTGAAAATCATGGTTTTTCGCTGTTTTTTGCAGCATGCCACGCATTTTTCACAATAGAATAGGAAAACATTGGTCAAATCTGGCATTCCTAGCACAAATCTACCTTATTATTCGTAAAACAAAGATCGAAATCCATATTTCCTGCGTTTAACAATGAAACAGGTCTGAAAATCATGGTTTCTCGCTGTTTTTTCGCATGATTCCACGATCTTTTCTCTATTTACTAGGAAAATATTGGTAAAAACAGACATTTTATCTTGAATCTAGGATATTTTGAGGAAAACAATGGAGCAAATCCATTTTTCCAGCTCATTAAGAGCTGTATACGACCGAACGTATACGGATTTTATATTGTTAGGGTTTATCGCCGAGAGAAAATAATAAATTGTATTGACTCTGAAAGTCTTTGCTCCAACCCACTAGAAAGTAAAATTGAAGCAAAAAGGATTTGAACGCTACGCGCGTTCGAGTAAAAGAGGAAAGCAATACGCAAGGTATATGCAATAGGCAAACTAATAATGCGAGAGCCCACGTATTATCAGCTAAGCTTAAAATAGCAATTAAGACTCCAAGAATCTATGCTTCCAACTTTTCTCGCAAAGAATAAGTTGAAAGCAGAAAAAGTAAGAATTCGTATTATTCGCAATTAAGACGAAGTAGTTATAGGCAAGCAAATATAGTGGAAACATAAAGTGTATGCATTTAATGCAGGCTAACGTGTGATAATGTATGTTCGCGTAAAGTAAGCGAATGGAAACAGTAACTAATACGAGAGCTTCTCGTATTATAAGTAAAGCAGTAAAGTATGTAAGGCAAAAGCTGTATGTGATAATGGGACGGTTGACTCCTAGAGTCAATGTATCCAACTTTTCTCGCAAAGAATAAGTTCTGTACAAAAGATAGACACTTGGAATTAAGATTCCAAGAGTCTTTGCATCAACTTTCCTCGAAAGGCGAAATTGAACTGTAGGTAGAAGATGAACGCAATGCGTTCGAGCAAGTAGGCAGGGGTAACGGCAAATAATACGAGAGCTTCTCGTATTATTAGCAAAAATAAGTAAAGCAAGTAAAAGTAGTAAGTAGAGAACACTGTATGTTTTAATGTCTCCCCCGAGTGCAAGTCGCGTGCCTATACTTATACACTCAGGGTGATGTTCTTCATTGCGGGTAGCGATTTGGCGCTTGCCATCTAGCGGACACTTGCGGTACTATACAATCCCGAACAAGAGCAGAAGGTACCGAAAATCATTGTTCTTCGCTATTTTTTGCAGGATTCCACGCAATTTCCGCAATATATTAGGAAAATATTGGTAGCAACGTGCATTTTTCACAAAATATTAGAAATAGATTTGTAAAAACAGGCATTCCTAGCATAAGCCTACATTATCTTGAGACAAACGAACCAAATCCACATTTCCCGTTTTTGAATACCAAAAAGTACTGAAAATCATGGTTTTACTCTTTTTTCTTTGATTACACGCACTCTTCACCAGA
>CM070876.1:97258799-97283937 GCA_036365515.1 Torymus aiolomorphi | reverse complement strand
AGAGGATTGGATAATTTACTGGAAGAGTGTGAGGTCAATAAATGATAACAGTTATTTTGGTAACAAATTTTAATCAATCGATCAGATTATTATTAAGAAAAAAAACAAACTTACATAGTAAAAATACAAGTATGAATACGCAAAAACTTACAAACTATGAATACATAAATTTTAAAGAATTTTTTGTTCCAGGAAAATTAAACTCATACACGATACAAACTAAAGGTTTATACACACACACACAGACACACACACACACACACACGTACATTTACATGCGTTCGCAGACGCCGCATTTCACTGCCGTCATACATGCAGTATATATATATATATATATATATTTATATATATATATATATATATATATATATATATATATATATATATATATATATATATATATATATATGTGAGTCATAGCCGGTTAAATTATGAAATACCACTGGAATACTATGTGAATCTTTATAATTGAAATTGCAATCTTCGTGAGCAGCACCTCGATATCTAAAACATAAGAAAAAAAAAACATAAGAAAAATATGTAAAATTTCTGCTTGAAGCATATTTAATTTTCTTTTAACTTTACCTTCCAGTCAGATGACAATGATCTCGTACACGCTTCTCTGCTAAAGGTTTATCGCAAATGTGGCATAATGTTGTATTTCGAAATGCTTGTTCTTGTTTTAAATTTAATGTTTCCATTGGTACTATGAACTTGAAGATAGTCTCAAATTTTTTTTCTACCAGACTTTGCAGCTGCTCTGCAAACCATTTAGCAGGATCTTTTCCTCTGTAGCTACTGTAGTGAGATAGGGAGTCATCATAACTGCACTTTAAATAATATCCAATACTAAATGCTTCATGTTCTTGATAAGCATTTCCAATTTGCACAGCTTTTAGAAGGCACTCGAAATCTGCGTATATGGCGAATGGAACTTTTTCTTTATAATTAAAATTTTTAAACTGTAAATTTTGTCTCTTAGTGTAGGCAAAGTTACTTTGTACTTGTTGAGTTGCATACAATCTTGTTCATGTAAGTTCAATTTAGAATCATTTCTCAAATAATGTAGACATCGATCACAAAAAATATTTACTACCATTACGTTTTGAAAGTTGTGTACATACTAAACGCGATAAATCTTTGATCCAAACATAGTGGAATATCGATAAATCATCTTCAAAGTTTTCCTCCTGTTTACTTTCCTCATCATCTACGTAATAGTTTTGTAGAAGAAGAAGGTTGATATGTGTTTCCTTCTTACATGATGTTATGTGAAGCGGCAAAATTTTAAGATTTCCACTAGACTTTTTTAAAATATAAACGTTAACCGAGATGTTATTTTGTTTTTCAAATTTCGGAATTTGTTTAGGACTCATAGGAAATTGTATTCCATTAAAATTCAATTCATTCTCATAGACTTTATATGATGATACTCGGTCAGAGTTATGTGTAGGGTGCAAAGCTGACAGTATTGCCCACTTGAAACATGCATCATCGAAATTCCGTACATTGATACATGCATGTTTCTTTTGTATTTGCGGAGGTAGACTGATGTATGAGCCTCCGCGCATCGGATTATATTTATTAATGTGAACAGATAAATTAAGAATCTGTCGAAGTGTCCAGCCAGATCAGCATGCTATAGTCGAAATATACTTACTGAGTTAGAGTTTTGCCATACGTCTTACATCAATGTCATGAATGGGTATTCTATTCGATCTGGCTACGTTAAATTTTTGTAAACAATATTCCTCATTTTTTTCAATTTATCGATCCTACTTCCTCCTATTGCCACTTGATCTCTCCATCTATACAGCTGACGTGCTGTTTTTAATTTTTTGAATCGATTTTGAACTGTTTCAAATTTTAACTTGTTTTTACTACTTAACCAATACTCCACAGCTTGCTTTTTGTAGTCAAAATTAATACTCTCTGATTCGGTCCTACATTGATTTTCAGTTTCGGGTGTTATCATATCTTCTACATCGATATCTTCATGTAATCATCTGCAGGTATGTCATCGTAAGGTTCGTAGGTATCATCATAATATAGAAATTCTTCCGTTTCTTCGTAAATACTACGATCATTTATACTTGATATTATAATATTATACACTATATTAGCAACATTTCTTTCAGCGTCATTAACAGGTAATTTCTTTTCTTGATCTTGAAACATACTGTTTAAAATAAAAAAAACATTCATCGCATTTACCAAATTCATATTTATGGAAAATATTTTCTTTCTTCTTTTCAATACGTTGAGTCGCAGTGTAAACCTGTAAAAGTTTTAGTTATTATAGCCTTTTTATAGCCATAACAGTATAGGAATGTACAATAGTATGAATGGACAGTAAGTGTAAAAGTATTCAGACATCCAAAACTTCTGAGGAAAACATTTTACTAAATTCCTTTGTAAGTGCATGGGAATTCGTTATTGTTTGTCAATATTTTGTCTACAAGATACACTATTTTATTAGCATTAAATAGTTGCTAAACGTTATTATTATAAATAAAGTACTACATCT
The DNA here is from genome assembly GCA_036365515.1 of Torymus aiolomorphi. NCBI lineage: Eukaryota > Metazoa > Arthropoda > Insecta > Hymenoptera > Torymidae > Torymus > Torymus aiolomorphi. Next base: position 97,281,410 of record CM070876.1, on the reverse strand, counting down.
ATTCACTCGTATGAATATTTTTTACACTTAACTTAACTGATTAAATCGTCAGTATGTCATATTTTATATAATAGAATAACAGTAATGTAACAGTAATTCTAAAAATTAAAATCAAAACATAATTTTTACTATCATAAAATAATTCAATGCATGTATTAAGAGTAAAGTTTCACTATCAAAATATTTACAATTGGTACAATAAAGATTCTATAATAGATTTTTACTGAATTTGACTTTCTTAACTTCGGCCACTTGTTCAAAATTTATTGTATATTTTGACGAGTTTTATATTTAAAAATGCTGCATTTTATTTAACTTTTCAATATTATATCTATTATATCCTTCTATTAGAAATATTTTGAATAATTATGTAGAAGAAAGAAATTTCAATTATATGGTTACTTACGACTATTATTATTGTTGTTATCGTTCAATTCAAATAGGATTTCGTACTCGTAAAATGTTTACTTGCCATTAAAAAATATGATGCAAGTACCCCAGACACTTATATTTTCAATTAATACCCATAAAATAATGTTGACATTGAATATTAATTTAACACGAGCGTAGAAAAACGTTCAGTAACGTATATTTGTTTTCGACTGACCGATGTTTCACTTATTTATGAATAAAAGAGGATGAATAAATCAATGCAAGTGTACGTAATCTTGTATATTGCGCAATAACTATGAATTGCTATAATTATCATTATATTAAAAATTTTGTTCATATCAATTTATATTAATAAATAATAAATAAACTTTTCTTATTAAAGCCTATCATAATTTCAACAAGCATGAAAATCTCTCCTAGCTGAAATTATAAAATATGAAAGAAAATAAGAAAATACTTATAAAATGGAATAAATTGTCGAAAAATGTAAGAAATCATACGATACTGGATTTCGGGCATATTTAACAAGTTGTTAAAGTTTCTTACATTTTCTTTCAATTCCTCACGTTTTCTAAATATTTCCTTGTGTAGCTTATTTTTATGAAATTATAAGGAAGTATTTGTTAGAAAAATCTGTAAGAATTAATTTGTTAGAAAAATCTGTAAGAATTAATTTGTTAGAAAAATCTGTAAGAATTTGTAAAAATTTAAACTTTTATACAGTAACTTACATTTTGTAACATATATTAATTATATTTCTAATACATAATAATTTACATTTTACTACGTTTTAGTATTCTTTCTTTACATCTTTGAAAATATTTTATTTATAGATTTATTTAAATAAAAGTACAATTATAAATTATTATAAAAGTATAATTATGAACTATTTGAAAAAAGTGTACAAATATGTGATACGATGTAAATAGGTAAGCTAGGAGAGTTCTGCCTCCCCCCACCACTCGGCCACCGGCCGCCCTGTGCAGCGCTCTGATAGGTTGAAAGGGGGGAGGTGAGGCTCCGCCAACTTTCGAGAAGCTTCCATATGTAATGACGTCATCGAATAAAATTTATCCGTATTTTATTGTCACATTTTTGCATGACGGTCAAATGTTTATTTACGAGCGACCCGGGCGGCGGGCGGCGCGCGCGCGGGGACTAGCATCTTACCGCGTTGACAAGCTGGACGACCGCGGGGATGAGCTGATTCGCGCGGAGATGAGCGTATCATCGCGGTGGTCAGCTGATTTCCGCGGTCATTAGCATATACCGACCCGCGTGTAAGTATATTTACCGCGTTGATGAGCGGACTTTCGCGGGCATTAGCCTACCGTCGCTGGTAAGATATTTACCGCGCGTTTATTTTTTCGACGTGACCTGCAGGTTTGATGTGGCTCTAAATCAGTAAATGTATTTCGGCTATAGCATGCTATCGCATCTCTTCGTTGTTCCGATATTCGTAGTTGCCTTATCGCTATTAATTCTAAGAACTCCAGAGTATTTCAATTGTGTTCTCATGGCAATCGTTTCCTGACAACGACTCACAAAACTTAATAGTATTTCATGTAATTTTACCCGCTAAATCAAAATACTGTTTTGGTTAACTGAATATACAAACGATAAGAGTGGCGGCGTCGATGGAAACCCTAGATATAATAATTATTGAAGTGACTCATACAAAGGAGGCAAGCCGAAGAGTATTTCACTCTTGCCAGTAACCCCGACACGGGCGACGTTATCGCATGCTGTGCAGGTTGAAACGTGCCTTCTCGTGCGAGTATTTTCCGGGCATTAGTCTATCGTCGCTGTTGTCAAGATATTTACAATGGCATCATTGTTTTCAAAAAGCTACTGAGAAAGAGAGAGAGCGCGAGAGAGAGGGCGAGAGAGATGAGAGAGAGTTTTCGATGTGGATGGCCTGCATCTATGATGTGACTCTAACAAAGTAAGTATATTTCAGCTGGCCCGACACACAACAGGATGTATAGTTTTATCTCGAGTGTGCTTCATGCGTCAATAAAGTCGTATTTTTTACGACACTGACCCTTGCACGTGTGTGCGTGTGCACGTTTGACGAAGCGTTGTTCTTTTTCACATCTGGAGTGCGTGTATAGTGCCGCTAGTCTTTTCGATGCTCACACTTTTTTATAAGATGTGTATTTTGAATCTCAATAATGTTTCGAAGCCGGCAACCCCTACACGGGCGACGTCATCGCATGCTGTGCAGGTTGAAACGTGCATCCCGGTACGAGTATTTTTCGGGTATTAGTCTATCGTCGCTGGTAAGATATTTACAATGGCCCCACTGTTTTCAAGCAAGCTACTGAGAAAGAGAGAGAGAGAGAGAGAGCGAGAGAGAGTAAGAGAGAGAGAGAGAGTGAGAGAGCGAGAGAGAGAGAGAGCGAGAGAGAGTGAGAGAGCGAGAGAGAGCTAGTGAGAGAGAGAGAGAGAGAGAGAGAGAGAGAGAGAGAGAGAGAGAGAGAGAGAGAGTTTTCGAGGTGGCCTGCATGTATGGCGTCACTCTAACTCAGTAAGTATATTTCGACTATAGCATGCTGAACTGGCTGGACACTTCGACAGATTCTTAATTTATCTGTTCACATTAATAAATATAATCCGATGCGCGGAGGCTCATACATCAGTCTACCTCCGCAAATACAAAAGAAACATGCATGTATCAATGTACGGAATTTCGATGATGCATGTTTCAAGTGGGCAATACTGTCAGCTTTGCACCCTACACATAACTCTGACCGAGTATCATCATATAAAGTCTATGAGAATGAATTGAATTTTAATGGAATACAATTTCCTATGAGTCCTAAACAAATTCCGAAATTTGAAAAACAAAATAACATCTCGGTTAACGTTTATATTTTAAAAAGTGCTAGTGGAAATTTTTAACTTTTCCCGCTTCACATAACATCATGTAAGAAGGAAACACATATCAATCTTCTTCTTCTACAAAACTATTACGTAGATGATGAGGAAAGTAAACAGGAGGAAAACTTTGAAGAAACGTAATGGTAGAAAATATTTTTGTGATCGATGTCTACATTATTTCAGAAATGATTCTAAATTGAACTTACATGAACAAGATTGTATGCAACTCAACAAGTACAAAGTAACTTTGCCTACACCAAGAGACAAAATTTTACAGTTTAAAAATTTTAATTATAAAGAAAAAGTTCCATTCGCCATATACGCAGATTTCGAGTGCCTTCTAAAAGCTGTGCAAATTGGAAATGCTGATCAAGAACATGAAGCATTTAGTATTGGATATTATTTAAAGTGCAGTTATGATGACTCCCTATCTCACTACAGTAGCTACAGAGGAAAAGATCCTGCTAAATGGTTTGCAGAGCAGCTGCAAAGTCTGGTAGAAAAAAAAAAATTTGAGACTATCTTCAAGTTCATAGTACCAATGGAAACATTAAATTTAAAACAAGAACAAGCATTTCGAAATACAACATTATGCCACATTTGCGATAAACCTTTAGCAGAGAAGCGTGTACGAGATCATTGTCATCTGACTGGAAGGTAAAGTTAAAAGAAAATTAAATATGCTTCAAGCAGAAATTTTACATATTTTTCTTATATTTTTTTTTTTCTTATGTTTTAGATATGGAGGTGCTGCTCACGAAGATTGCAATTTCAATTATAAAGATTCACATAGTATTCCAGTGGTATTTCATAATTTAACCGGCTATGACTCATATATATATATATATATATATATATATATATATATATATATATATATATATATATATATATATATATATATATATATATATATATATATATATATATAAATATATGAAACGCTAGTTATGCAGACACTTTCCGAAATTTAAATAGACTTATGCAGACAGAGACCGACTTATGCAGACGTCAGCATAAGTAGAGGGATTATTTCTTTAGTCACGCTAGACTTGTGCAGACACTTGTATAAACGGTACTACACTTATGCAGACAGGTCACGTGGTCTTATACATTGGTGTCAGCATAAGTCCATGTTTATATGATTATATATATATATATATATATATATATATATATACTATATATATATACTATATATACTATATATATATATATATACTGCGTATGACGGCAGTGAAATGCGGCGTCTGCGAACGCATGAAAATGTACGTGTGTGTGTGTGTGTGTGTGTCTGTGTGTGTGTGTATAAACCTTTAGTTTGTATCGTGTATGAGTTTAATTTTCCTGGAACAAAAAAATTCTTTAAAATTTATGTATTCATAGTTTGTAAGTTTTTGCGTATTCATACTTGTATTTTTACTATGTAAGTTTGTTTTTTTTTTTCTTAATAATAATCTGATCGATTGATTAAAATTTTTTACCAAAATAACTGTTATCATTTATTGACCTCACACTCTTCCAGTAAATTATCCAATCCTCTGTTTCCTTGAAAAACAATAGTAGAGTTTCATTTTTGTTAACATACGCGTAGGACTTTGTGTACTTGATTTATCAAAGACTTTAGTATACGATTTTCACTACAAATATATGAAAACGAAATTTGAGGACCGTTGTAAACTACTATATACTGACACTGACAGCTTAATATATGAAATAAGAAATGATGATATTTATGAAGTGATTAAGAGGATATTGCAAATTTTGATACCTCGGACTATACATCTAATAATGTATTTGGAATTCCACAAGCCAATAAGAAGGTTGTAGGATTAATGAAGGATGAGTGCAATGGCTGCATTATGACAGAATTCGTTGGACTACGTAGTAAAATGTATAGTGCACGCGTCAATGGCCAAGACCATATGAAAAAGCTAAAGGTGTGAAAAGTGGAGTTGTCAGCAAAACCATCAATTTCGACGACTATCATCAGTGTTTACTAAATTCAACTACACAATACAGACATCAGTGTATCATACAGTCTAAAGCTCATGTAGTGCGTACTGTGAAACAAAATTAGCTCTAAGTCCACATGACAATAAGAGATATCTCATACCAAATGAAACAGATACTCTACCGTGGGGGCATTATAAAATATATAAAATAGATGAAGATTGATTGTATGTATGTATATAATCAACTTTCATTATATATATATATATATATATATATATATATATATATATATATATATATAGTATATATAGTATATATAGCATATATATATAGTATATATAGTATATATAGTATATATATATAGTATATATAGTATATATAGTATTATATAGTATATATATATAGTATATATACAGTATATATATAGTATATATATATATATATATAATCATATGAACATCGACTTATGCTGACACCAATGTATAAGACCACGTGACCTGTCTGCATAAGTGTAGTACCGTTTATACGAGTGTCTGCACAAGTCTAGCGTGACTAAAGAAATAATCCCTCTACTTATGCTGACGTCTGCATAAGTCGGTCTCTGTCTGCATAAGTCTATTTAAATTTCGGAAAGTGTCTGCATAACTAGCGTTTCATATATTTATATATATATATATATATATATATATATATATATATATATATATATATATATATATATATAACACGCATGTGAACAAAAATGAAACTACTATTATTTTTTCAAGGAAACAGAGGATTGGATGATTTACTGGAAGAGTGTGAGGTCAATAAATGATAACAGTTATTTTGGTAAAAAATTTTAATCAATCGATCAGATTATTATTAAGAAAAAAAAAAACAAACTTACATAGTAAAAATACAAGTATGAATACGCAAAAACTTACAAACTATGAATACATAAATTTTAAAGAATTTTTTTTGTTCCAGGAAAATTAAACTCATACACGATACAAACTAAAGGTTACACACACACAGACACACACACACACACGTACATTTACATGCGTTCGCAGACGCCGCATTTCACTGCCGTCATAGCAGTGTGTGTATATATAGTATATATAGTATATATATTATATATATAGTATATATAGCATATATATATAGTATATATATAGTATATATAGTATATATATATAGTATATATAGTATATATATAGTATATATAGTATATATAGTATATATAGTATATATATAGTATATATATATAGTATATATAGTGTGTGTGTGTGTGTGTGTGTGTGTGTGTGTGTGTGTGTGTGTGTGTGTGTGTGTGTGTGTGTGTGTGTGTGTGTGTGTGTCTGTGTGTGTGTGTGTGTGTGTGTGTGTGTGTGTCTGTGTGTATGTGAACAAAAATGAAACTCTACTATTATTTTATCAAGGAAACAGAGGATTGGATAATTTACTGGAAGAGTGTGAGGTCAATAAATGATAACAGTTATTTTGGTAACAAATTTTAATCAATCGATCAGATTATTATTAAGAAAAAAAAAAAACAAACTTACATAGTAAAAATACAAGTATGAATACGCAAAAACTTACAAACTATGAATACATAAATTTTAAAGAATTTTTTTGTTCCAGGAAAATTAAACTCATACACGATACAAACTAAAGGTTTATACACACACACACAGACACACACACACACACACACGTACATTTACATGCGTTCGCAGACGCCGCATTTCACTGCCGTCATACGCAGTATATATATATATATATATATTTATATATATATATATATATATATATATATATATATATATATATATATATATATATATATATATATGTGAGTCATAGCCGGTTAAATTATGAAATACCACTGGAATACTATGTGAATCTTTATAATTGAAATTGCAATCTTCGTGAGCAGCACCTCGATATCTAAAACATAAGAAAAAAAAAAAAAAAAAACATAAGAAAAATATGTAAAATTTCTGCTTGAAGCATATTTAATTTTCTTTTAACTTTACCTTCCAGTCAGATGACAATGATCTCGTACACGCTTCTCTGCTAAAGGTTTATCGCAAATGTGGCATAATGTTGTATTTCGAAATGCTTGTTCTTGTTTTAAATTTAATGTTTCCATTGGTACTATGAACTTGAAGATAGTCTCAAATTTTTTTTTTCTACCAGACTTTGCAGCTGCTCTGCAAACCATTTAGCAGGATCTTTTCCTCTGTAGCTACTGTAGTGAGATAGGGAGTCATCATAACTGCACTTTAAATAATATCCAATACTAAATGCTTCATGTTCTTGATAAGCATTTCCAATTTGCACAGCTTTTAGAAGGCACTCGAAATCTGCGTATATGGCGAATGGAACTTTTTCTTTATAATTAAAATTTTTAAACTGTAAAATTTTGTCTCTTGGTGTAGGCAAAGTTACTTTGTACTTGTTGAGTTGCATACAATCTTGTTCATGTAAGTTCAATTTAGAATCATTTCTCAAATAATGTAGACATCGATCACAAAAATATTTTCTACCATTACGTTTTGAAAGTTGTGTACATACTAAACGCGATAAATCTTTGATCCAAACATAGTGGAATATCGATAAATCATCTTCAAAGTTTTCCTCCTGTTTACTTTCCTCATCATCTACGTAATAGTTTTGTAGAAGAAGAAGGTTGATATGTGTTTCCTTCTTACATGATGTTATGTGAAGCGGCAAAATTTTAAGATTTCCACTAGACTTTTTTAAAATATAAACGTTAACCGAGATGTTATTTTGTTTTTCAAATTTCGGAATTTGTTTAGGACTCATAGGAAATTGTATTCCATTAAAATTCAATTCATTCTCATAGACTTTATATGATGATACTCGGTCAGAGTTATGTGTAGGGTGCAAAGCTGACAGTATTGCCCACTTGAAACATGCATCATCGAAATTCCGTACATTGATACATGCATGTTTCTTTTGTATTTGCGGAGGTAGACTGATGTATGAGCCTCCGCGCATCGGATTATATTTATTAATGTGAACAGATAAATTAAGAATCTGTCGAAGTGTCCAGCCAGATCAGCATGCTATAGTCGAAATATACTTACTGAGTTAGAGTTTTGCCATACGTCTTACATCAATGTCATGAATGGGTATTCTATTCGATCTGGCTACGTTAAATTTTTGTAAACAATATTCCTCATTTTTTTCAATTTATCGATCCTACTTCCTCCTATTGCCACTTGATCTCTCCATCTATACAGCTGACGTGCTGTTTTTAATTTTTTGAATCGATTTTGAACTGTTTCAAATTTTAACTTGTTTTTACTACTTAACCAATACTCCACAGCTTGCTTTTTGTAGTCAAAATTAATACTCTCTGATTCGGTCCTACATTGATTTTCAGTTTCGGGTGTTATCATATCTTCTACATCGATATCTTCATGTAATCATCTGCAGGTATGTCATCGTAAGGTTCGTAGGTATCATCATAATATAGAAATTCTTCCGTTTCTTCGTAAATACTACGATCATTTATACTTGATATTATAATATTATACACTATATTAGCAACATTTCTTTCAGCGTCATTAACAGGTAATTTCTTTTCTTGATCTTGAAACATACTGTTTAAAATAAAAAAAACATTCATCGCATTTACCAAATTCATATTTATGGAAAATATTTTCTTTCTTCTTTTCAATACGTTGAGTCGCAGTGTAAACCTGTAAAAGTTTTAGTTATTATAGCCTTTTTATAGCCATAACAGTATAGGAATGTACAATAGTATGAATGTACAGTAAGTGTAAAAGTATTCAGACATCCAAAACTTCTGAGGAAAACATTTTACTAAATTCTTTTGTAAGTGCATGGGAATTCGTTATTGTTTGTCAATATTTTGTCTACAAGATACACTATTTTATTAGCATTAAATAGTTGCTAAACGTTATTATTATAAATAAAGTACTACATCTATTCACTCGTATGAATATTTTTTACACTTAACTTAACTGATTAAATCGTCAGTATGTCATATTTTATATAATAGAATAACAGTAATGTAACAGTAATTCTAAAAATTAAAATCAAAACATAATTTTTACTATCATAAAATAATTCAATGCATGTATTAAGAGTAAAGTTTCACTATCAAAATATTTACAATTGGTACAATAAAGATTCTATAATAGATTTTTACTGAATTTGACTTTCTTAACTTCGGCCACTTGTTCAAAATTTATTGTATATTTTGACGAGTTTTATATTTAAAAATGCTGCATTTTATTTAACTTTTCAATATTATATCTATTATATCCTTCTATTAGAAATATTTTGAATAATTATGTAGAAGAAAGAAATTTCAATTATATGGTTACTTACGACTATTATTATTGTTGTTATCGTTCAATTCAAATAGGATTTCGTACTCGTAAAATGTTTACTTGCCATTAAAAAATATGATGCAAGTACCCCCAGACACTTATATTTTCAATTAATACCCATAAAATAATGTTGACATTGAATATTAATTTAACACGAGCGTAGAAAAACGTTCAGTAACGTATATTTGTTTTCGACTGACCGATGTTTCACTTATTTATGAATAAAAGAGGATGAATAAATCAATGCAAGTGTACGTAATCTTGTATATTGCGCAATAACTATGAATTGCTATAATTATCATTATATTAAAAATTTTGTTCATATCAATTTATATTAATAAATAATAAATAAACTTTTCTTATTAAAGCCTATCATAATTTCAACAAGCATGAAAATCTCTCCTAGCTGAAATTATAAAATATGAAAGAAAATAAGAAAATACTTATAAAATGGAATAAATTGTCGAAAAATGTAAGAAATCATACGATACTGGATTTCGGGCATATTTAACAAGTTGTTAAAGTTTCTTACATTTTCTTTCAATTCCTCACGTTTTCTAAATATTTCCTTGTGTAGCTTATTTTTATGAAATTATAAGGAAGTATTTGTTAGAAAAATCTGTAAGAATTAATTTGTTAGAAAAATCTGTAAGAATTAATTTGTTAGAAAAATCTGTAAGAATTTGTAAAAATTTAAACTTTTATACAGTAACTTACATTTTGTAACATATATTAATTATATTTCTAATACATAATAATTTACATTTTACTACGTTTTAGTATTCTTTCTTTACATCTTTGAAAATATTTTATTTATAGATTTATTTAAATAAAAGTACAATTATAAATTATTATAAAAGTATAATTATAAACTATTTGAAAAAGTGTACAAATATGTGATACGATGTAAATAGGTAAGCTAGGAGAGTTCTGCCTCCCCCCACCACTCGGCCACCGGCCGCCCTGTGCAGCGCTCTGATAGGTTGAAAGGGGGGAGGTGAGGCTCCGCCAACTTTCGAGAAGCTTCCATATGTAATGACGTCATCGAATAAAATTTATCCGTATTTTATTGTCACATTTTTGCATGACGGTCAAATGTTTATTTACGAGCGACCCGGGCGGCGGGCGGCGCGCGCGCGGGGACTAGCATCTTACCGCGTTGACAAGCTGGACGACCGCGGGGATGAGCTGATTCGCGCGGAGATGAGCGTATCATCGCGGTGGTCAGCTGATTTCCGCGGTCATTAGCATATACCGACCCGCGTGTAAGTATATTTACCGCGTTGATGAGCGGACTTTCGCGGGCATTAGCCTACCGTCGCTGGTAAGATATTTACCGCGCGTTTATTTTTTCGACGTGACCTGCAGGTTTGATGTGGCTCTAAATCAGTAAATGTATTTCGGCTATAGCATGCTATCGCATCTCTTCGTTGTTCCGATATTCGTAGTTGCCTTATCGCTATTAATTCTAAGAACTCCAGAGTATTTCAATTGTGTTCTCATGGCAATCGTTTCCTGACAACGACTCACAAAACTTAATAGTATTTCATGTAATTTTACCCGCTAAATCAAAATACTGTTTTGGTTAACTGAATATACAAACGATAAGAGTGGCGGCGTCGATGGAAACCCTAGATATAATAATTATTGAAGTGACTCATACAAAGGAGGCAAGCCGAAGAGTATTTCACTCTTGCCAGTAACCCCGACACGGGCGACGTTATCGCATGCTGTGCAGGTTGAAACGTGCCTTCTCGTGCGAGTATTTTCCGGGCATTAGTCTATCGTCGCTGGTAAGATATTTACAATGGCATCATTGTTTTCAAAAAAGCTACTGAGAAAAAGAGAGAGAGCGCGAGAGAGGGCGAGAGAGATGGAGAGAGAGAGTTTTCGAGGTGGATGGCCTGCATCTATGATGTGACTCTAACAAAGTAAGTATATTTCAGCTGGCCCGACACACAACAGGATGTATAGTTTTATCTCGAGTGTGCTTCATGCGTCAATAAAGTCGTATTTTTTACGACACTGACCCTTGCACGTGTGTGCGTGTGCACGTTTGACGAAGCGTTGTTCCTTTTTCACATCTGGAGTGCGTGTATAGTGCCGCTAGTCTTTTCGATGCTCACACTTTTTTATAAGATGTGTATTTTGAATCTCAATAATGTTTCGAAGCCGGCAACCCCTACACGGGCGACGTCATCGCATGCTGTGCAGGTTGAAACGTGCATCCCGGTACGAGTATTTTTCGGGTATTAGTCTATCGTCGCTGGTAAGATATTTACAATGGCCCCACTGTTTTCAAGCAAGCTAGAAAGAGAGAGAGAGAGAGAGAGAGCGAGAGAGAGTAAGAGAGAGAGAGAGAGTGAGAGAGCGAGAGAGAGTGAGAGAGCGAGAGAGAGAGTGAGAGAGCGAGAGAGAGCTAGTAAGAGAGAGAGAGAGAGAGCGAGAGAGAGAGAGAGAGAGAGAGAGAGAGAGAGAGAGAGAGTTTTCGAGGTGGCCTGCATGTATGGCGTCACTCTAACTCAGTAAGTATATTTCGACTATAGCATGCTGAACTGGCTGGACACTTCGACAGATTCTTAATTTATCTGTTCACATTAATAAATATAATCCGATGCGCGGAGGCTCATACATCAGTCTACCTCCGCAAATACAAAAGAAACATGCATGTATCAATGTACGGAATTTCGATGATGCATGTTTCAAGTGGGCAATACTGTCAGCTTTGCACCCTACACATAACTCTGACCGAGTATCATCATATAAAGTCTATGAGAATGAATTGAATTTTAATGGAATACAATTTCCTATGAGTCCTAAACAAATTCCGAAATTTGAAAAACAAAATAACATCTCGGTTAACGTTTATATTTTAAAAAAGTCTAGTGGAAATTTTAAAATTTTGCCGCTTCACATAACATCATGTAAGAAGGAAACACATATCAACCTTCTTCTTCTACAAAACTATTACGTAGATGATGAGGAAAGTAAACAGGAGGAAAACTTTGAAGATGATTTATCGATATTCCACTATGTTTGGATCAAAGATTTATCGCGTTTAGTATGTACACAACTTTCAAAACGTAATGGTAGAAAATATTTTTGTGATCGATGTCTACATTATTTCAGAAATGATTCTAAATTGAACTTACATGAACAAGATTGTATGCAACTCAACAAGTACAAAGTAACTTTGCCTACACCAAGAGACAAAATTTTACAGTTTAAAAATTTTAATTATAAAGAAAAAGTTCCATTCGCCATATACGCAGATTTCGAGTGCCTTCTAAAAGCTGTGCAAATTGGAAATGCTGATCAAGAACATGAAGCATTTAGTATTGGATATTATTTAAAGTGCAGTTATGATGACTCCCTATCTCACTACAGTAGCTACAGAGGAAAAGATCCTGCTAAATGGTTTGCAGAGCAGCTGCAAAGTCTGGTAGAAAAAAAAAAAATTTGAGACTATCTTCAAGTTCATAGTACCAATGGAAACATTAAATTTAAAACAAGAACAAGCATTTCGAAATACAACATTATGCCACATTTGCGATAAACCTTTAGCAGAGAAGCGTGTACGAGATCATTGTCATCTGACTGGAAGGTAAAGTTAAAAGAAAATTAAATATGCTTCAAGCAGAAATTTTACATATTTTTCTTATGTTTTTTTTTTTTCTTATGTTTTAGATATCGAGGTGCTGCTCACGAAGATTGCAATTTCAATTATAAAGATTCACATAGTATTCCAGTGGTATTTCATAATTTAACGGCTATGACTATGACTCATATATATATATATATATATATATATATATATATATATATATATATATATATATATATATATATATATATATATATATATATATATATATAAATATATGAAACGCTAGTTATGCAGACACTTTCCGAAATTTAAATAGACTTATGCAGACAGAGACCGACTTATGCAGACGTCAGCATAAGTAGAGGGATTATTTCTTTAGTCACGCTAGACTTGTGCAGACACTTGTATAAACGGTACTACACTTATGCAGACAGGTCACGTGGTCTTATACATTGGTGTCAGCATAAGTCCATGTGTATATGATTATATATATATATATATATATATATATATATATATACTATATATATATATACTATATATACTATATATATATATATATACTGCGTATGACGGCAGTGAAATGCGGCGTCTGCGAACGCATGAAAATGTACGTGTGTGTGTGTGTGTGTGTGTCTGTGTGTGTGTGTATAAACCTTTAGTTTGTATCGTGTATGAGTTTAATTTTCCTGGAACAAAAAAAATTCTTTAAAATTTATGTATTCATAGTTTGTAAGTTTTTGCGTATTCATACTTGTATTTTTACTATGTAAGTTTGTTTTTTTTTTCTTAATAATAATCTGATCGATTGATTAAAATTTTTTACCAAAATAACTGTTATCATTTATTGACCTCACACTCTTCCAGTAAATTATCCAATCCTCTGTTTCCTTGAAAAAACAATAGTAGAGTTTCATTTTTGTTAACATACGCGTAGGACTTTGTGTACTTGATTTATCAAAGACTTTAGTATACGATTTTCACTACAAATATATGAAAACGAAATTTGAGGACCGTTGTAAACTACTATATACTGACACTGACAGCTTAATATATGAAATAAGAAATGATGATATTTATGAAGTGATTAAGAGGGATATTGCAAATTTTGATACCTCGGACTATACATCTAATAATGTATTTGGAATTCCACAAGCCAATAAGAAGGTTGTAGGATTAATGAAGGATGAGTGCAATGGCTGCATTATGACAGAATTCGTTGGACTACGTAGTAAAATGTATAGTGCACGCGTCAATGGCCAAGACCATATGAAAAAAGCTAAAGGTGTGAAAAGTGGAGTTGTCAGCAAAACCATCAATTTCGACGACTATCATCAGTGTTTACTAAATTCAACTACACAATACAGACATCAGTGTATCATACAGTCTAAAGCTCATGTAGTGCGTACTGTGAAACAAAATTAGCTCTAAGTCCACATGACAATAAGAGATATCTCATACCAAATGAAACAGATACTCTATCGTGGGGGCATTATAAAATATATAAAATAGATGAAGATTGATTGTATGTATGTATATAATTAACTTTCATTATATATATATATATATATATATATATATATATATATATATATATATACTATATATAGTATATATAGTATATATAGCATATATATATATAGTATATATAGTATATATAGTATATATATATAGTATATATAGTATATATAGTATTATATAGTATATATATATAGTATATATACAGTATATATATAGTATATATATATATATATATAATCATATGAACATCGACTTATGCTGACACCAATGTATAAGACCACGTGACCTGTCTGCATAAGTGTAGTACCGTTTATACGAGTGTCTGCACAAGTCTAGCGTGACTAAAGAAATAATCCCTCTACTTATGCTGACGTCTGCATAAGTCGGTCTCTGTCTGCATAAGTCTATTTAAATTTCGGAAAGTGTCTGCATAACTAGCGTTTCATATATTTATATATATATATATATATATATATATATATATATATATATATATATATATATATATATATAACACGCATGTGAACAAAAATGAAACTACTATTATTTTTTCAAGGAAACAGAGGATTGGATAATTTACTGGAAGAGTGTGAGGTCAATAAATGATAACAGTTATTTTGGTAAAAAATTTTAATCAATCGATCAGATTATTATTAAGAAAAAAAAAACAAACTTACATAGTAAAAATACAAGTATGAATACGCAAAAACTTACAAACTATGAATACATAAATTTTAAAGAATTTTTTTTGTTCCAGGAAAATTAAACTCATACACGATACAAACTAAAGGTTACACACACACAGACACACACACACACACGTACATTTACATGCGTTCGCAGACGCCGCATTTCACTGCCGTCATAGCAGTGTGTGTATATATAGTATATATAGTATATATAGTATATATAGTATATATAGCATATATATATAGTATATATATAGTATATATAGTATATATATATAGTATATATACTATATATATAGTATATATAGTATATATAGTATATATAGTATATATATAGTATATATATATAGTATATATAGTGTGTGTGTGTGTGTGTGTGTGTGTGTGTGTGTGTGTGTGTGTGTGTGTGTGTGTGTGTGTGTGTGTGTGTGTGTGTGTGTGTGTGTGTGTGTGTGTGTGTGTGTGTGTGTGTGTGTGTGTGTGTATGTGAACAAAAATGAAACTCTACTATTATTTTATCAAGGAAACAGAGGATTGGATAATTTACTGGAAGAGTGTGAGGTCAATAAATGATAACAGTTATTTTGGTAACAAATTTTAATCAATCGATCAGATTATTATTAAGAAAAAAAAAAACAAACTTACATAGTAAAAATACAAGTATGAATACGCAAAAACTTACAAACTATGAATACATAAATTTTAAAGAATTTTTTTGTTCCAGGAAAATTAAACTCATACACGATACAAACTAAAGGTTTATACACACACACACAGACACACACACACACACACACGTACATTTACATGCGTTCGCAGACGCCGCATTTCACTGCCGTCATACGCAGTATATATATATATATATATATTTATATATATATATATATATATATATATATATATATATATATATATATATATATATATATATATATATGTGAGTCATAGCCGGTTAAATTATGAAATACCACTGGAATACTATGTGAATCTTTATAATTGAAATTGCAATCTTCGTGAGCAGCACCTCGATATCTAAAACATAAGAAAAAAAAAAAAAAACATAAGAAAAATATGTAAAATTTCTGCTTGAAGCATATTTAATTTTCTTTTAACTTTACCTTCCAGTCAGATGACAATGATCTCGTACACGCTTCTCTGCTAAAGGTTTATCGCAAATGTGGCATAATGTTGTATTTCGAAATGCTTGTTCTTGTTTTAAATTTAATGTTTCCATTGGTACTATGAACTTGAAGATAGTCTCAAATTTTTTTTTTCTACCAGACTTTGCAGCTGCTCTGCAAACCATTTAGCAGGATCTTTTCCTCTGTAGCTACTGTAGTGAGATAGGGAGTCATCATAACTGCACTTTAAATAATATCCAATACTAAATGCTTCATGTTCTTGATAAGCATTTCCAATTTGCACAGCTTTTAGAAGGCACTCGAAATCTGCGTATATGGCGAATGGAACTTTTTCTTTATAATTAAAATTTTTAAACTGTAAAATTTTGTCTCTTGGTGTAGGCAAAGTTACTTTGTACTTGTTGAGTTGCATACAATCTTGTTCATGTAAGTTCAATTTAGAATCATTTCTCAAATAATGTAGACATCGATCACAAAAATATTTTCTACCATTACGTTTTGAAAGTTGTGTACATACTAAACGCGATAAATCTTTGATCCAAACATAGTGGAATATCGATAAATCATCTTCAAAGTTTTCCTCCTGTTTACTTTCCTCATCATCTACGTAATAGTTTTGTAGAAGAAGAAGGTTGATATGTGTTTCCTTCTTACATGATGTTATGTGAAGCGGCAAAATTTTAAGATTTCCACTAGACTTTTTTAAAATATAAACGTTAACCGAGATGTTATTTTGTTTTTCAAATTTCGGAATTTGTTTAGGACTCATAGGAAATTGTATTCCATTAAAATTCAATTCATTCTCATAGACTTTATATGATGATACTCGGTCAGAGTTATGTGTAGGGTGCAAAGCTGACAGTATTGCCCACTTGAAACATGCATCATCGAAATTCCGTACATTGATACATGCATGTTTCTTTTGTATTTGCGGAGGTAGACTGATGTATGAGCCTCCGCGCATCGGATTATATTTATTAATGTGAACAGATAAATTAAGAATCTGTCGAAGTGTCCAGCCAGATCAGCATGCTATAGTCGAAATATACTTACTGAGTTAGAGTTTTGCCATACGTCTTACATCAATGTCATGAATGGGTATTCTATTCGATCTGGCTACGTTAAATTTTTGTAAACAATATTCCTCATTTTTTTCAATTTATCGATCCTACTTCCTCCTATTGCCACTTGATCTCTCCATCTATACAGCTGACGTGCTGTTTTTAATTTTTTGAATCGATTTTGAACTGTTTCAAATTTTAACTTGTTTTTACTACTTAACCAATACTCCACAGCTTGCTTTTTGTAGTCAAAATTAATACTCTCTGATTCGGTCCTACATTGATTTTCAGTTTCGGGTGTTATCATATCTTCTACATCGATATCTTCATGTAATCATCTGCAGGTATGTCATCGTAAGGTTCGTAGGTATCATCATAATATAGAAATTCTTCCGTTTCTTCGTAAATACTACGATCATTTATACTTGATATTATAATATTATACACTATATTAGCAACATTTCTTTCAGCGTCATTAACAGGTAATTTCTTTTCTTGATCTTGAAACATACTGTTTAAAATAAAAAAAACATTCATCGCATTTACCAAATTCATATTTATGGAAAATATTTTCTTTCTTCTTTTCAATACGTTGAGTCGCAGTGTAAACCTGTAAAAGTTTTAGTTATTATAGCCTTTTTATAGCCATAACAGTATAGGAATGTACAATAGTATGAATGTACAGTAAGTGTAAAAAGTATTCAGACATCCAAAACTTCTGAGGAAAACATTTTACTAAATTCCTTTGTAAGTGCATGGGAATTCGTTATTGTTTGTCAATATTTTGTCTACAAGATACACTATTTTATTAGCATTAAATAGTTGCTAAACGTTATTATTATAAATAAAGTCCTACATTTATTCACTCGTATGAATATTTTTTACACTTAACTTAACTGATTAAATCGTCAGTATGTCATATTTTATATAATAGAATAACAGTAATGTAACAGTAATTCTAAAAATTAAAATCAAAACATAATTTTTACTATCATAAAATAATTCAATGCATGTATTAAGAGTAAAGTTTCACTATCAAAATATTTACAATTGGTACAATAAAGATTCTATAATAGATTTTTACTGAATTTGACTTTCTTAACTTCGGCCACTTGTTCAAAATTTATTGTATATTTTGACGAGTTTTATATTTAAAAATGCTGCATTTTATTTAACTTTTCAATATTATATCTATTATATCCTTCTATTAGAAATATTTTGAATAATTATGTAGAAGAAAGAAATTTCAATTATATGGTTACTTACGACTATTATTATTGTTGTTATCGTTCAATTCAAATAGGATTTCGTACTCGTAAAATGTTTACTTGCCATTAAAAAATATGATGCAAGTACCCCCAGACACTTATATTTTCAATTAATACCCATAAAATAATGTTGACATTGAATATTAATTTAACACGAGCGTAGAAAAACGTTCAGTAACGTATATTTGTTTTCGACTGACCGATGTTTCACTTATTTATGAATAAAAGAGGATGAATAAATCAATGCAAGTGTACGTAATCTTGTATATTGCGCAATAACTATGAATTGCTATAATTATCATTATATTAAAAATTTTGTTCATATCAATTTATATTAATAAATAATAAATAAACTTTTCTTATTAAAGCCTATCATAATTTCAACAAGCATGAAAATCTCTCCTAGCTGAAATTATAAAATATGAAAGAAAATAAGAAAATACTTATAAAATGGAATAAATTGTCGAAAAATGTAAGAAATCATACGATACTGGATTTCGGGCATATTTAACAAGTTGTTAAAGTTTCTTACATTTTCTTTCAATTCCTCACGTTTTCTAAATATTTCCTTGTGTAGCTTATTTTTATGAAATTATAAGGAAGTATTTGTTAGAAAAATCTGTAAGAATTAATTTGTTAGAAAAATCTGTAAGAATTAATTTGTTAGAAAAATCTGTAAGAATTTGTAAAAATTTAAACTTTTATACAGTAACTTACATTTTGTAACATATATTAATTATATTTCTAATACATAATAATTTACATTTTACTACGTTTTAGTATTCTTTCTTTACATCTTTGAAAATATTTTATTTATAGATTTATTTAAATAAAAGTACAATTATAAATTATTATAAAAGTATAATTATGAACTATTTGAAAAAGTGTACAAATATGTGATACGATGTAAATAGGTAAGCTAGAGAGTTCTGCCTCCCCCACCACTCGGCCACCGGCCGCCCTGTGCAGCGCTCTGATAGGTTGAAAGGGGGGAGGTGAGGCTCCGCCAACTTTCGAGAAGCTTCCATATGTAATGACGTCATCGAATAAAATTTATCCGTATTTTATTGTCACATTTTTGCATGACGGTCAAATGTTTATTTACGAGCGACCCGGGCGGCGGGCGGCGCGCGCGCGGGGACTAGCATCTTACCGCGTTGACAAGCTGGACGACCGCGGGGATGAGCTGATTCGCGCGGAGATGAGCGTATCATCGCGGTGGTCAGCTGATTTCCGCGGTCATTAGCATATACCGACCCGCGTGTAAGTATATTTACCGCGTTGATGAGCGGACTTTCGCGGGCATTAGCCTACCGTCGCTGGTAAGATATTTACCGCGCGTTTATTTTTTCGACGTGACCTGCAGGTTTGATGTGGCTCTAAATCAGTAAATGTATTTCGGCTATAGCATGCTATCGCATCTCTTCGTTGTTCCGATATTCGTAGTTGCCTTATCGCTATTAATTCTAAGAACTCCAGAGTATTTCAATTGTGTTCTCATGGCAATCGTTTCCTGACAACGACTCACAAAACTTAATAGTATTTCATGTAATTTTACCCGCTAAATCAAAATACTGTTTTGGTTAACTGAATATACAAACGATAAGAGTGGCGGCGTCGATGGAAACCCTAGATATAATAATTATTGAAGTGACTCATACAAAGGAGGCAAGCCGAAGAGTATTTCACTCTTGCCAGTAACCCCGACACGGGCGACGTTATCGCATGCTGTGCAGGTTGAAACGTGCCTTCTCGTGCGAGTATTTTCCGGGCATTAGTCTATCGTCGCTGGTAAGATATTTACAATGGCATCATTGTTTTCAAAAAAGCTACTGAGAAAGAGAGAGAGAGAGCGCGAGAGAGAGGGCGAGAGAGATGGAGAGAGAGAGTTTTCGAGGTGGATGGCCTGCATCTATGATGTGACTCTAACTCAGTAAGTATATTTCAGCTGGCCCGACACACAACAGGATGTATAGTTTTATCTCGAGTGTGCTTCATGCGTCAATAAGGTCGTATTTTTTACGACACTGACCCTTGCACGTGTGTGCGTGTGCACGTTTGACGAAGCGTTGTTCCTTTTTCACATCTGGAGTGCGTGTATAGTGCCGCTAGTCTTTTCGATGCTCACACTTTTTTATAAGATGTGTATTTTGAATCTCAATAATGTTTCGAAGCCGGCAACCCCTACACGGGCGACGTCATCGCATGCTGTGCAGGTTGAAACGTGCATCCCGGTACGAGTATTTTTCGGGTATTAGTCTATCGTCGCTGGTAAGATATTTACAATGGCCCCACTGTTTTCAAGCAAGCTACTGAGAGAGAGAGAGAGAGAGAGAGAGCGAGAGAGAGTAAGAGAGCGAGAGAGAGTGAGAGAGCGAGAGAGAGTGAGAGAGCGAGAGAGAGAGTGAGAGAGCGAGAGAGAGCTAATAGAGAGAGAGAGAGAGAGAGAGAGAGAGAGAGAGAGAGAGAGAGGAGAGAGAGAGTTTTCGAGGTGGCCTGCATGTATGGCGTCACTCTAACTCAGTAAGTATATTTCGACTATAGCATGCTGAACTGGCTGGACACTTCGACAGATTCTTAATTTATCTGTTCACATTAATAAATATAATCCGATGCGCGGAGGCTCATACATCAGTCTACCTCCGCAAATACAAAAGAAACATGCATGTATCAATGTACGGAATTTCGATGATGCATGTTTCAAGTGGGCAATACTGTCAGCTTTGCACCCTACACATAACTCTGACCGAGTATCATCATATAAAGTCTATGAGAATGAATTGAATTTTAATGGAATACAATTTCCTATGAGTCCTAAACAAATTCCGAAATTTGAAAAACAAAATAACATCTCGGTTAACGTTTATATTTTAAAAAAGTCTAGTGGAAATTTTAAAATTTTGCCGCTTCACATAACATCATGTAAGAAGGAAACACATATCAACCTTCTTCTTCTACAAAACTATTACGTAGATGATGAGGAAAGTAAACAGGAGGAAAACTTTGAAGATGATTTATCGATATTCCACTATGTTTGGATCAAAGATTTATCGCGTTTAGTATGTACACAACTTTCAAAACGTAATGGTAGAAAATATTTTTGTGATCGATGTCTACATTATTTCAGAAATGATTCTAAATTGAACTTACATGAACAAGATTGTATGCAACTCAACAAGTACAAAGTAACTTTGCCTACACCAAGAGACAAAATTTTACAGTTTAAAAATTTTAATTATAAAGAAAAAGTTCCATTCGCCATATACGCAGATTTCGAGTGCCTTCTAAAAGCTGTGCAAATTGGAAATGCTGATCAAGAACATGAAGCATTTAGTATTGGATATTATTTAAAGTGCAGTTATGATGACTCCCTATCTCACTACAGTAGCTACAGAGGAAAAGATCCTGCTAAATGGTTTGCAGAGCAGCTGCAAAGTCTGGTAGAAAAAAAAAATTTGAGACTATCTTCAAGTTCATAGTACCAATGGAAACATTAAATTTAAAACAAGAACAAGCATTTCGAAATACAACATTATGCCACATTTGCGATAAACCTTTAGCAGAGAAGCGTGTACGAGATCATTGTCATCTGACTGGAAGGTAAAGTTAAAAGAAAATTAAATATGCTTCAAGCAGAAATTTTACATATTTTTCTTATGTTTTTTTTTTTTTCTTATGTTTTAGATATGGAGGTGCTGCTCACGAAGATTGCAATTTC